>CM051027.1:36330117-36657617 GCA_027627225.1 Congeria kusceri | reverse complement strand
CAAGTTTCATGATGATTGGGCTATAAATGTGGCCTCTAGAGTGTTTACAAGCTTTTTCTTCAATTTGGCCTGGTGACCTAGTTTTTGACCTCATATGACCCAGTTTTGAGCGTGTCCAGGTTTTTAATTAAACAAATTTTCCGGGAGGCGATTCCGGTACTAAGGAGATTTATTAAATTTAAATTCGTATTGTGAAATAAAACGGGACCGGAACATTTGTCCGGTTTTGAGAGGATTCCGGTTTAGAGAGGATCCGGTTTAGAGGGTATTTCCACTGTAATAATAATAAATACGATGCGATTTTCGTATACATATTATTCAATTAGAAATATCGTCAATTACCAGCGAGCTACAATATTTTCTTTTTGCAAAAGATATCGATGGTCTTAATACAGTCTGAATACAGTTACCTGGATCTCCATCTTCCGTGAGGTCAAATACCAGCTTATACCAATATATTGAAAATGGCGCTTATTATTATGAGTTCGAGTTTTCTTTTGTATGAAGAAATTACATTCCAGAAGTGTAACTTCATTCAAGCAAATGTTTCCTTTCAAGTAAAATATGCGCTCATAAGTCACCCGCTTTTAGTTTCTTTCATCGATATCAGTCTTTTCGTGCTGTCAGCGTTTTGATTAAGAGGTGTGTGTTGAATAAAGGTCTTAGATGTGCTAGGTAGATATCTTTGACAACGTTTTTTACACGTAAATAATTTTACGTCTGGCATTTTCTTAGAAGCCATATCCATATCATCAAAAAGGTTCATGACTGTTTGTCACGATTTTTATACATAAAACGTATTATTTGTCCATCGAGGAATTTATACCGGTAACTGCATATAGAAAGGAGCTAACAAGTTTTAATCATGACATGCTAAAAGCAAAATAAATAATATAATAAAATATAATAACAACCGTAAACAATGATAAACAATTTTCATGATCGACTTATTTGCTAGAGAAAATGTTTTCAACCTTATCCAAATCATATTTAAATGTATTTCAGCCGATTTAACATTTTCCGTCAGATTTCTTTCATCCTTACAAACGTTTAGGATTTGCATTTGAGTGAACCATCGATGATATATCATTTGTGGACTGCATAAATTTGCATTGCTTTACTGATAAATAGTATTTAGTAAAGTTTTTTATTCTTCGTGTGTCCTTAAGTTATACTCGTGGCCTCCAAATACTTTATTATCTTCGGTGACTAAATGACGGTAAACCATTTCCACACTGTTGTTTGGTGGAGGTTCAACGAACGAGCTGGAATAATCTAGTACAACATCATCATTTGGCATACTCTGGTTTAACAGAGCGTGAAACATATGCGCATCATTTCTTCGCTTGTTTTCGGTTAATAAACATATGGTTTATTGGCGTAGAAGGCCCTGAGGAAAACAAGATCGCATAGACGATAGCCCAAGTAACAGCGACGTTATCTCCGCCCCCAAACATTTAGGCAAAGCAGTGAATAGTGAATAGTATAAGTATACCGACGTATATAAAGCAGGAACGCCAAAGTATGCTTTAAAAGGGCAATAGTTACGAATCAGGCGCGTTATATATCTCGCGTGAGGTTTTACACCTTTTGATATAACACAAAAACAGACGGACGAATCTTAATTCATGTGATTTTGAGGATCAGCGTGATAAATAATTATTTTTTGAACTTTTAGATTTTTTATCATTTCGTTGCATTTCTGAGTGAGTGATTGTCGCAAGTAGATGAGAAAGTTCAATATATATAATATACATTTTGCGGTTGACGAGAGAGATTTAGGAAGTAGCTATTTAAGCATCTCTTCGCTGTCGGGAAGAATCCACAATTGAAGTGGAACGCTGGGTCTCGTCGCGTCAAACATGGCCGTTGTTCGTCTGCTCTGCGTCCTCGCGTCGCAACTGACCATAGTGTTCTCTAGCGCAGGTTTGTTACGTTTTTTATCTATCATTTTCTTGACTTTGTCGCTTGGGCCGATATTTATGAAGGAAGCTCCTAAAGAAAATCTTATGTTAAGTTTCACATAAGTGAAGTTTCCAGATATACTTTTAAATGTGATATTCAACAATTAATATACACAGTATGGTAAAATAAGCAACATATGCTCCGTCTTTACGCTGATAAAACCTTTGAATGCAATTTTAATAATAACTTACGTAAATAAATTTAAGGATTTTTACCATCAAAAAATATTTTTTTCCTTAAGCGTTTTGTGAATAGTGGCCCAGATCATAATTTTTACTTCTTCTTTATGATTTGTTTTGTCATCTGGCTAATCTTTTTCTCTTTCTGTTTGATTTTTAGATAACAAATTGCTCACATTGTAATTTTATATTATAATCTCATAATGCTAATATCCTCATGGAAATAATCAAGAACAAACTAACATCATTGTCATCACCATATGCAATTAACCAATTTTATAATATTTTTTTAAACTCACATACTTCCCACTTTTAAGTTAAGCAAACGCAATTGCATAGGATGCATTGATTTGTGTTAAATATATTTGACCTATATAAAAAGTGCATTGAAAATTGCATTATAAGTGGCCTTCTAACAGCCGTGAATGTTCGCGGAGATATTATTAAACTATTCAAGTCTGCATCATTGTCAGACAAGAAAAGAGGCTACATTAAGCCTTGGAATTTGCGTTTATTGGGTTGCTTATTTAAATATGATAGCTAGACGATTTCAATTTCATTACATTTATTTTTATCGCATTAAAGAGAGACTGTACGATTTTATACGAAAATTATCATTTAAACCCAGCCATTGATTCTAATGATGTCAGTATATGTTTAAAATAATATTATAATAAATGTTGAAAATAACTTATGTTCAGAAATGCGTATTAAGAAAGAAATTTAAAACTAAAATAATACTTCGCTGCGCAGCGAACTATTTATATACATGTATATACAGCGTCTAAACGAGTCCGTTCGATTGTTGGTGCATGCGCAGTTCTTACTTTCTCATTAAAAACCGAATGTAGCCGTTGCAGTAGGATTTATAACGGGTCTGTATCGGCAGAAATTATATATTTGCATTTTTTCGATAAAATGAATATTATTTTGTCGATGTTGACAGTTTTTTATGTTATATAAAACGTTTTTTGTTAGTGGATAACGAAAGAGACCTAAAATAGGTCTGTGGCGCGTCGTGAGAAAACCGGTCTTAATGCATGTGCGTAATGTGTCGTCCCGGATTAGCCTGTGCAGTCCGCATTGGTATTTTTTGTTTCAAGGAAGTCTCTTCTAAACATATATACACTGTAGGCGGAAAGTGCCGTCCCAGATTAGCCTGTTCGGACTGCACAGGCTAATCCGCGACGACACTTTACGCACATGCATTAAGTCCGGTTTTCCCACGACGCGCCTCGTCTATAAAAATAAGATAGTCCCTCTTTAAAACTTGGGTATGATTGAGACTGTATCCAATACATTCACTTCAATCAGATGCCTATTCACTTTATAACAGTAACGTTTTGTTGAAGCTAATGTAATTTTCAGTACATAACTCATGTTGAATAAAGTATTTACCATTTGTAATTTAAAAGTATGTGAACATTTTAGAAACCTTTTCAAATCGAATCCGTGTTTAAATGTAAAATAGTTATGCATTGATTTAAATGAGACTGGCAAAAAATGAAAGGCACTTAAATACTTTTTTTTATATAAAAATTTGCATTATATATTTTATAATATATTATATTCATGACACTTTTGTAAAGAGGTCAAATGCTATATTATATTTACAGAGGGTGAGATGTTGTACCCATTGGTAGCTTCGTATTTGTGTAAAATATTTATTCAGAAATTTCGCAATATGTGCATGCCGTTCAGCACGGTGGCATAGATGTGACATTTGCATGTTTTTATTTATTTCGTTCCCACGACATATTAAGTCGTGGGAATGAGATCTTATCTCGTGGGAACGACATAATTATGTCGTGGTAACGACATATTAAGTCGTGGGAACGAGATAATTAACTCGTGGTAACGACATATTAAGTCGTGGGAACGAGATCTTTTCTCGTGGAAACGACATAAATAACTAGTGGGAACGAGATAATAAGTCGTGGGAACGAGATAATTAACTCGTGGTAACGACATAATTAACCAATCAGAATACACGTTGTTTGAAAGCATGTTTTAAAATGGCTGATACAAGAGACGCTTACATAATATCGTATTTCAATGCTGGATTAAGATATAAAGAAATTGTTTTTCTTCTGCGAGAGCAACATGGAATTTGATTGGCTCCTTAAGTCGTTCCCACGACATAAGATCTCGTTCCCACGATTTAAGATCTCGTTCTCACGACTTAATATGTCGTGGGAACGACATAATTATGTCGTTCCCACGAAATAAGATCTCGTTCCCACGAGATAAGATCTTGTTCCCACGACTTAAATAAAAACATGCACATGTCACATCTATGCCACCGTAGTTCAGTGAATGGATATTTGTTTATTATATGTTGTATTGTTTGTTTTAAATCAATGTGTTATCATCATCATTGTTCATATCAAAGTTTACATTTGTCCGTGAATACAAGATTCCGTGTTCATTCGCACCTTTTTACCTTTAATAACGTCACCGTGTACGTCCACGTTCGAACTAACGTAAGCGTCAACATGCGTTAAACACTTGATACTCGTGTTTTGTTAACGAAACAAGGGTTGGCCTTGTTAATGAAAATAAAAAACCTTCACCGCTTTATAAAGTTCATCTGCTTTATAAAATTATCTGAATCTGTCGCACCGAATGACATTGCTTAAAACACTATTAAAATAGTAGTATTGGGCACAAATATATCGATAAATACGATGTAAAATTAAGTGTTGGTATTAGTTACTTAAATACTGCTTAAAAGTACTCTGCTACATGTCTTTACTTTTTGTAATGATTTTCTTCATGGATTCATGGCAGTTTATTTTTCTGCTAGGCGTAAAAAGGTTGTTGGTTGCCGGTTACCCGACACCGCCTAATTTTTTTCGACGACCCTAAATTATTTTTGCCTATCGATCATTAACTTGTTCTGGCTTTCGGTAAAAAATAGCAGTTTTCGCTAATATGCGGCTTTTCGGTAATCCGCAAACATTTTGACTTTGTCGGTATGATACATACGCTCTTGGTAATGACATACCTAAGGTACAGTTTCTTTCATGGGAGGCGTTTGAACAGTTTACATGCAGTCGAATATACCTAAATTGTGTGGTGAATATGCTGCGAAGAAAAAAAAAAGTTAGAAAAACAGTCACGTTTTACCTCCTTCCAAGATTTTTTTGGAGACATAAGCGGAAATCAACAATTTTGTTTGGCCTTATGAGTATTTACATTTTATTACTATCTAACATGCGTCATTTTCGTGCTACGTTAAAAAAACACCAGTCATGATAAGTTAAATCGCGCATGTTACTTTAATGCAGTGTAGTTTTCCAAATGAAGTACACGTAGACTATATAGATTAAAGTTTATTAAATGCTTACAAATGACTTCTGAGGCACAGAAAAAAGCAATTTGCTATATGTAGCTGTTCCATACGATTGCAGCAACGAAGTTTATGGCTTGTCGCATTGATTTGCAAATAAAGGAACTCAACATAATGGCACATTTGCAACAGATATCACAGAATGTTGCGGTGTTTCTATCTCATATTCGCTTTTTCTTACTGCTCTGTTCTGATATCGTTCTATGAAAATTGTTGAATTTCTATTCCGCATCGTTTTCGATATTTTAAGGGTTCTGATTTTTTTTTTCATTATTATCGATTGCAAAACGCTACCGCAAAATTATTTTTTTTTTCGGACACTGTAAATTTTCGGACACCCTCTTTTTTAGCCAAAATAATTATTTTTTTTCACTGTATATTTTCGGACATCCTGATTTTAAACCATAATCAATGAATCTTAGTTTTCGGACATTTGATATGACAGAGGTATTTTTGCAGAATTCTAACCTGTTTGCGTTAATCCGGTGACATATCGCACAGGTCATAAAACCTGGCAGATGAATGAGTGGAGGCGGTGGACCGTTACATTAGCGTCATTGGGTTCAGGAGCCATGTGCAATAAATAATGGGTTTACCCGATTGTGTATACCGGTATTGATATCGTATATTAAATATGCTGTTGAAATTATCCTATTAAGGAACCAGTCTTAACCAGTCTTAATTATTTACCAATAAATTCTGCTTAATTTATTCATCTTTGAACTCGGTCGACAAAAAATGCAGTCTTGGCGTAATTTTCTATAAAACAAAATCAAACATATCAAATGATTTAAAATTAATTGCAAACATCGCTAAAAATTAATAATACTTTACGGCGTGGTATTTAACAAGCACGCGAAATCATTAATCGATACTATCCGTGTATATTCGGCTAAAAAAAAATATATATACACCGGACATATCCGAACGTAATCGCAATATTGTCATAGTGTCTATAAATTTTCGGACACCTGTAATTTGGGAATATTTTTGTGTATCTAAATTATCGGACACGAAAAATGCTATTATTATTTTTAAGTGTCCGAAAATATAGATATTTTACGGTACTTGGCTATATTGCGGCATGCTTTATTCTTTATCCAGATTTTGATCTCATGCTTGAATTTGTACGGAGTTTGTTCTTTGTCAACTTATCTGTTACATGCTTTCAAATCCCAGAATGGCATTATCATTACAGAATGAACTGCAATATCATAGACTTTGCGCATTTCTTAGCAAACTATAGGCCTACACATCCTACGCATATATAATCAGACACTTGAATTCTGTCAACTATCCGATACCTTTTGTCAATACGTAACTATTATTGCAAAATGAGCATACATACATGTAAATTACTATAATTACTATATACAATAACAAAATGTCGAATACACTTTTTAATTAATGTATAATAATCATTTTCATTAATTGGATAATTTGAATTTCATTCTGAAATAAAGAGAAAACAAAGAGTGATCGCATTGCGTTTTTAACTGCAGTGGAAAGGCAATTTTCGAATAAATCAGGTGTACATAAGCCCTAAAGTTGAGGCACACTGTGTTACAAACATGTTGGATAGGGCATGGATTTAGGCAAAATCTGAAAGAGTAGCTCACGTTACCACAATCAGATTGCTATGAGATCATACGACATTTGCAAACTACAAAAAAAAAATATATACTGTTTATAACTACAATGTAATCTTCGTTGACATTTTTTTTTAAATTCAATATGTTATATATTTATTATGTGTTTTTAACTGTTTAGACATGTATCAATCCCACTTTATGATTATGGGTCAAATAATACAGCGATATTGAACTTACACAACATTTTTAGCATTATTTAGGAAAGATGCAATTATACCGAAAATACCATTATACCAATAATCGCGGCGGTCCGGTGACTGTTCGTACAATTGCGATTCGACTGTACAGCTTGAATTGTATTACCTGAATTTTTTACTTTGAGCGCGTGTTCACACTATATGATCGCCTGAGGATAAAACGGTCGCTTTTACAAATTACCCGCATATTTCCAAACGTTATTAAGTCATACTAAACATAATATTATATCATCATATACATGACACATAAATGCGGCGTGTGATCATGTCACAATTGGCGATAAAATCAAGAAATACAAAACAAAAGAATGCGAGCTGAAACGTCACGAATTTGTTTGTGTTGAACATTTGCTATCGTGAGTTCAATATGGTCCCCGGGCAATACGGTCTGCGTCTGTGCTTAAATTGGGAAGGATTAAACGACACACATACGCAGATTAAATGATTTCGACTTACTCACCTAAGGGTGTGAATTATTCAACGATAATAAAAATGTATTACTCAACACGTTTCATGTCCAGAATCCAGATGAGTAAATTTAGACTCAGTTCCCATTCTCTTGAAATTGAAGTTGGTAGATATAATAGAATAAGCAGACAATATTGCAAATGCAAACTATGTAACCAAAATGTATGTGAATCAGAACATCATTTTTTACTGTGTTGTCCAATATATAATGAATTACGTAGAAAATATAATATCAGGTCATCTTGGCCTAACATAAATAAATACATATCAATGATGTCTAGTAAGAATGTTAAAACACTCAAAAGTATAGCAAAATTTTTGGTTGAAGCTTTTTAATTAAGATGTGAGAAAATTAATCTTTTAGCTACTTCATAATTATTTACTAATACGCACTCTGTTGTAATATATTTTATTCGGCGTAGCTGTCTAAGATCACTTTTGACCTAGATTTATTGCGAGAATTTTATGCAGCGGGAAAATTGAATGCCAATAGAATTGGGAAAATTTTCTAATGTTAGGGAATGTAAACTTACAACAATGGTTGCATGTCTACCAATAACTGTTGCATATTTTTGGGGATTAAAATTTACATAATTGTTTACATAAGCGGTTAAAATTAAGTTATAACATATCTTTGACATACACTCTAGAACTGAACATAATTTATGAACAATTTTACTCATTGGATGTCACGAACAGAATGTTATATTTATTCACATAATGAAATAATTATTTTGTTTAGCCTAAATCAGCGGCATGAATCTATGAATAGCAATTACAATGATCCCATTGGTTGACCGATATCTGAGAATGATTGTGCTCTGAAACGTTTCTGAGTTATACGAAGATATTCGGCGAAGATCGGTATGAAATGGTCTATTATAGCGTATTCAAAGGGTGCATCATTCTAAAAATAGCGCGCGGTATAGCTGTGTTAATTTTTATTCATTCATTAGCGTCCGAAGAATCATAAACCCGAGAGTTTTAATAAACGGGGAATTTATATTTATAAACTGACTGTGCATGTTAATTTGTATTTGAATGGCTGTTGCGTTTCATTAAGAATTAATTATAACTGCACCTTTCTATCAGTTCTCCAGTAGCTGTTATCCAATCTCTCAAAATATTTAACATCTTTCCATGAATAAAATGTGGTGAAAGAAGTTTCATAATACGTCAAATGTCAACGAGTTTAAGTTACTTTTACTTCATTTCACTCGACCTAGAGTGAAATGATCGGGTTACCATTTACTGGTATTATCCACTCATTCACCGCATAGCATGAAATAAGAAAAATGTCATAGATTCTTATGCATGATATGCAATATGCTCGTTTATCACATGCTATACCTTGTTTTCCATGTAATACAACCATTACGAATATTTTTATCTTACACATGTGTAAGATAACATTTTAAGCGTTTTTATTGGCTACATATTTTTTGACTGACCAATTGCATGACGTTATTTTGGTGAAATGACGTCGTCAACACAACATGACGTCAATGCAGTAAACAACTTTTAGGATTTATCGACATGCTTTGGTAAAATTAGAAGCATTTTTTTCGTTTAAAAGCATGTGATAAAAAAGATCTGACACTCATTGTCATTTCATGTCATGTTTTATTAAACTCGTCCAGGAAATTAGTTAGTAAGCTCGCCAAAAGCTCGCTTACTAACAAAAGTCCCGAACTCGTTTAATAAAATATGATATGAAATGACAACTCGTGTCAGATCCTATATTTAATGACTACGAATAGTGCGGGTAACCCTTCTGTAGACACATTTTTTTGGAGGCCAACGACCAGAAATCAAGCATTGATAATCTTTGATAAAAATTGTCTGCGAGGATCACGTATTCCGCAGTTATCAGACAGGTTAACAGTCTTTTAAATAATATATTTTAATACGTGTCTTCAGTAATGGATTTGGAGCTTGGATGAATCATGAATGAAACACCCAAAATGCACATGCCACGTTATCAATGTCTGGAAATGGCCCAGATGACTGCTTATTATAACATGGATATTAGTTTAACCTGTTGCCCAAATCTTTGTCTTTGTCATTCAAAATTCTTTTAAAAAGTCTGGTACGTTTCGACCAGCTGCCAACGTTAAGTTCATCCGACAGACAGTAAAAGAAAATTAATATTGATACAATAGATACAGGCCATTTCTAAACGGGCCAGTGCTGTTGAGAAGATCTCGTTTTCCCTTTAATCTTTATGGCAAGATTTAATACTCTCTTGAAATTTAAGTGCTGCACTTCATTTCATACCATAGTTTTGTTAATATCGTTATATATTAGACTGTTGCCTCACTTTTGTTTATACTGACGTTGACTTTCTCATGTTTTGTTTAATTGTTATCAAACATGGGTGGTTTTATTTTAAGACCATAGATCACCGTCCAGCAACATCTTTTTATCTTTATGGTCATATTTTGATCAAATAGTTTACTTGAAACGAACTTACAGTTTATATTTTATTACTGAAACCTATGTACACATCGATCTTCAGGTTTTCACAAAAATTTACAACGAGTTCCCTTTGATCAAGTCGTATGTTTTCTTAAAGTCCTTTGAGGACAAAATATATGGCATTTTTTAAGTTATGTTCTACAAGTTTGTTACATATTCCTGAATCACTTACAGTATTTATGGGACACTGTTTTCCAAAGAGTGTTCAAATTCCTTGCCGCTTGGAGGAGGTCTTTGGAATTGTGCATTTGTTGTTTATGTCTATCTGGCTAATTATTAGGAGTAGCTTTCTCTGATATCCAAGTGGCTCGTTATTGCGACATGCAAAATCTTTGATAATACCTGAGCGAAGCATTATTTCCAAGTAAACTTTCAAAGATAGCAACTCAATGAGTCGATTATTGTTTTAAAGGTTGTGGTAGCTCACAAAGCTGCGTAGGGCCATATTTTTCACAAATCATATTTTTCACACGTGTGAAAAATAGTATCTCATTTTTCACAGGTGTGAAAAATAGGATCTCATTCTTCACACCTCGCAATCTCATTCTTCACATTTTCTGTGAAATTTGTGATCGAGCCCAGTTTTTGATAAGCACTCAAATCATATTCTTCATGAAAAAAATTTGTTACAACATAATCCTATTTTTCACGCTGTATGTGCCCGAAAAATAAGGGTGTGATTAACGGTACGGTACTGTATGCATAGTATGGTACGATCTGGTGCGGCATGGCATGGCATGGCATGGCATGGCATGGCATGTATTGTATGGTTTGTTATGCTATGGTTTGGAAAGGTACCGTAAGGTTAGGTACGGTACGGTTAGGTACGGTACGGTTAGGTACGGTACGGTTAGTCACGGTTAGATACGGCACGGTGCAATACTGTACTGTGCAAACGTACGTACCAACATGTGCGGAGTTTCTAATAAGGTCAATATATGACCGTCCGTGTATACGTATATTCTAGTTCTGGCGGACATATGCATGGTTATTTTGGTTTTAATAATCCAAAATAGGTCGTTTGTTTGTACGTACGTTCTGATGCGTGCATGTGTTAATATCCCAAGAAAATGGTGAACGTTCGTATGGACGTACGCGAGTATGCATTTCTATATCATAATTAGGCCGTACACACGTATTGACTAACGATTAAGCGCATGCATACTTTAGTATATAGCTCATAAATAGTGCTTAGTTTCTCATAGCGATGACAATACTGATGATGCCGTTAACTGTAATGATAATAATGGTGCTGACGAGAATAATTGATGATGATGATGATGATGATGATGATGATGATGATAATGATGATGAGTACTGTATAATTATGCTCCAAATAATAATTTCATCGATTGTCGCGATACAATTTCACCATAAAATATGTGAAAATGTGAACCGTACGCATACCCCGTTTTTGGCCAATCACATTCTTCACACGTATAAATGTGACTAATGAGATCCTATTTTTCACAGGCGTGTGAAAAATATGATTTGTGAAAAAATATGATCCTACAAAGCTATCATTGCATTATTGCTCTTCACATTGTGTTTTCTTAAAGGCGCTTGGATTTATTTCGAAACAATAAAAGTATTGATGTATTCAGAATTGAAGTATAAATTGTCAAAAATATGATCCAATGCTTTGGCATAATGTTAAACAATACACATGTACGCTCGTAGTTTTCATTTTCAGAAAATCTATATTTGTTGATATTGTTAATAACATTGAATGGACTTGAAACCTCGATTTAGTGGAAATATCCGATTATGTTGATTTTGTAGAGTCAGTATACGCTTTACTGATTTACAGTTACAGTAACATCCTATGAAATACAGCACGTAATACACGTGTTTTACGGTTCGGAAAGGTCAGCATGGTTTAACCGATTGTGAAAGGTGTTGTTGTATGTAAAAGTGTTACAATGAGTAACTAACATTGTTTTATTCAATTGTGTACTTTGTACTCAGAAGGTTTTTTTCTGCTCAAGGCCGATTTGTAGGCTTTAAAGTGACTATGTCATCCTAAAGGGCCTCAAGGGGACAATTTCTTAGAAAAATTGTGAAATTCAGATATTAATACTGACATGTAATAATGGTTAAAACAGGGTATATATACTGAAAAAAGAGTGCACGCATTCGGAGATAAAAGCAATTCATTTGTTTGGCCCTTTTCATGTTTACATTTTGACGTCATAAGTGTGAGTATTGTCGTGAGTTCGAGCCGTGCTTGGGTTTTAAATTTTTCAGACTTTTCATGCTTATTTATTTTATCAAATATCTTATTCTGTATGATACTATGTTAATTCATTCCATGCACTTGTCTTTATAGAGCGCATTTCTATCATATAATATCATTTATAGTGTAATAGGAATCCAATTGTTCGACGACATAGGCCCTTTAAGGTCATATGTATTTGCAATTTTTATACATTTTAATCGTAAATTAATTATCCGTTTTTAATCAACTATTGTGTGTTTTAATTATATTAATGACTTTTATTATATCCTTGAGTGATATCGAAGATCTGTTATTATGATTTACCGATAGTTTCATAACTACAACTACGTGTACATGTATTCCTTTTTAGGAAATATATGGACGTACAAGGGCTCGCTAGGTAAGTAATCTTTTTGCTAAATGAGTTAATTTGTAAGGTAAGAAAAACTGTATGACATAAAACTGTTACTTGATTCAATAGATTTATATAAAAATCATATAACAATTGCTTCGCGAATATGGTCCCCGTCCCATAAACTAAGCACCATTGAACCCATGTTGGAATCTCGGCAGGCCCAGACCACTGGCACCTGGATTACCCTCACTGCGGCGGCATTCGGCAGTCACCTATAGACCTCCTGACCCGCGACGTGGTGGTCGACCAGACCTTTCTCTCCCCTATCCACTTCTCCGGCTACGACCGGGTCTCCAATCTCTTCTATACACTCGAGAACAACGGGCATACCGGTAAGTGTTCATTGCGACGCACTTGAAGTACATGTACGTGTATTACCATTGCATGATCTTGATTTATATCTGCAAATCTAGATCTACATGTTTTTACTTGTGAAGAGCCGCGATTTTTTGACCTCAATTAACAATTAATGGAGTTTAATATTTATGCTTTTGCCCGACCGTATGGTTTTAAAAGGGTCTCAATTATACCAGAATTGCAGATTCTTGGTTTAAGTAAATCTCAATATACTTTTTAATAAGAGATCCCATGGCACACCTTTACATTTTTAATACTTATAGACTCAGTGGTATTTTAGCATCCATTCACTAGCTAACAATCTATTACAAAAAAACCAATAAAATGATTCGTGAAAATTCCAGTTACAGTATAATTACATATTTTCAAGAAAGGAACGACAACCGTTGTATTTGAAGTGATAAAAACTAAGTTTGTACGAGAGAGTTGTCTACCTTACAATATTTTTGTAGCAACATTTTCAGTTTCAGCCTTTGCAGATTCATTTGTAATTTACCCCTCAAGATCATAATAAAATTATGAACGGAATGTACAATAATAACGGAATGTACAATAATAACGGAATGAAGATAAACTGATGGATTGCAGAAGAAGAACTTTACTTCGAACAATAAGCATAAGTCCACGAATTTAAACAGTTATAAGACAGCAATAAAGATATAACGATACGTCGTAATCCATGTCGTATAACATAATTATAATATAACACATCATAACTGTATACAAATAACACATACATGAAATAGTTTTATGCGCGCGAAAAGTATGATACATAAGTAATTTTAAGTACATACACGTATGTATACGTTTAAGTGTTGAGTCATTCAGTTAAAACGCTTTGTTGATAAAGGTAGCAAGTTTTACTGATACACGTTCAGTAGCGGTAATTATAAAGTAATAAGTATACGAAGATAGGAGACACGTCGTGGGCAAACCGGGCTTAATGCACGTGCGTTAAGTGTCGTCCCGGATAACCTGTGCAGTCCGCACTGAGGCGACACTTTTCGCCTACAGTGGATTTATGTTTATAAAAAACTTCCTTGAAATAGAAAATACCACAAAAGTGGAAAGTGTCGTCCCGGATCTGCCTGTGCGGACTGCATAGGCTGATCCAGGACGACACTTTCCGCACATGCATTAAGCCCGGTTTTCCAACGACATGTCTCATATATATTATACAAATACATGTTTTTCTTTATTCTTTAATGTAAAATAATCATTTTTCAATAACAACAAAAACACGTTGCACACGTTTTAATCACGAATTCATAATACACAATACACAATTTCGTGCGTAAGTTTTGAAGGCCAATAAAAATATAACTGGCTAATACTGAAAAACTTATTTGAAAGTGGCCTCTATTACATATGCAGTAGTGTGAGGTATAAGGAGGGTCACGTATACTGCCTTAAGTAGCAGGGTGACGTGTAAGGGACACTTATATTGCCTTAGGTAGTAGGGTGACGTATAAGGGAAACTTATACTGCCTTAAGCAGTAGGGTGACGTGTAAGGGACACTTATACTGCCTTAGGTAGTAGGGTGACGTATAAGGGAAACTTATACAGCCTTAAGTAGTAGGGTGACGTATAAGGGACACTTATACTGCCTTAGGTAGTAGGGCGACGTATTTTGGAAACTTATACTGCCTTAGGTAGTACGGCGACGTATAAGGGACACTTATACTGCCTTAAGTAGTAGGGTGACGTATAAGGGACACTTATACTGCCTTGGGTAGTAGGGCGACGTATAAGGAACACTTATACTGCCTTAAGTAGCAGGGCGACGTGTAAGAGCCACTTATACTGCCTTGGGTTATAGGGCGACGTATAAGGGACACTTATACTGCCTTGGGTAGTAGGGCGACGTATAAGGGACACTTATACTGCCTTGGGTAGTAGGGCGACGTATAAGGGACACTTATACTGCCTTGGGTAGTAGGGCGACGTATAAGGGACACTTACAATGCCTTGCTTTATGAGCTAGCTCATATAGCAAGGCAGTATAAGTGTCCCTTATGCGTCACACGACTACACATAGCTACCAGATCAACCAATCAGCGGAAAAAAAAGTACCGTCTGACTGGAGATGATTTGAATAGACTGCAAAAGTATATTTGTTCATCCATCATGATAAAGCGGCCTTATTGTTTCTGCGCAAACTTCGGCTTGACGTATTCAATAAACACTAACTATGATAATGTTTTTGTAGCACATACGTTTACATTAACCGTTGAAAGCGTGTCCAAAACTGTTGAAAAAAACTTTATACGTCATACATGTGCTAAGGGACTGGTTTCGCGGGTTTAGCCAGAAAATAGAACAGCGCTCCAATAAGCGCGAACAATATGGCGAACAGCGCGAGGTAGAAACACGCATGGAGATGCTTGCCAGTCTGGTCCGTATCCTCGCCAAACATGGCTCCGTATATAATGACCGATATTAGTCCGCTGAGTGCTGAAATACAGGATGGCAAAATGATTCGATGCATTGCAAGACTAAATAAAGACAAAGTGTTCAAAACTATACAAGGCACATATATTGCTGCACTTTCGGATTATTTTAATTAACGTAATTGCAAGCTTCGCGATGACGCCATATCACAAAGGCAACACATGGTTAAAACGACACGTCCAAAGGCTTGCTTTTAATGTCGATGCCTAATTAAGCACTTCAGAAAACTCGTGACAATTGAAATTCGCAAATGGAAACTCAATTATCATTATTTATGCAACACGCCATATAACGGGAACCGTGATTTTGCAATTTTAATACCAACCACAGAGTATTATGATATTAACCAATGACAGTTTTTGCGAAAGCGTGACATTTAGAGCCTCCTTTCGCAACTGTACCCGTTAATTTGGTAGCGTATCCTGTTATTAGAATGCGACGAGAAAACCGTCATGTACTTTGTACAACCGTACCTGTTGATTTGGTAACGTATTCCGCTACAAGAAAACCGTCAAGTACTTTGGGCAAGTCAAAACAACGAGTCGGTATAATAACATGACTGCCACAGTTTTTTTAAGTAGGCATTTAACGTTAGCAGTGGAAAACGGTTATTACCAAATTATGTGTCAATTATTTGGGTCAAATTGGTATTTCCCTAAATAAAACACGGTACAATGCAATACAGTACACACGACATAGAAAACATCACACACACATGGCACACCCATACCGCTAAATTACACACACGGATTATGAACATTAATGATAACAAATGGGACCATTGTCTTTGAAAAGGTGATATTGATACACAAATGAGTTTGAGGGAGAGGTGGGTATATGTAAGCTACCGCGCGCCATTGTAATATATGTTACGGATGCATAAAATATGGATAGATCTGCTGATGATTTTAAAATTGAGCTGATTATGTTCAATGCTATTGTTTGGTAGGTACGTATAACAGGAACGCGCTTTACTTGTATTGTTGTATTAGACATTGACGATGATAACGATTAACTAAGTCGTGTTGTTTATTCATACTTATATTCATACTTATAGTCTGGGCCTCTAACGCCTGGCAGAAAAGGAGAAACAGTTGTTTAACTCAAATAATTTTTATTCCATTTAGCTGATTCTAACCTATGTCACACTGCTTATCCAAACATACCTCCTAAAACTGACAACGCCACTGCCACCACATACAACAACAGGCTCGTCTTCAGGTAGTAGTGCGCAACTAGGCCGGAAACCATGGCAACGCACATGCACACGGCGGCCACTATCTCCATGGCTCCCACCACCCCTTGCCAGTTTGCCAGGACCATACCCGCTAAAAAATAATTTAGAATCAGATTTACGTAAATTTTAGCCCGTTTACCAGGAATATATATCATCCGAAAACAGTAACATTTTTTTACGTGCATTTTAGCAACCGGATGTCAATGACTTATGTCATCGTCAGTCCCTTCCCCAAACAAAGGTGAATGTCGTTCAAGATATTGGTCTACAGTTTTGATTTTGTACGTCATGTAGCGATCGCTATTATAAACAGATACATCAAGAACAGCATAAACGCAACGGTAGATTTCATAGTTAACTTGTTTTCAGTGAATCGCATACATACAAAACATACACACTGCAAAAATGGTATTCATTTACATGAACGTTGTATATCTAGTATTATCTACGGAGTACCGGTAAAAAAACACTACAGTGAAATAGTCGTCATTGCGATCGTTACTCTAGAAACATTGACAGGGTATTCTTTCAAAAATATATTTACCGTAATGTCTCCAACAAGGAGAAAGAGGCGAACGAGGCTAGCGAAAGAGGTGTATCAATAAGACGAACTGTTTTCACCAACAAAGGAACATGGTTTATATAAATAACTATCAAATTACAGAACAGGAAGTCTTAGTCTTAAGATAATAAGTAAATGAATTCACCATCTCCGTAAGTCCTACACGCATAGTCCTCAAAGTTGACGCTGACGCACACCTCCCATAGGCCGTACCACACCCTGCTGTACCCGACCCCCGGGCGGACCCAAGACCAGTAGGGCAGGCCAATGGCCAACACCTCCATTATCAGCGCCACATTGAGGTGAATATTCGCGAACAAAAGTGTCAGGTTTATCTTGTTCTAGAAATACAAGAAACGTTTCCATGCATTTTATCAAATGCAAATTAATTTAAGGCTTGTCGTGGGAAACCCGGGTTTAATGCATGTGCGTAATGTGTCGTCCCGGATCAGCCAGTGCAGTCCGCGCAGGCTGATACGGGACGGCACTTACCGCTTTTATGGTATTTTTTGTTTCAAGCAAGTCTCTTGTAAACATAAATCCACTGAAGGCGGAAAGTGCCGTCCCGGATTAGCCTGTGCGAATTTACGCACATACATTAAGCCCGATTTTTCCACGACACGCCTCATTTATTGTTCCATCCAATCATCGATCTCGGATATCACGAGGTTAACTGTTATCCTAGTTTCTTTGTGAACACATGTGGTAAAGGTTGTTAAGCAATGAGTTAATTTAAACAGTATTTAAGCTGGATTGTGTCGAAAGCCAGAGGCGTATTGAGACCATTTCGAGTCCGTTTCCTAGGAAGAACACACACTTGCTGTCTGATCTTGAGCCAGATCGTTCGAGCGGTCCCCTAGTAGGGATCGAACTCATGATCTCCCGAACGCGAGGCGGACACCGTATCCATTACACCTCTGCGACCTTCTAAAACGGCGAATGACTATTAAAGGGACATGTTCACTGATTGACGAATTGACAACTTTTCAACTTTTTGTCACCGATTCTAAAAATAAAGTGTATACAAGGGAGCTAAATAACACCACGGACCTAAAAATATACTGTAAAAACCGTACTAGTTTATGAGTAATCATCAGTTAAAATTGATACCATTATAAAGCGTTTGTAACGCTAAACGATGGTATAATTTGGAGTGTTTCTGTTGTTTTCTTTGAATATGTTGACAACACGTGGAACACTTACATAAAGTAATTAATGCAAGGCGAATAATTGACCTCGTAATGGCCGAGTGGTTAAGGCGATCACCTTTTTATCCGGAAGTCCAGGGTTCGAACACCAGTGGGACCTTTTTTTTCTTTTCTCTAAAAAAAAATATACTTTTCTTGTTATTATACTTGAGCTCTTTTGTTCCAACGCTTAAATCTGTCATTTAAAGACGTTCGCAACAATTTCCTTCATTTTTTTTGCAACGACAGATTTTCTTAAAACTTGCTACAAACATGCATCAATGTATCCGAAAACTAAAACAGTCTTTAAAGATAGGGGTCACCGGCCTTTTTCCGGAAATATTGAATTTTGAATACGGTACCTGTCGAAGCCTTTTTTTTGTTTGTGTTAGAATGTTGAATAATATAAAGCGTTTAAATTCAAACAAAGATGGAGATTTTTTAATGCATATTTTTTAATGTTTCGTTTGGTGATATAAAAGTGCAGTTTAATGATAAAACGGTCTTCATATACAGTTATCATTTAACAAATGACTTGTAATGGACATTTAACAAGGTGAATTTTGCATTAAATTTGCCTGTGAAAACATCAATAATTTATCAAATAGACGAATATATTTTGTTTCAAACGACAGATTTTGTTAAAAGATCCCAAATACATGCGTCATTGTATACTGAAACTAAAACAGTCTAAAAAAATAGGGGTCACCGGCCTTGTTCCGGAAATATTGGGTTTTGAATACGGTACCTGTTGAAGCCCCTCAGTTTGGATTTTTATCAATGTTTTAAGTATATAGGATAGTTAGTTTTCAAACAAGGTTATGGTTCTTTCAACTGGTATGTTTGTACATGCTTTTCTTGGCAACATACTTGTGTATGTTGATAAAAAAAAAGAAGTTTTACCTACATTTACTGCCTAAATAATGAATTTGACTGGACATTTAAGTGTGTCAAATGGGAACTAATAATGCTTTCTGAAACTTCATTTTCATCAAATGCATATTTTGTTCCAAACGACAGATTTGCTTAAAATTTCGCACAGACAAGTACCAATGTATACTTACACCAAAACATTAATAAAAAGAATGGCTCACCGAACTTGTTTGGGAAATATTGGATTTCATATAGGGTACCGGTGTAGCCTTTTTCCTGTTTCGTTTTAACCTACATCAGCAACGTAACAATGAAATGATGATATTTAATGGATCATTTCTGAACGAAATTTGTTTGGAAATACATTGCATAGTGTGTTTTTTATTATTATAAATGCTTTATCAACTTTTACTATTAAAAATATTTCCTTTGAATGGATATTAGAGATGAAATTAGTATATTGTAAAAAAAAAAATGAAGCAAAAGGAGAAATTAACCCATTTATGTTCTTTTGTTGCGAACGTCTGTAAGACATTTAATGGCATACTTAAAAAAATGCGAAAATCTGTGAACAAGTCCCTTTAATGCTGTTAATCGGCCAATAAACAACTCTTTTCGTTCTGATGCGCGGCTATTAAACAACTCGAGCTAACGACCTAGTGATTTAATTCAAAACTCCAAATCGTTGTTTACTGACCGATAAACAACGATCAATCGAAAATTATTCCTTAATTGTATAATGTACTGCTCTACAATTTATACGTTTACTTATATGCATCTAATATCATTATTAACGCTATTTCATTCATTCAGTATTGATGCCGTAATCATAATCGTTGTAGTACCGCATATACCTGTTTAAAATCTTAACAAAATACATGCTTTATCTATCGGTGAAATACATGTCGACAGAAACAAAATCCCGTATTAGGCTACTCGCTATTTTTCCGATGACGTCATCATAGAGTTATGTAAACAAATATAATCTATACCTACAATGGATAGTCATTATTGTAGTTTTTAAACAAATTAAATAAGGTAAATGCACATTTGAAGTTTATCGTCGTATATAATACAAGGAATATTACGCTTGCCAATTGTTCCATGAGAGTATGTATTAGTCTCGTGACTTGCATTATTTCGTATTACACTCGAGGCTCCGCCTCTCGTGTGATACGTCATCACACAAGCCACTTGACTAATACATGCTCCTGGAACAATTGACTAGCGTAATATTCCGTATATATCAACACATCCAACCCTTATTTGACGGGCAAACATAATACAAGTAACGGCTTTTATGAACACAGCCATTGTAATAGTGCGACACCTGTCAATGAGATAAAAAAGGTGCCTAGAACTGGTGAAAAGAAACGAATCAATATATGAGGCGTGTCGTGGGAAAACCAGGCTTAATGCACGTGCGTTAAGTGTCGTCCCGGATTAGACTGTGCAGTCCGCACAGGCTAATCAGCCTGCAGTGGATTTATGTTTAGAAAAGACTTCCTTTAAACGGAAAATACCATAAACGCGAGAAGTGTCGTCCCGGATTAGATCGTAAAACCGCACTTAAACACTCAGTTGTATAAAATACACTTTTAGTAAGTGTAATACCAACAAGTATATATTGTAGAATATAAATTTTCACAAACGAATGTTATTATAGGTGTATTCAATGCTAAAAACAATTTGCCTAGAGCTCGTCAAAGTAATTAAAATAGTATAACATTTAGAAAGCGTATATTCGATCTTACTACATACAAAGTGGCATAAATCAGAACAACCTTATAAAGAAATTAGCATATACTTTGGTTTTAAATAGAAGAAGAGTCAGTGTTGTAAAAGGCATTGGCTACTTTTTAATCACAAACTAGTTTTCGGCTGTACAGCTGGAAAACGAACATTTATTTGAGGTTATACAACACTAATAAACGATACAAAAGTCAACACTCGTATTAATTAATTTGTTTTTGTTATTGTAGCGTTTCTTTTGAACGGTTTATGTTTATCTGTCTGCTTTTATGCTATATTGTCATTTTCGTCTGCTTAATTTGAAAATAATTGATATGAAAGAACGTACATATGCACATCCATACTTAGTTTAATAAGATGCACTTTTAAACATAAACGGGTAGATGAAAATCCACAGTGCTTACCTTATACATGGTGGCTTTAGATCAATCAAGGAATAAAATTATCCTTTAACGCATAATTATAAATATAATACTCTTCTCAACTATTCAGCATCTATGTGCAAAAGTTAGCCGTTTAATTTAAAACTTCAATAATGTTTGTCGCAAATGTTTTGCATGCATTCTGGTGTGTTCGACGTCACTGGGCAACGCTAGAAACACTTGCTAATACGATTAGATCATTTTAACTGGGCCATTAATCCTGAAAAGGAAACGAAATATAACTTCTGAACACGTAAGGATGATGGAGTATAAATAGACTTCACAGCGTGAATCAATCAATGGATATCTGATTGAAGTAGTTTGCACTTTAGCGAAAACGATACATCGATGAAAATATTTTGAATAAGGTTGATAAGGCTTAATAAATTATGCTATTCAATGTTCCACACGTCGAGCTAAACACTGACTAAATGAAAGCGAAAAAAATTAATGTAAGGGATGTTGGAACGAAGGAAAACATAGGCCTACTTAAACAGAAAGAATGAATGAATGAATATATAGATGAATGAATGAATGAATCAATGCAACGAATAAATGAACGAACGAATGAATGAATGAATAATGGAATGAAAGAATAAATGATTGATTGGTTGATTAATTGAATGAGTGAGTGAGTGAGTGAGTGAGTGAGAAAGAGAGAATTGGAGGGGTGAGGGAAAGAATAAACACGTATCAAATAAATCATATTGCTACACATACGTGTATTAAAGTAATAGAGATAATGGCGGTTAAATCAGGGTTGCATATTTCAGAAGGTGGCAATGCTAGACTTAATCGCTTTTATATTCCGTGGACTCTAAGTTAAGAAAGTAATTTTATACTGCGTTACCTAGGTAACTGATGGCTTGCCTGGAATAAAAGGTCGTTTCTTGCTTTCTTTCCACTGAGTGAGAGTTTCAACAATATCTACACTCCACTAACATTTCGAGGGTTGCGCGGGTTTAGCGTAAACCGGTTGTGTCTGCTTAACATTTCTATATCAGATACAATAGTTCACGCATAACCCTCGATTTAAACTGGTAAAATTAGATCATGTTTTACCCGCTCCTATTTCAGTGCAGGTAAGCTTGAACGACAAGACGATGGAGATTTCCGGTGGCGGTCTGGGCGGCACGTACATCGCCGAGCAGTTCCACTTCCATTGGGGCGCCACCGACGAGAGAGGCTCCGAGCACTCCGTCAACGGGCAGCACTTCCCCATGGAGGTGAGTTGTAGACTTTTCACAGTAGGCGTCCATTTGGCCTATAAGTTTTATAGTAATTTCAATGGAGTGTTTCAGTTTTGACAGCGATCAGACTTGCAAACTTGCTACTACGGTTCTCTCCCTTAAATTACTTTGTCTGCAATAAATGTGCAAGATTTAGTAAGCTTCAGCCAGGAGCCGCCCGTTTTGACCTTTAAACCCAGGACACATCCTGGGATGTGCTTGATAAACTATTACCAAAAGTTCGAGCAAATGAACAAATAACGCAGGCTGTTTGTGGTGGTGCGGCTCACTGTCTAGATCCAGGATTTTTAAAAGGCGTCTTGATTACTGGGAGATTTGGCGAAGGGTTGCTTAGGTGGTGGTCTTCTTGCCCCAAATGCTTTGTAGTTTGTGTATGATTCACATTTGAGGAAATACGCCTGATTTGCATCGCACATACATGAAACTAATTATTACACTTTTTTTTCGTTATTTCTTGTCCTGGGCCAATATTCACCAACCCATGATGATGATGATGATGGTGATGATGGTGATTATGATGGTGATGATGATAATGGTGATGATGGTGATGGTGGTGATGATGATGATGATGATGATTATGATAGTGATGACTGAAGAAGATGATGATGATTGAAAAAGATAATGATGATTGAAGAAAATGAAGATGATTATTTTTATTATTATGGTGATGATGATGGAATATGATGATGATGATGATGGTGAATACGGACCTTCGAATGAACTTAGTTAAATCAACCAGTAATTCAGCGTCTCTGTCCTTTTCAGATGCACATCGTCCACTACAACAAGAAGTACGGTAATTTCTCTTCATCCATCGACAAGAATGATGGACTGGCCGTCCTAGGCTTCTTCTTTGAGGTAAAAATCTTAGCGGCTGATAAATCTACCTGAAATATAGAAAAGTATCTCACCTCCTACATAAATGACGCGACCCGATTGGCTACGCGGCTGATAAATCTTCCTGAAATATAGAAAAGTATCTCACCTCCTACATAAACGACGCGACCCGATTGGCTACGAGCGGTCCATACACCATTGCTAATTTTCAATACTCCATAGAAAGTAAAACAAAATGGCGACTGCTGGATAATCTGTTGTTTTGTTTATTAATTTTATATCAACTTGATGTAGCATGGCATATGTTTTATGTTTAAATACAGATTCCAAACAAATGTATCTTAATACTGTGAAAGAACTGTCTAACGTGCACCAACAATAAAAATTATGTTATCTTACCTCGGTGTTTTTGCCGTTTATCAACCTAGAAAGTGTGTCTGACAAGAAAAAATACTGCTTTGTTCTTGTTATATTTTAATAAATCCAATTTCCATTTTCACATGAGCATATAATTGCCACAGTTCACGTGTTCATTTCATCGTTTTCCGTGATTAGTTTAGTTAAAATGTCTTAAATATCCAATGTGACACTCCATTTGTTTACTACAGATGACGTAACTTAAATGACGTAGGTCTACTGTTATTATTTGTTTCTTGGTAGACACATTGCTTACAGTCAGTTCTAGTTTGTCAAAGGGACACTCTTGAATAAAATAACAATTGCATATTGTAACATTTCAAATATCTTTACTAATTTAAACCATGAACGACCATTAAAGAAATAAATAAGATTTAATAAACGCTGCTTTTATCAATACTTATTTATTATTAAAGGACTAACATGTGCGTACCTAGATCAAATTAAACGAAACCAATGAAAGGTAGTCGGTGAGATATATTCGTTACACTGTTAGTAACTGAGGGTGTATGGGATATACACCACCAGTTACTAACAGTGTAGCTAATAATATCACTCACAGTGATGGACTACTTTCTTTTAAATTTTATTTGATTGGACAATATTGAATTGTAGGTGTTGTCACCATTTATCATACAGAATAACCACAAAGAAAAGTAGAAAAGATTTGTAATAACAGCAAATGTTAAGAATACCTCTCCGGTATATTGAACTGTCTTTCCTCTATTTTTCTCTTGGATTTTTTTCAGTCGTATTGAGCCAAGGAGACTAGTGCAGACAATGTCTTGCGGGTACAAGTTTTACCCACAAGGCATTGGAGCTGGTCACCTCGGTCCAATTTCCGCATAATACACTTGCAGTTGCACTTGTTAACTGTTGCTGTGAACAGAAGTCTCCATTTGTTTACATAACTGCTGTATTGCCGATTCTCCAAAATCCAACAAGAATCCAACGTACCCTTACGTAATAACTTGTGTTCATTAAGCAAGCACATATCACGTTTAAGTAGGGTAAGGGTTAGGGTTAACATTTAAATATTCAATGTGCTGTTGTAAGAAGTGGTCAGCGTTCTATTCTCCGCCATCGTGTTTTCTTCAAATTCTCGACCGACTTTGAACCCAATTGTGTTGTTAAATCCGAATAACTAATATAGAAAACACTTTATACGATAAGTAATCCATTTCAGAACACTCTTTCACATTTAACGCGCATCTACCAGTTTAACCATCTTGAATTGCTTTCGAAAACACACTCACACATATATAATGGTTTGAATGTCATGACTGTGTTAACTATTGTTTAGATCATAACATGTATTGCTCACGCTATTTTTAGAATATGTGAATTTCGGAGAACTGAACGTACTTTTATTATAAATATATTTAAACCTAGCAGTAACTTTTAACTGTTTGATTTAAAAGCTAGACATTATTCAACGACTACGTGTATCAAATTGCATGTATTTAAATTTAAAATAATTTAGAAACCCGGATTCTGCGTTGTCTATGAATATACTGTACAGCACAGTAGAATGTTGTACTGTAAACACGCTGCCATGATAATGCCTAGAGTAAAAAAAATTGCGGTTTGAATTGCTTAACTAATCCACGGCACATTTTATCGTAATCCAACATGGCGCGGGAATGTTTATTACTAACACCGATATCTACGCATTATAGAGAAAATAGTGCGGACATAAAAACTGAAAACATTGTGTTAAAAATTCCTTTCAAAATAATTCAAATGTAAAGAATACTCAATAGCATTAAAATAAAAAGAAAATGTGTTTGTTTTCGGTGTGATAACGCGTGATATCATCACCGGAAAGGGAGACAATTTACATATTTTCACGAGCGCTTAATTGTCTCCATTTCCAGTGATGATATCACGCGTTATCACACCGGAAACGTACAAATATCCTCTATTTAGCATATGCCATACACATGTTCCAAAGCACAGTGTTGCCTTCACAAATGTTAATTTTACGTAATTCAACTTAAATTAAGAATGCATTTACTAATAATTAATTTATAATTATCAGCAAAAAGTATTGTTTTCTCAGATATCTTGATCATATTTTTGTCTGATATTTCATTTCTAGAATTCCGTGGATAGTGTTATTTGTTTAATGCTAAGTAGTGAAATATAGAAAAATATCAGTAACATATATACCTATATCAGTCACAATAAGGGACTACTTGTTTGAGTCTCGATTTAATATAGTACATGAAACGGACCGTCATCGATGGCGGGCTCAAAACTGTTAAATGACGTCATTATTTTGACGTCATGATGTTATGATTTGCGCGATATTTTCCAATGAAATGTAAAACAAAGGTTAATAAAGCCTAAAATAAAAAGAAAATTTTCTTGTTTTCGGTGTGATAACGCGTGATATCATCACCGGAAATGTAGCCAATTTACATATTAAATAACATGTAATATCAATTGTCTCCCTTTCCGGTGATGATATCACGCGTTATCACACCGAAAACAAACAAATATCCTTTATGTACCAGTACTCGATGCAATTACAAAATTACAATTTGAGTCTCAATTCATACTATTGGTGAGATCAGTAACACGTTTAGGATGATGATGATCTTGTTACTCACGGCTTGGAATTATTTTATATCAAATATCCTGAAAGATATATATGTACACCGTATATTTTGTAACTTTCAGATTGGGCGTTTTAACGTTCATTTCCAAGAAATCATCGATCATTTTGGCGACATCAAGTACAGAAGTAAGAGCGAGTAATTGCTTAACACTAACGTCTTCTAAAATAACATCAGTATTAAGAAACTTACATTTAATCAAGAGCCTTGCTTCCTCTTTATCTTCGTTATACACGCACGAGCTAAAAGTTTGAAGTGAAAGTCATGCATTTTCATTTAACAGGTAATTGAGTTATTAACATAGATTGTAATAATTCTTTAACATCACGATGACATCTGCATATGTTAATAACACATTCATGCACTTACTGTTTCACTTAACATATTTGTCGTTTTTTTGTTTTCACTCCGTTTTCTTAGCCGCACACGTCTAATTTTATTTTCTAGGGACAACTAATTGTTAATACTGCAGTATGCTGTTTTACATTTTTGTGATTTTGCGTTTTAGCCCCTCCAGGTACGATTTGTAGAAAATGTAGAAATTTTTTAAAAATTCTTAGAGTAGTTATATTTTATAATTATTTATTAGTTTGTATGTTGTTGTTTTTATTCAAAGTTCATCTGCAGGTAATATATCTGACTTCAGCTATATTTTAAATATATGTTTGTTTTCCATATGTTTGTATCATTTAACCATTGTTTTCGGTGTCTGTTTATTTTTACATATATTTCGCTAGTGTAGCTGTAGTAATCCCATGTATTGGATCATATCTGACGAAGGTCATTTTAACTTGGCTATTTGTATAATATTTACTTAAATGCGTATAAAAGAATATATAGAAACTGAAAATGCACATGTGTATTATTTTATGTTGATGTTCTTTTGTAATATCTTAATTCAAATACCTATATGCAGTGTTTTAAACGGTGAAAACCGTTCTGTAAATATTGTGAAATTGCCTATATTGGACAGTTATTTATAGTTAGTATTACATACTGCAATAATGATAAAGCTTCCAAATGTAATAATTCCTGCAGTAGTAATAATTCCTGCAAATATCATAATTCTTGCAATAGTAATAATTCTTGCAATAGTAATGAATCTTGCAATAGTAATAATTCTTGCAATAGTAATGAATATTGCAATAGTAATAATTCCTGCAATAGTAATGAATCTTGCAATAGTGATAATTCCTGCAATGGTAATGAATCTTGCAATAGTAATAATTCTTGCAATAGTATTACATCCGTATTAGATATAGTTATAGACAAGTCAGGTCATCATAAACCCGGTATTAGCGATATAGATTAGATCCTGCATTGCAAATATTGTATGCTATATTTGTATAATGAATGGGTGATGATTATTGCAATGATATAAAGCTTGCAAATGGGACGAATCCTGCAAGAGTAATCAGTACTGCTACAGCAATGCCTATATAGATATGTATTGCAACGGTATTACATCCCGCTGCGCTCTCGTATGGTATGAAACCACGGAGGGTGTATATCCCATACACCCTCAGTTACTAACAGTGTAACGAATATATCTCACCGACTACCTTTCACTGGGTTCTTTAAATTGATACCACTTGAAAATTAACGAAAGAAAAAGTAACAAAATAACACGAAACGCACAATGACGTCACGAAAATAAACAACATGACGTCAGTAGACTGCGTCATTAGACTTCCATGGGGTATTGAAATATTATCCATGTTGTATGGAAAATGGGCACAAGCCGGGCCGGCTAGCTCAGTTGGTAGAGCGCTGGACTACAAATCCGAGGATCGCGGGTTCGATAAAATTATTTATACGGCCATTCTCCCCCTACCTCTGATTCAAGTAGGGCAGTTGTCAGTTACTACATAAGTATGTGCACTTAGTACTGGGCCCGTATTCACCAACCTATTCTTAGACTTAAGAATAAAGAATAGACTTAGACTTAAGAAAATATACTTCTTCGTTTGCAAATATTCTGGGTCCAAATGTTGCTTTTGTAATTACAAATCATTCTAAATAAATAATGCTGTAGTTAGAGTCGATGGATACCAATTAAGATTCCAATTTACAGCGGTCTTAGAACATAACAGTTTCAAGAGTAGTCTTGATTCTTAGTCGTAAGTCTAAGAATAGGTTGGTGAATACGGGCCCTGGTAAACCAGTTTACCCAGGAAAAGTGTGAGTAGGTTAACTGACCGCCGTTATATGACTGAAATACTGTTGAATATGGCGAAAAATACAAACAAAACAAACACGATGGTCATGTGACCTCTCTGGGCCAATCGGATCGCGTCATTTATGTAGGAGCTGAGATATAATGCAATATGATATTTGTTTTTGTAAATAAAGTTACAAATTATCAATACAATTGCTCTCAGTGCGGCTTTGAGTGTTTGAAATAATGTGTAAATGAAAATCCTGAAATATTTATGAATACTTTTACAACAAATATTTTACATATTTTGAAGCTATCAAAACAACGTGTATTTCTTTGGAAATGTATACGTGTTATTATTAAAAGGTCAACGTTTTACAGCTACCTTCATTTCCAACTAACAGGAAATACGGTTGATAATTTTATAAAGTAGTGGAGTTTTTTTTCCCATTATTTAGTTTTTATTTCTATTTACGTTATCATCACTTATTGTTATATTTGAGGCGTGTCGTGGGAAAATCACGCTTAATGCATGTGCATAAAGTGTCGTCCCAGATTAGCCTATGCACAGGCTAATACAGGACGGCACTTTCCGCTGTTAGGGTATTTTCTGTTTCAAGGACGTCTCTTCTTAATATAAACCCACTGTAAGCGGAAATAGGTGTAGTACTATTGTTTTTTACAGTGTAAAACATAGATATGCCACAACAACAACAACAACATTTATTGTCCACGATAAAGCGTGTACATGCATCAGCTGTTATCATCATTACTTGAAAGAAAAATGCTGATGTACATGTAATTTTTATGCCCCCACTTAAGAAGGGTGACATATAGATTTGCCCTTGTCTGTCCGTCCGTCCGTCCGTGCGTCCGTCCGTCCATCCGTCCGTCGGATTTTTGTGTCGCGCGTAACTCAAAAAGTATAACTGCTAGAGTGATGAAACTTTATAAGCATATTCATCTGCATCGGGGCTTGTGCACTTGGGTAGTTTGGTGCAGTTTTTTCCGACATAAGCGGAGTTATGGCCCTTTAAAAAAAGAAAGACATTTTTGGACTTGTGTCGCGCGTAACTCAAAAAGTATTACTGCTAGAGTAATGAAACTTTATAAACATATTAATTAGCATGTGACCTTATGCACGTCTGTATTTTGGTGAAGTTTTTTCCGACATCAACGGAGTTATGGCCCTTGTTTTAGGAAAAAAAAGACATTTTTGGACTTGTGTTGTGCGTAACTCAAAAAGTATTACTGCTAGAGTGATAAAACGTTATAAACATTTTAATCAGCATGTTAACTTGTGCATCTGGATATTTTGGTGCATTTTTTTCCGACAACAGCGGAGTTATGGCCCTTTTTTAGCAAATAAATGACATTTTTGGACATGTGTCACGTGTAACTCAAAAAGTATTACTGCTAGAGTGATGAAACTGTATATAGATATTAATCAGCATGTGAACTTGTGCACCTGGGTGTTTTGATGCAGTTTTTTTGGTGCAGTTTTTTCCAAAATCAGCGGAGTTGTGGCCCTTTTTTTAGCAACAAATGACATTTTTGGACTTGTGTCGCGTGTAACTCAAAAAGCATGAATGCTAGAGTGTTGAAACTTTATAAACATATTAATCAGCATGTGAATATTTGCATTTGGGTATTTTGGTGCAGTTTTGTCGGACATAAGCGGAGTTATGGCCCTTTTTTAGGAAAAAAATGACATCTTTGGACTTGTGTCGCGTGTAACTCAAAAAGTAATATTGCTAGAGTGGTGGAACTTAATAAACATATGAATCAGTATGTGAACTTGTGCACCTGGGAATTTTGGTGCATTTTTTTCTGACATCAGCGGATTTATGGCCCCTTTTTTAGCAAAAATGACATTTTGGACTTGTGTCAGGCATAACTCAAAAATTATTACTGCTAGAGTGATGAAACTTTATATAAATATTAATCAGCATGTGAACCTGTGCACCTGGGTATTTTGTTGCATTTTTGCCGACATCAGCAGAATGTGGGAGCATCCGTGTCCTACGGACACATGTCTAGTTATACAAGCAATGGTAGAAAAGTTTACATTTTATATCATACTCTCATGTTAATACTAGCTACAACAGTGTTTTTATTTTTCACCCATATCAAATGAGACTATTAGTGTCGAACAATAATAATAATAATTTAAAAAGTTTCAACAGTAACACGATAAATGTTCACCTGAGTAGAGTTATTTTACCGAAATAATTTTGCCTAATGTTTCTAGAGTCGATACTGTAGTTGTAAAAAACTCATTTCGTATTAATGAGTATAAACATGGGTTCATATGTACGCAAAATAATGCAAACAACAACAACAACAACATATTTCGTATTAATGAGTATAAATATTAGTTCGTATGTACGCAAAATAATGCAAACAACAACAACAACAACACATTTCGTATTAATTAGTATAAATATTTGTTCGTATGTACGCAAAATAATGCAAACAACAACAATAACAACAACAACAACATATTTCGTGCTAATGCAGGGGCGTAGCTACCTTTAGGCACTATAGGCACGTGTCTATACATTTTTTTCCAGAGATGAAACAATTTAATATGCCCTAAATGCAATAAAAACAAGAGGGGGGATGGCAGTGAGGGGATCATTCTTGGCTGTGTCGATACTTCATTGTTTAACGAGTCGATTGCGTCAAAATGATATAAATTTCATGAAACACGCGCTTATTTTACAATTATTTTGAAGAATCGGGGTTTAGCTCAAGTTAGTTGTTTGTAGCCACTTTACCACATACGAGTACAAACACTCCTGGCCCAAAATATCGCGTACAGCGTCATTTTGTAGATTCCGCCTATTGTGCCCAAACATTTTTTGGACCCAAGCTACGCCCCTGTTATGGGAATAAACATTGGTTCGTATGTATGAAAAATCATGCGTGTCTGGCACACAAAAAAGACGCACCTTAAAAATGAATCATTGCGAACAGTTCTCAAACGTTAGCCATACAGGAGCGAATAGTTCACTTTGCGAACGATTGTCTAAAAGACATTTGCAACAAAAAGAAAAGAATTGGATTTATTTCTCCGTTTTCTTCATTATTTCTTCAATTAATTCAAAAAAGATCCATTAAATATCTCCATTCTATTTAAACCCCAATATATTGCCGGAACAAGGCAGGTGACCCCTATTTTTTAAAACTGTTTTAGTTTTAGGATTCATTGACACATGTTTGTGCAAATGTTTAAGAAAATCTGTCGTTGGAAAAAAATTGAAAAAAATTGTTGCGTGCGTCTTTAATTTACACCACACACACTCAGTGAAAACGATAATATACCAGCTAACTCGTTTTACGTACATCTTGCGACGTACAAATGAATATGATCAAGATTTTTAAATCGATGCTCTCTTAACTACCAATGAACTTTCAGTATAATATTGCGTTTTCGTACTTTTTTTTTTACATATTACAACTGTGTTTTGTTTTGTTCTCCAAAACAACTTTTACACACCGATTATAACCGCCGCTTTTAATAAATGTTTTCTGTGTGTATCGTGTATAAATCGCAATTTATGAAGGCTTCTCTGTTCACGATTTCACTCTTGCTTTCTTCTTAAAAAACGAAATTGGAATGTAAATAACATCAACACAAAATAATTTTAAATTGCAATGATCGTACATGATATTACACCATGGCTGATTTGCTTGCAGACGAACAAGTGACTATCAACTCCATTCCCATGATCGATCTGATGCCAGCCCGTCTCATGAACTACTACCGTTACCATGGAAGCCTGACCACGCCCCCTTGTTACGAAAGTGTCATATGGACCATCTTCAATGAAACCATTGAGATAGCCGAGGAGCAGGTATGTAGAGTTGTGCGTTGTGAATTTGTATCGATTGCTATGGGATTCTCTCACGTCACCCCCCAACAAACTTGGTTACGGTGGTAGTCAAAGATACACGAGACGCCGCGTTCCAGAGGCGACCCGGGTCTTTTCTTGCCCGCTGTGAAACACCTAGTACACTTCACCTCAGTTTACACCTGCATTCTTACACCATGTCAGACTGTGTCACTTTTCCATGTACTACACTTTCATTTTTGGCCCAATGTACTTTTAACTCTTTAATTAAGCAACCACTGCCGCTATGACCATCAGTTAAGTCTTTATCACAAGTAAGTATATCTATAGGCATAAACTGATCATATTTGTCATCGTCAAAAACTCTAAGCTTGATAACCTCCTTTAAAAACCTCATGAAATATGTCTGATCGTAATGGAAGGACCCTCACTTTTGCTGTATATAAATTGTAACAGTTCTGAATTTCAATTTAGTTCAGGTTATAATCTTTCTTATAAAATGTACTTTTCAGTAGTATTTCTATTAATTTATTTTTTGTTATATGTATTAAAATGAAACCTTCTGAAATTCAACTACTGTTGATATTTCTTTGTATAAAATACCCCAAGTGTATATCTGGTTTATATCGTTAATCACACAATCCATTAATAATTCTAACCCTACGTTAAAAATGAAAACAACAACAACATGAACCACCTGTCTTGACCATGAAATTGTACCTATAGATTTTCACTATGCTCAAAGTTTGGCCAGTAAACGTTGGGGCAAATGAAATCAGTCACGTCAAGAATGGTCTAAAAGAAGTACACTTGTATGTCTTCCAGTTGGTAGAATTCCGAACCACCATTTTCGAGAACGACATAAGCGACGGCGGCGTTTCCATGGATATCTCCGACGACTACCGGCCCGTGCAGTGCATGTTCCGACGTCGACTGTACGCCAGCCACCCCTCCCTGAAGTACGAAATGTCGGCCCCTCAGGTCGGGGAAACCGGAAACGGATATAGCTGCGTCACCAATCAACCGCAACTTCTGGTCTTAACGTTTTCTGTTTGCGTATGGATATTAATGTCATTCTTCTCTCTATGAAAACTCTGATTATATAATAAGTACAATTATTATTACGTTCCTTAAAAGCCAGAGGTGTTAAAGGACTTCAGCTAGCTGTTAAGGGGCGAAATTTATATAATACTAAGTTTATTTTAACATCTCCCTCTGCTCATTGGAAATGTTTTGACCTCAGTAGTTTGTTTTTGTAGGAAATGCTATTAGAATGTCATTTATGTATTTATAACTTCTTACAACTATTTTCATAAGACCAAAGTGCCCGAGATACATAAGGAGCAATGTGATATTGACAGATTATGTTAGGTACCTTTGAGTGATTTGTTCTCAGCTGTGGACTTTCTTTCATGGAATGAATTAGGCAATGATAGAAGACTTTCAATATTCAAACGATTGTTTTAGAACTGGAACGTGTTTTTAAAATGGACTTCTACAATTTGCTTTTAGCACATTGTCCTCACTTCAATTAAACCTACTATATATGAGGTGTGTCGTGGAAAAATCTGACTGAATGCACGTTGAATGCATTTGCTGTCCGCACAGGCTAATTCAGGACGCGGACTGCACAGGCTAATCCGGGACGACACTTTCCGCCTACAGTGGATTTATGTAAAGAAGAGACTTCCTAAACAGAAAATACCATAAGAGCGGAAAGTGTCGTCCTCGATTAACCTGTGCGGACTGCACATGTAGGTCCTGGATGACACTTTACGCAGATGCCTTAAGTCCGGGTTTCCCACGACGCGCCTCCTGTATATCTGTTCTGTGTATTCTAACATTCTGAGATGATTCAAAAATTATATAACAAGAGAACACCGAAGTAGAGCAAAAATAACACAACTACGTAACATGTGTTTAGACTTACGACCTTGGTGTATTACGTGACATCGTCATTAACAACTTCTTCCAAAGTGTACTGAACATGGGCATATTGCGAGGATATAGCCTTTAATTTATAACAAGAATGCATAACAATTAAACAATCGATTTCATGTAGGCAGATGATATTTTAACGTGAACAAAATATTAGCAGCCACAAATATTCATTGTTTAATATGTACATTTAGTTATAGTATATATCTCTCGACAAATCCCGCCGTTTGGACGCTATGTTGTATATGTTTATTACTTTGGACTGACGTAAATTATTTTACAAAAATCCATGTATATACTGATGGGAACAAACTTACGCAGGTTTTGTGGATATGTTCGACTGTATCTATGATATACAAAATCCATGTATATAATAATGGGAACAAACGTACACACGTTCTGTAGATATGTTCGACTATATCTATGATATACAAAATCCATGCATGTACTAGTGGAAACACACTTACATAGGTTTCGTAGATATGTTCGACTGTATCTACGATATACAAAATCCATGTATATACTAATGGGAACAAACTTACACAGGTTTTGTAAATATGTTCGACTGTATCTATGATTTACATAATCCATATATATACTGATGCGAACAAACTTACACCGATTTTGTAAATATGTTCGATTGTAACTATGATTTAAAAAATCCATGTATATACTGATGGGAACCAACTTACACAGGTTATGTGGATATGTTCGACTGTATCTATGATATACAAAATCAATGTATATACTGATGGGAACCGATTTTGTAGATATGTTCGATTGTAACTATGATATAAAAACCCATGTATATACTGATGGGAACAAACTTACACCGATTTTGTAAATATTTTCGATTGTAACTATAATATAAAAACCCATGTATATACTGATGGGAACAAACTTACACAGGTTTTGCGGATATGTTCGACTGTATTTATGATATTCAAAATCCATGTATATACTGATGGGAACAAACTTGCACCGACTTTGTGAATATGTTCGATTGAAACTATGATATAAAAATCCATGTATATACTAATGGGAACAAACTTACCCTCATTTTGAAAATATGTTCATGTTCGAGTGTAAATGGTGATGAATTTATAACTTTTACATTCATGTGCACTTATATTAATCAACTTTTGTAACCAAGCTTACATATTTTTTGTATTTTAAAGTGTATCATATTTTATTAACATCTGTTTGATATTATTGTTTAAGAAAATATAAACTTTTAGGGTCTGCTTAAAATTGACGCTTTAAACGAATAAATTAGTGTCCTTAAGTAAACTTTGTGTAGTATATACTGACATCATGTTTTATGTATATTTGCATGGACATGTATTCTCATGATATACGGATTTATATAATTTTATTTACCTTGTCATCAATTTTACTCGGTTAATATTTTGCACTCATTATAAATGCTTTAAAATTGTTGTCTGTAAAGCATTTCATTTTAAATGTCAGAAATAATTATTGTTTTTAAATCAACTTATGGATCATACATCTGCAGTCCACACTGTTTTCACACTGTTTTCAGTGTTTTTGTAACTTCTGATATTTAACATTCATATGTGTTTGCCTTTTTTGTATTTGAATTGTTCTTGATGTTCTTTGTCAGCTGGATATGTTATCAATAAATTCTAATGTATTCATCTGACTCTTTTTTGTTTTGTTTATTCCTTTTACATGTACAAAGAAAAACTACATGGGCTGAAGTTAAGTATAGTATTATAATGGAGGCGTGTCGTGGAAAGCCCGGGCTTAATGTGCGTCAATTGTCGTCCCGGATAAGCCTGTGCAGTCCGCACAGGCTTATCCAGGACGACACTTTCCGCTTTTATGGTATTTTCTGTTTCGATGTAGTCCATTCTAAACAAAAAATCCACTTTAAGCGGAAAGTATCGTCCCGGATTAGCCTATGTACATGCATTAAGCCCGGGTTTCCCACTACACGCCGCAATTATACTGTAGGAAATAGTACATTAGTATTACAGGTATGACCTTAAGAGACCTGTTCACAGTTTCGCTGATTGCCAACTTTATTAAATTTTTGTCACGCATTCCTAAAAGAGAAGTACATTTATATATAATGAAGCGAAATGACACGCGTGACACAAATATATTAAAAAAGAGTGTGTCGTTTTTAAATAAAAGATTAGTTGAAACGGATAACATTATTAAGCGTTTGTAACGCTACAACGCGTTCAATGGACCTGTTCACATATTGACGAATTTATAATTTCCATGGATGGATGATACCAGTAGTATTCTTGGGACTTACGAACTACAAGAGAATGCTCTGAAGGTTATATAAGTATATTTTATAATATTTTTTTATTGAGTACTTTAAAATGAAATGTATATTAAAAATCACCAAACAGTCGTTCGACAGCATAAATATTAATAAAACATATACATTAAATCACACACATGTACTTGAATACCATTTACAATCACAGTTTAAGTAGTGGTAAAATGCAACAACAACTATACGCATGATAAAAAAGTCACGTGTCTGCAAACGAAACCCGGTAACTGCACTCTATGTACAATCAAAATAACCCAATCAATTATTCCTATTCCTTGCCATTTGGAGATTATACAATACTATAATTGGTTTTTTATTGAACATAAAACTATGTACATGTACAATCATTTCCATTTATTAAAATGTTGTGGCATGATGAAAAGTAAAATTTGGTCCTGGAATATCCGTTAAGCCAAACCAATCTCGTATTAACCTCGCCTTTTCATTGGCTATCACAAATGTACCAGGTCGCACTTGTTTGGACTAACCAAACAAATACAAATGAAATAAATTAAAAACTAATTTATATAAAACATGTGGACATGCACTTGGGCGCTCGAAACTAAATGGCTGCTAAGTCACGCTTTTCTTATACATTATTCGTCCTCGAAGAAGTGCTCTAATTTGGAAATATATCACTGCGAGACTGAAATGAAGTAACTTGATGCAAACTAATTGACATTTGCATTACCTCATAATTAGACACAACATGAATAAAGTTCAAATATATAAATAAAATTCAGGAGCCAAATGTCCAAGCACATCCCTAACTTATATGTGAGTTAATAGTTTTTCCTAATAAATTATAACTATACATTTACACCGGTATGTGATGTATGTGTGCGTTCAAAAATAAAAGTATAAAGAAATCTGCTTCCCAATTCTTTTTCTACTAAATAAATATTAATAAGATGGGTGTTGCCTATTGGAATAAAAAGTTACTTTCTAATAGCAATCGTCATACAAAATCTGGCTGCTTGATGTCTTCATACAGGAGATTCTAAAGCAACATCAGAACAGACACTCTTTGAACGTGAACAGACACATCTGTTTTGTCCGAAATTCAATCATCCGAAAAAGTATTTGCACTTAAAAAATCACACAATGCACATGTATATAATCCAAAAACGAAAACAGTCATACGAATTATGTTTCAAATAGAGATCATTTTCCTTTCTTGCGTTCACTACTACCGGGCCTCTTGTTTGCAGATTCTTGGCGTAACTTTTGTTGTGGTGTCTTCTTAGCTCCCTTTTGTTTTATATTCCTTGCCCGAGTTGTCGGCCTTGATAAACTGTTTAATTTTACTGAAAACGAAAATGCGATACAATTTCACATCTATTGAGCATTTTGATCATGTGTCTTTCGAATAAGTAACTTAAAAGTGACATCTTGTTAATACAATTTACGTACAGTATTTACATGAATTGTATTTTATTTTTAATTGACGTGTACTTAAATGCAGGTTATTTATTTTGTGCTTAACTTAAATTTTGAAAATGATTCCAAAACTATAACACTATATTTACTAGTGTATTGTCAAATAACATGTTTTACTAAAGAAAGAAACGGTGACAAAAAAATGCGTAACAATGTTTGGTCTAGTGTTATTTTATGCTGTTGCTTTTTCCAATGACATGACATCTTAAAGCCGCAACGGCAGCTTGAATAATACCAATTACGGATGCATTCATCTATGTTTCAGTTCCTGATAAACATCGCCTGTATCCATGGTATTAACAACAACATTTATGTAATCTTACCCATTAGCTCGGGATTTGTTTCTTCTAAATTATCCAGCAGAGATGAATAATGAAACTGGCCATTGTCTGGTAGTCCTGAAAGAGAACCAATCTCAATGTGTCCCACACCAGAGTGTTTGTGGAAATGCTCATTTAACGTGTTTTCTTTTCAGGTAAAGTTTTTAATGTCATGTGCGTTCAGGTAATACCGAAGGGACGTACTGACAACTGTGAAATTAACATGACAAAAATAAAACTTATTTCAATTTATTGTTTTAGCAATAACAGGAAGCAACACGGTCACCATAGAAACATAAACATCACATGTACAGGTATTCCACTCCTTATAACTGGTATTATCATTTCAACACAGCATTTACCGTGGACGATTGTTAAATTCTTACATACATTTATCAATGCTTAATTATCATGTATCTCTAAGGATGGAAGCATTATCGATAGATTTGTCCTTGGACAAATAACCGTTACCTGAATTCTTAGTTGATATTACAAACAGTTTTCCTTCGCCATAACAAACGCATTTCGATTGCGAGTTGATCAATGGCTATGATAAACGCAACCAGTTACATATTTGATCACTTTGTATCGCCAACCCCAATACTCACGTTCTACCCGGATGAGGATGTAGATGCCTCGGGCGGTCACCAGTTCGTGTGCGTAGTCCTTGGCCTGTCCAGCCAGGTTGGTCACTTGACCATCCAAGTCCACCAGGTCGATGGCGACTGAAGCAGCAGAAAACAGATGTACATGGAGATCATAGTATGACCTTTATTGTCTGTATTGTTCAATGGTACACTGAGAGTTCCGTTTCGGGCATTATACCGGGGAGGAGGGTTTGCCTCGGGTTTCCTCCATAGCACAAGATCATCTCAAAATAAATATATATGCGTTGAACAAACTTTCTATCATATTTTTATCTTAACATTTATGGTTGGTGTTGTGTGATTTGCTTAACTGCAGACCTCAACATTGGTAAAAAATAGTTAACATTCAAATAGTATTTTATATGTTGCTTTCGTTTTGGACTGATTACATTTTAACTGAATAACTGAATTTATGTTGTCTCAGTCCGTAAAGTAGTAAATCTTTTAATACTAAACAACGATTACTTGCATTTGACGTTCAAAGGTAGTTGCACTATACATTGGTAATTATTTTGTCGTCGTCGTCGTTATTATTGTTGTTGTTGTTGCTGTTGTTGTTATTATATTTGGTATACTTACTGTCCTCGCCGCACTTGCATTTCTTCCTGATCCACTCCATGAGTGTATAGCTGGAGCACCAGGGGTTGAATATCGCCTCCTCGTTGTCTATCATGAAATATACCACAGAAGCATGCATACATTTCCTCCAAAGAAATATATTAAAGTAGCTGAGTAGCAAGTATACTAAAATAACATATACCACAATATAATGTAAATTACAATGAAATATATCATAGTTGCACTGACAAGTTCCACAGTTGCATGCATATTACAATGAATACTACGATAGCATGTATATAACAATGAAATAACACATAGTTGCATGTATATTATAATGAAATATACCGCAATGCAAATTACAATGAAATGTATCATAGTTGCACTGAAACATACCACAGATGCATGACATTGAATACTACGATAGCATGTATATAACAATGAAATAACACATAGTTGCATGTATATTATAATGAAATATACCACAATAGCAAATATGCATGTACTACAATTGAATACACCACGGTAGTATTACATAAAAAATTTTAAAAGTAGCAACATTGTTGTTTTTTTCTTTTGAAAATAGTAAACAAGCGTATATTTTACATAAAGGTTAGGATTAATATATTCACGATACACAAGTGATTACAACAGTAGGTCAAATGTTCGTAAATATTGTTTTAAAACAATATACAAATGCTCATTTTGATAATGATTGCCTGTGTAACATTAAATTTTGACCCCGTTGAAAAGTGACCCCAGGGTACTTTTTCAACGGATGGCTGATCAATTTTCAACGTTGAAAACTGACCCTGCCCGTTATATAATGACCCATCCACGCGTGAAAATTCGACCCTCGTTGAAAACTGATCAACTATAGCCAGCTCATATTTGCACTGATTCCAATAATCTTATGCAATTTGCACTGATTCCAATAATCTTATGCAATTTGCTTATTACCATACAGACCAAAGAATAACAATTTTATTTTTGTCTGGACTGTAAGCATTAATTAACGTTTAGTTATAAGTAACACCTAGCTACACATTTTAAGATGCTTATTAACGCCTATATGTAAACTCAGTGACTATAATTTATGTGTAATGTATAGACAAGATGTCTGAAAACTTATTAACTGCAGTATGCCGTAGAGCAGTGTAGATACTGACGATTAGCTTTATTAGAATGCCAGAATAAATATATAACTTCGCACTGGTGTTGTTATTAAGTCATTTTACTATTATACATTTGAATAGACTGAACCGAAACAAAACTATAACATACTAATATACCATGGTGTCAGCTATCACTACTACTACTTGTGTCACATATGTGACCCATGCTTGTATGTCAAAGGTCAAGGTCACTGCAATTGCAAAATTAGTTCGTTCTCCCACAAGTGCTCAGTCAACTAGTGTGTCTGAAGTCGTGGATAAAACAGTCAAACGTATCATTGTCAAGGCAAAAGAAGCCAAGAGTGATTGCATTTCTTGAGTTTAGAAATACTCCGTTGCAAGACCTCGGATTTTCACAATCACAATTGTTGCAAGGTAGACATAATCAGCGTTTCCCGCAGGCCTGTTTCGCTTGTCGGGCCCGACATGCCTTCAAAGCAGTTAATATCATTTGCCGACATGCTTAAATAATGCCGACATGCTTTAATTTTCAAAGCGACTACCCTTAATCCCTTTATCTATAACACCGATCTTAAACCACAGGGCCATAAACGAGAGCCGTATTGATTGATAACGCCTAACTTTCAACAGTGTTGTTGACATGTGACTGAACTGTGTAGCTGCGCCCACAACGATCTCATTAGCCAATCAAAAACGGCGATTTTTAGGGCGGGGTTTATACCTTACAAACAACTAAAAAGTGTTAATACTAGCGTTGCCGGGAAAAGTGAACAGGCATTTTAAAACATTTGATTATTATATTTAACGTTTTATTTTATCCCGGTAATTTTCTTATCCATTTAACAAATTGACAATCAAAAATATGCAAACGAATAATGTAATATAGAACTCAATTTTAAAACGCAATTTAACGTCGTCAAACTTTAATTTGTTCACATGAACACTTCAGTTAAGCACGTGATCAGTACACGTTGTTCATGAGGCATCCGTGACCTTGTGCATGATAACATAACTTTCGCGCGCTTTTGTAGAAAAAACACGCTTTTCAGGACCGTATTTTACGTCGATTAGGAACCGCATATTCCAGTATTTAAAAACGACAGTGATTTATTCGGATTTAAATGTCTGCATTTAGTGTAACTGATATTAACGATTGATTTCTTTCGCATCCGAAAACAGTTAATGATATAAAAATGTTCGAAAAAACAAGCGGTCGTAACAGAATTTCAAGGCGGAAAAACAGCTAGGCTTTTCGACGAATCTGAATACCATGTAATGATGTATGATTGAAATTTAATTCCATAAGAAATGCAGCCTAGTATTGTGATGTACACTGCCTCCAAAGAAGTTTTTATTCAAATAAGAAAACCGCGTTATTGCGATTTTAGTAGGAGTAATTATTGTGATAGTTGTATAAAAGTAAGAATTTCCAAATTAAAGATAATGCAAAGAGAGGTGCTGGTCGAGCTAAAGGCCAGGCTAGCGATAAAGGGCGTAGTTAAAGCGATACTGCCGATTTGATTGCCGCCGGCATTTCGAACGTCGCAGCCGTTTTCGGAAAGGTTGGGTCGCGCGATGCCGATTTTGGGGAGGTGGGCTCAAGCGGTCAGCCGATTTTGGGGCGGTGGGGTTGATCGTTGCAGCCGATTTTGATGAGCTTGGGTCGGGCGATGCGGCCAATTTCGTGGGGGGGTGGGGGTAAGGGGGTCGGATTGGAACGATCTCGAGCCGGCGTTGTTCCGGGTGGGGTTTCGGGGGTGCCGACATGCCTTCAAGAAATCCTGCGGGAAACCCTGATAATCAACATAAGCTTTCCAGTTGAAAAGTTGGTAAAACATGGTTGCCTGCAAATATTATTCCCACACACAATGACAGATAATGTAACAGTCAAACACCCGATGGAGCTATATACCACATAAATCGCCAGTTACTCATGAAAACAAACAACATAATTTTACAGACATTCTGGAATGTGACCCTTTTGTCACCTTTAATTAGTGAGTTCACCAGAGCCCAGCAAAATACCAGAACAACAACAATTTAATTCACCGAAGAAAAACAATGTTGCAAACCCTATCCATGGGAATACAGAATTGGTGAAGTTCTGGTCTAAACAATATCTGGAAGGCTTGTCGAGCCGAATAAATTGTTGTCGGGAGATGGGTAGAGTAATGGGTAAATTAGTAATTAGCTGTAAACAACAATTTCATGTGTGTTATCTGGACAAGTAGCGCAGAATTAGTTAATTTGGAAAAAAAAAGATCTACATGCAGCGTGACACTGCTGATAACTTTATTATTGTTTCAGTGTGGATTGTTGTTACTGAATTGAATGCGATTATTTGGTAAATGTGTGTGATTATTATTCCATGATCGCTTTTCGGCGTAGCTGTTCAACCCAACTTTTGACCTTCCCGAATATCCAATCAAATGTTGTAAAAACCACATGAATAAATCCTAACATTCCATCGGCTACTTTACGATAAATTCCCACAACACTAGTCATAAATGGGTAGGTGCAACATTTTCAACAATATAGCAGACGAATTCGTAACAGGTTTGAAATACTTATGGCAAATTAAATATGGGAATAACATTTCGCACAAAATGAGAGCTTTCGTATATGCGCAACGCTATTAAAATGATTTGATATGATAATTGACACGTTAAAAAGAAATAAATTTGATGTTTTGCAACGATGTAAATGAACACACTTTCTCCATTTGCGTGTTTTCTTTTATACTCGTACACAATAGACATAGCGATTCTATAAATATCAATTGTATCTAAGACAATTTCCCACTAGCGGGATAGACTATATTGAGGGCGAAATGACCATTCGCTCGCCTGCAGGTCAGAGTAGGGTCAAACTGACAGTGTGCTTTACTGTTGAAAAGGGTAAAGGCAAGATAATTGAAAAATATCATTGTCGACATACATGTATTCTTTACACCTCAACGAGATTTATCTAGTCATAAATATTTTAATATATTTAGGCGCGTGCATACTTCGAACAGAAATGTACCAGTTAATAAAGTGTCTTGCCATGTATGTTCCGGCTTGTTGATGTATATATTACCGTTTATGCATCATGTTCTGTGTTTTTGAATATTGTTGTAATTTATTGCATAATTGGTATTTTCTTTGTTAAATTATCCCGATAATAATGTATTTATTGTTTTACCTCTTTATAAGTATATTGTAGTTCAGAGTTGGTATTCACAAAGCTCCTAAGGGAAAACTTAATGTACGTTTTACTTACATGTAAGTGCACATTCCAGTTCATTTTCTTTATGAAACTTGATCATTTCGGTTCATAAAAATGTAAAATACTAAACACATAAACAATATTGACTAGTTTAAATATTTTGATGACAACGGACGTACACAGTTGTATACATGAAACAGCCAGACACTTAAGGAATTTTACGAATTGTTTAAAGAAATTAGCTTTCCCTTAAGAGCTTTGTGAATTCCTTACAATGACCACGTTAAAATGTATCATCATCATCATCATCATCATCGTCGTCATCATACTCACCGTCATCATCGTCATCATAATCATCATTATCTTTTTCAATCAAGATATTGTAGTTTCATGTGTTATATACATGTTACATGAATGTTGCTGCATAAAAAATATGTAAACTATGGTTACAGTTATATCTTAGAAATTATATATTTATTTTATCGTCATCTTACAAAATATCAGCGCAGCAAACAATAAGTTAAGACTTTTTTAATTAACCAGTAGACAGAAATTTATCGCTCCGCCTTTCTGTTTGTCCAAGGATATTTGTCCAAGGGTTTTAAGTAAATCGATTGGATTATGCAACCATGTGCTATTGTTTACCACTGAAATATAAACCTGTAATTGGTCAGCTCAATCCTTGAGTGACAAGTATCTACTGGTCAATTTGATGTTTGTTGAAGAACTCATTACTTGTTCTACATACGGTGCACATGTCGGTCCCCAATTTAAGTGGGGGGTCGTCGATCATTGGTATTATACTGTGTTTTCACAAGGTGTTAACTAACGGATCAAAGTAGCAAACTGTCATAACAGTTTCTATCCACAAATAGTGTTGATTAACTATCTGTTCTGTTTAATACTGCCACACAAACTATATTTTTATTTTCGGCCATTAAATTTTATGCGCGAAGTGAATGTTAAATGTAAGTTTTATAACGCACGAACTATTGCATAAATATATATATATATCGCATTTTTGCCTCGTTTGCTCTGTGTCAAAGGAAAAGAATATACTGCCCAATATGATAATTATTGCATACAATATGTGAAATTGTCAGTCTGAGTCAGAGCAACATTTTTTCAAATAATTAAAATTAGCACTTTTGAATGTCGTTACCAGTTGCCTTTACGATCTATTGTAAATTGCGCGCTGTAAAGAAACATGTAATATATTAGTGTTCTCTCTGAGTTTGAGCTTAGGTCATGTACAAATGTTGCCTTGGAAATATGTATTTGTTATTCTTTAATTGTGTTTGTACTCGAGTCTTTATTATAGATTGGAATTATTGCTGTTAGTATAGTCTTATATCTATGTAGATTCGTAATATTGTTTCGGCTATGCAGCCACCCACAAACCCCACCCACCTATATGACTTTTTGAAAATAATTGCAAAACTGGTGTATTTTGAACATTCTAACATGCTTTATTAAGCTCTTAAAATCTACATTTTTTAAGGAAAACATATCGTCTTTAAAAACTTTACTCCTAACAATTTACTCTGTAATAGAGCCGAAACATAAAACAAATACAAGCCACGCAATTATTAAAAGTCTAAATTTCTGTTTTTCTAGTCAGCGAACTGTGCAATTTCACAATCAATATTAATATCCATATATTAATGATGATATATGTCTGTAGGCAGCAGTGTAAAATTACTAAAATTATCTAACTTAAATTTTAAGAGTAGATCTAAATATTATCTTCAAGGGTGTATCTAAGGCAAAATCGAATGTTCGCCCAAATTGAAAAACACATAATATAATGCATATGGAACGAAAACATCATAAAATGTGCATCAGATAAATTATAATTAGCACTTAGTAGTAGTTTTTTTTAATGTAATTTACATGTTATTGAGCAATAAATCTGTCGGTCTGAAACGATGAATACATTCCTTTTTAATTGCCGCTTTTAATTTGAATGCAAGTGTATGTAACTTAAGATTTACTGATTACGCAGATTTTTCCGTTTTGCTAGTATGTAACTTTAGATTTACTGATTACGCAGAATTTTCCGTTTTGCTGATTTTCTTTTGAATTGTTTCTTTTAATTTTATTACAAAGTGCGTATGCGAGAGTTTTACGGGATACGGGACCTCTCCTGCGTCGTCCGTCGTATGCCGTCCGTCAACAATTTGTTTCGTTCTGACGCTGGATACTTCAATTTTTATCCAATCTTAACCAAACTTGCACAGAATCTACCTCTTTAAAAGAACGTTGCTTCATAATCGACGTCGTCGTCTTTGATCTTTCCTTGCGGCATCTGTTATGTAGTTCAAACTCATGGCCTTGGGAAATTATTTTTAAAGCAGCTATCCAGCAAGCCAGCGATTGTTTCTGGTTCTTTCCAATGTGATTCTCTACTACACACTATCCCAGACATTCAAATTTTTTTATTTATTTTTTTGGATTTTTCGCCGTATTCAACAGTATTTCAGTCATATAACGGCGGTCAGTATACCTAACCACACATTTATCCCTGGGTAAGCTGGTTTACCAGTACTAAGTTCACATACTTATGCCAGTAACTGACAAATGCCGTACTTGAATCAGAGGTAGGGGGAGAATGGCCGTAGAAATAATTTCATGAACAATCCCCAGGGAATCGAACCCGCGATCCCCGGATTTGTAGTCCAGCGCTCTACCAACTGAGCTAGCCGGCCCGGCTCAGACATTTAAAATAAATTTAACAGTCATTTCAGTTATTTTGCAAATTGGTGGACATTTACCAATCACCCAAATCCAACATGAATTTCCTCCGCTTTATTCTGCTTTACCAGTGCTAAATCGTTTACAGCAGACGACATTTACAAATTAATTTACGTGTTCCGATTGATCATACAGACAGAACATTTTGTCGTATACGAAAAATCACGTATACGTTTGAACGCATGCGGACTCTTTCTAGTAGACATATTCTAAAACTTTGTATAGACGCTTCCACTAATGTCAGTCATTTTCACATTAATTTGGGAAATTTTCCAAATCATCGCGATTGGATATCACTTGTCTAGCGATTAAACTTTTTCATGCAAAAGAGCACGTGCATTATGTTTGTGATATTCAAAACAGTACGCGGAAATGTTTGTGATATTCAATGAATGGAAATTAATCATTTAACAAAAGCTGGGCAGGAGTTTAAACAATTATTGGCAAAACCTTGATCTGTCTATTAAGTTTGTCATTAACACTTTTTTTTTTACTTTTGAGGTCAACTTATTGCACAGATTTAAAAACTCTGCACTCTGACAAAAAATATTTATACCGACGGCTTTACGAAATCGTTTGCCTCCAAAACCGGTAAAAAGAATGATAAATATGATGATTATAGTCATGATGATGATGAGGATGAAGAAGAGGAGTGGGGGGGATGAATTGACGATGACGATGATGACGATACGGATAACGATGACGAAGATGATGGAGATGGTGATGCTGGCTGTGATGACTATGACGATGAGGAGGAGGATGGTGATTATATTACTATGATCGTTAAACACATGCTGATGAGAATAAGAAAGGCTTATGGTGAATGTGATGATGTAACTGCTGATTCTGCAGCTTCTGTAGATGTTGACGATTCCGAATTATAAACTAAACGTTGATGTAAACATTAAATTAAACAGTGACAAGCGTGCGCTTTAATGGGAAAACTGTTCTCCGCTGATACGATAGCTCAATGATAGAAAAGTAATAAAATTGCTACAAAGTGTTTAAGGAACTGCGTTCGATTACATTGTGGGGCAGTAAATGATCGGTTTTGTTCGATAATTGCGCAATTAGTCGCCCATTGTGCTTTCAAAGAGATCTTAGATAAGCACATTATCAAATGGCTGATTCACGCGATAAAAAAAAATGTATTGAACACTCTACTTGCAACGCTCTAACAAAAAACGTATGTTTGGTTTCTATCAGCAATAGAAAACAATATCTATGGCATGAAATATCCTTGTTGAAAGAACACGATTGGCTTGATGGTAAAAAAGTAGGCACACCATGAGTCTATTGACTGTCCAGTTATTGCCCAGAAGTATACCACCACCGGGCTGCGTTACACCACCCTTGGTTGCATTACGCCACCACTGGGTTGTATTACACCACAACTGGGTTGTATTACACCACAACTGGGTTGTATTATACCACCACCGGACTGCGTTACACCACCCTTGGTTGCATTACGCCACCACTTCGTTGTATTACACCACCGCTGGATTGTATTATACTACTACCGATCTGCGTTACACCACCCTGGGTTGCATTACGCCACCACTGGGTTGTCTAAAACCACCCCTGGGTTGTATTATACCACCACCGGGCTGCGTTACACCAACCTTGGTTGAATTACGCCACCACTGGGTTGTATTACACAACCACTGGGTTGAATAACACCAACACCACCACTTGGTTGAATTACACCACCACTGGGTTGAATTACACCACCACTTGGTTGCATTACACCACCACTGGGTTGCATTACGCCACCACTGGGTTGTATTTCACCACCATTGGGTTATATAGTGACACCACTGGGTTGCATTACACCACCATTGGGTTGTATTACACGACCCCTGGGTTGTATTACACTATCACTGGGTTGTTTTGTTCCACCACTGGTTTGTATTGCACAACCACTGGGTTGCATTGCGCCACCAATGGGTTGCGTTACACCACCACTCGGTTGTATTACGCCACCACTGGGTTGCATTACAGCACGACTGGGTTGTATTACGCCACCACTGGGTTGCATTACACCACCACTGGGTTGTATTACGGCACCACTGGGTTGCATTACAGCACGACTGGGTTGTATTGTGCCACCACTGAGTTGCATTACACCACCACTTGGTTGTATTGTGCCACCATTGGGTTGTATTAAGCTACCAAAAATGTAAGATATAAACCATACATTATGACATTGTCGCCTGAATATGTAATCCTGGTCAGAACTAACCAAGTAAAACATTAAATAAGCTTCCTTAAAACATACATTGTTTTCTAAAGTGAATGGTGTTTTTATTTATAAGTTATTTTACATTCTAATATTTTAAATATTTAAAGCGTGAAGAAATGCTCCTAACTTGTAATATACTGAGAAAATTGGTATTGAAATGTTCACATCAGTGCAATTTAAGTTCTATGTTAGACGCTTTATGAATACCGGTCAGCCCGTGTGTTTTTATCATGATGAGAGATCAAATAAACTGTCGTGTATATAAATGGCGATTGTCTATGTCCTTTTACATGTATATAACTGTCCATGTAAATTGTTCTGGCCTTCAATTAGTAGCATTCCCTCTATTACAATATCGGCTTACTTCAGATACGTATAGAACGATCAATATTAACGTACAGTGATATAAAATACACTGTGCAAATTAATGGTATTATTTTTAAGGATTCAATGTATATACAAATAAAGTTTTGTTGTAATAATGTAAATGTATACTCATATTTGATCGATCAATACGTTGTTTGTATTAGTATTGCCATTCTCGCATATAACAAATAATGTGTATTAGTTTAATATCTATTTGCCAATTCTGTTCCAATATATGTGAAACTTGTGCTTACTGTAAGAAACTGGTAGTTGCAAAACGGTCTGTCAATAAAATGCATAAAAAACACGGTAAGCAATGTGAGAACAACGAGAGATGTGTTTCAGATTGCTACTAAAGGTGCGATAAACGTAATGATTCACTAACATAAATAATTTTAGAAGGATCATCTTTGCGGATTACTCTTCATTGTTGATGATGTCGATGCTGCTGATGATGATGTCGATTTTGCTGCTGTTGATAATGATGATGATGATGATTGTGATGATGAAATGATGATGATGATGATGTGATGATTGTGATGATGAAATGATGATGATGATGATGATGATGATAATGGTGATGACGACGACGACGATGATGATGATGATGATTTTTGCTCTCATCTAATACTACCGAGCGCTTTTACTTGATTTGTAGTTTTGGTTTGATGTCGATTTTGCTGCTGTTGATAATGATGATGATTGTGATGATGAAATGATGATGATGATGATGATGATGATGATGATAATGGTGATGACGACGACGACGACGATGATGATGATGATTTTTGCTCTCATCTACTACTACCGAGCGCTTTTATTTGATTTGTAGTTTTGGTTTGATGTTGGTAGTAATGAGAACTAAACAGCAGTAACACAGCAATAATATTGAGAGGCGGAATATTCAATGTTGTATACTTAAACGTGAGCAAGAGATAGGAGTGCGAATATCTTTAACAAAGAAGTTCAGGATTTAGATAAGAAGATTTTAAATAATGGTAAACGACTTTCTCACCCGAGCTTATGATAATCAATATAAAAGAGAAGTATTTTGCTCTCGGCGTTCCAAATAAAATGCCCATATTGACTTTTTTATGTTAAAGACTGAACAGCGAAATTTATTGCAGCAATATTATTTTGTCAATAGGATAGGTATGTTAGAGAAATCGCAACAATTCCATTCGGTTTGTGTTGGAGCACGAAACTAAATATATTGGCTCTTGAAATATGCATCATAATTATTATCATGGCACAAACAAAGTGGCATAAGGACATATACCAGAGAAAACATGACAAGTGAAGCAAAATAGCACTCATGCGTAATGTGTTCAATATTTTCAACATTTATTTGGCTGATAAGTCATTTACATGCATTATAGCAAAAAAAATACAACAACAACACATTGTTATGATAAAACATCACTTGAGAATGTTTTCGAACTGTTTTTAAAAAGCATGAATTTAATTTAATCTTGCGTAATGTGTTGAATATTTAGGCCTTTTGGGCTAAGAAGTTATTTACGTGCATTATAGCAACCAAAATACACTACTATGATAAAAGATCACTTGATAATGTTTTCAAACTGTTTTTAACAACGCATCAATTTAATTTATTCCAGAAAAAAATACGTACCTCCATATTTAACGATTATGAAACCTCGGTCATTATCTGTCGTCGCCGCCATTTTAGCCTCCGTATGCATGAATGACGTCACAAGTTCACGATACGTCACGCCTTATACACGTTAGTGTGAGCAATATGGTTACTGCTACTTTTGAGAATGGGTGACCGATAGTTAAACACTTATGTTACAATTTATTGTCAGTCAATCCAAATACATATTAAAAATTTATACAATTGACGTTCCTAAAATAAATATAATATCCGTTGACACCACTTTCGTATCCAAATATTTAACCTTCACAGCGACGTTCTTAATCAGACTTTTTTCAAATTATTCAAACACGATTGGTAAATCACCTTGTCAACTTACGAACAGAAATATCCGCAATTACTCCGACAAGCTGATTTGTGAGCGTTTAAATCGAAGCCATTTTCACCACTAGATCGATGAATAAATACTTCAAAGTTGACTAAAATCTCCCCTTACCATCCTTGGGATATACGCTATAAATACTTCAAAGTTGGCTAAAATCTCCCCTTACGATCCTTGTATCTTCACGTTATAAATCTTCAGAAGTCGTCCAACTGGTTTGATCCATTTATTTACAGTGCATTTTTGATGTCTATCTATAATTTAACATATGCCCCACACTGAATTTTAATTCCCTGTACAAATATCTTAGACCAAAACTGTTGATAAAACATAATAATCTCCTACGTTTTAAATACTCTATCTATAGTTTCCAATATTTAACACAATGGAGGATTGTTGTTTTACACAATTAATCTCGCAAAACGAAGTCCACATTAAATAACAACGTTAAACCCACAATTCGGATTATAATGTTTTAAATCAATTTTGACACTTTCCTGTTAAGCCAAATCCCCACTTATCAATAGATTTGTTTTTATTAAATGCACTACTTTTTCAGTTGCTAACGTGGTAGATTAGGTATCGGCGTAAACTTGTGAAAACAAATTGATTAAATCGATGGGGGAGGGTGGGGGGGATTCTTCCATACGATGTTAATAGTTATCAGCGTAATTTAGACTACCACGGAAACCGATGGGTACGTTTGACATCAACAATTATTTGCAAATAAACTATCTCGCAATGATGAATTTTGTAATCGGAAATAATTATTGTACAGTCTCAGAAATTCAACAAAACTTCGATAAAGCGCAAACACGATAATTTTATACTCTAGTGATATTAATCAATATTATTTATTAAAATTGTGAATAGGTCCATCGGTTAATGGTCATGAAATTGATGTAGTGAATGTTGTGATTCTGTCCCAGAAATGAAAATATCTGAGGAAGAAATGCAACCTTAGCAACGGTGAATCGTGTTCTAGTAATTACAATATTGGAAAAAAAACTACGACTTTTGCGTCACCGAGCAATTATTCGTTCATTTCTCTAGCATTCTCATTCTTTGAAAATGAGTATAGTACGTAAAACCAGCAAGTTATGATGTAATAGTGTTGTTTAAATGATTGCACTTTGTAATATGTTTTGTTACGATTTTTATTTGAGTAACGCAATGGCATAAAATGTACTTTACATTTAAACTCATCAAATGATATTCACAGATGCTTTGTATATTGAAAATTGATGATGCACTTTGTACAAGTCGCTAATAAAACTTCGGTTCTGTTCTGTTTTGGTAAATGATATAGATCTAGTTATTGTCATATTACGTTTCGATGAGACAGTCGGTGTGTAATATAATAGTTTTCGGTGTGATTTCCTGTTATTTTTATCTTTTGAGTAAGATTAGATAAAATACTTATATGTTAAATAATCCAATATATAATTCGTTGCTACAGAAAGCTCTATATTGGGGTTTGAAGGGCGTATTTATATACCTTTCAATGGTGCTATTCTTGTAGCTTTTCAGTTATAAATTCAGAGACAGTAAACAGAAATCAATTATGGCCGTTTTATGGTTAAATAGTCACATTACATTATATCGTTTAATTGTAAGCTAAAGGTTTACAAAACTAATAAAATAGAGAAAAGTTTATAGCACCGACGTATCCATCAATTAATTTAAATTCGAGACAACTAGAAACATGCCGTCGGCTGTTAAACCCCCATCTGTTTTTATTGTTATTTTAACAAGTTTTGTGTCCTAATTCAAACTGTTTACAGCTCTTTTTCTAAATTCTAATATGTAACACTTATATACATATGCCATTAATTGTTTGTTTTTGTAATGTTTTTGATGTGTTTCATTGACTTAAGTGGGTACGTTTCCGTTTGCTCATGTTGAATACGTTATTACTTATAATGTAAGTGATGAAAAAAAAGTCCAACTTTAACCTGGAAATTATATGTATATTTAAAACTGAAACATCGTTCGGCCTCGAACATCTATCTGCCTAATGAACATCTTATTAGAATCGCTCTTTCATTTTCTTACACTCTTAAAGCAATCCTATGGCGGAAATATAACATGGTGCACGTTTTATTGGACTGACTAATTAAAATGAAACAAAGTAAAGATAACGTGCTGCAAACTATACGGCCGTTACGTCACGTAAGCATTAACAAAACGGGTATTGTCTGATGGATTCTAAAATTTACTTTCTCAAAGCAAATGACTTGCAAATTCTGGCTACTTGATGTCTTCATAGACGACAGCCTAATGAACATTCTCTAGACGTGCATTCATTGACAAAACCGGTATTGTCCGAATTTTAGGCAACCGAAAAATATACGAAATATATAATAACAATATGCATTTGCCGATAATCCAAAAATGAAAACAGTCATACGAAATATGTTTCAAATAGAGATCATTTTCCTTTCTTGCGTTCACTACTACCGGGCCTCTTGTTTGCAGATTCTTGGCGTAACTTTTGTTGCGGTGTCTTCTTAGCTCCCTTTTGTTTTATATTCCTCGCCCGAGTTGTCGGCCTTGATAAACTGTTTAATTTTACTGGAAATAAAAATGCGTTTAACTTTAAAACATATTTAACATGTTGGTTGTGTGTCTTTCAAAAATGAAACTTATTAGTGACATTTTCTTTTCATACCAGTATTTACACTAAACGTAATTTACGTTTAATGGAAGTGTATTAAATTTCATTTATTTAATTCCATGTTAACCTTATGCTTTGAAATATCTTCCAAAAATACCAAACTATGTATCCTATTTATATTTTCAAATAGCATATGCAATTTCCGAGAAAGACAGAGATTGTGGCAAAACTCTTAGTGTCTCAATGCCTAGATTTTTCTATTGTGTTGCCTTGGCCAATGTCATGCTATAAAAGGCGCGACCAAAGCTTCAATGATTACGAATTAGGGATGCATCCATCCTTGTTTCAGTTCCCGATAAACATTGCCTGTATCCACGCTTTAGAAAACAACATTAAAACAATCTTACCCATTAGCTCAGGATTTGTTTCTTCTAAATTATTCAGCAGTGACGTATAATGAAACTGGCCATTGTCTGGTAGTCCTGAAAGAGAACAATCTTCGTGTACCGGTTTTGCATTTAGGTGACATTTATCACACAACGTAATAGTGGCGTACCGACAAAGTAAAAATGACAAAAATAGAACTTATTTTGATTTATTGTTTCATCAATAACAAAAACAGCACGGTCACCATTGAGACATAAACAGATACATGTTTAGCACTCCTCATAAATGTAGTTATCATTTCTACACAGCATTCACGGTGGACGATTAATTAAAATCATTAAAAATTTATCCATACATTTATCAAAGCTTAATTATCATGTATCTCTAAGGATGGACGCATTATCGATATATTTGTCCTTGGACAAATAACCGTTACCTGAATTCTTAGTTGATATTACAAACAGATTTCCTTCGCCATAACAAACGCATTTCGATTGCGAATTGATCAATGAAACGCAACCAGTTATATATTTGATCACTTTGAATCGCCAACCCCAATACTCACGTTCTACCCGGATGAGGATGTAGATGCCTCGGGCGGTCACCAGTTCGTGTGCGTAGTCCTTGGCCCGTCCAGCCAGGTTGGTCACTTGACCATCCAAGTCCACCAGGTCGATGGCGACTGAAGCAGCAGAAAACAGATGTACATGGAGATCATAGTATGACCTTTATTGTCTTTATTGTTCAGGGGTAAACTGAGAGTTCCGTTTCGGGCATTATATCGGGGAGGAGGGTTTGCCTCGGGGTTCCTCCATAGCACAAGATCATCTCAAAATAAATATATATATGCGTTGAACAAACTTTCTATCATATTTTTATCTGAACATTTACAGTTGATGTTGTGTGATTTGCTTAACTGCAGACCTCAACATTGGTAAAACAAATAGTTAAAATTCAAATAGTATTTTATATGTTGCTTTCGTTTTGGACTAATTACATTTTAACTGAAGAACTGAATTTATGTTGTCTCATACCGTAAATTAGTAACTCTGTTAATACTAAACAACGATTACTTGCATAAGACGTTCAAAGGTAATTGCACTATACATTGGTAATTATTTTGTCGTCATCGCCGTTATTGTTGTTCTTGTTGTTGTTGCTGTTGTTGTTGTGTTGTTGTTATTGCTGTTGTTGTTATTCTATCTGGTATACTTACTGTCCTCGCCGCACTTGCATTTCTTTCTGATCCACTCCATGAGTGTATAGCTGGAGCACCAGGGGTTGAATATTGCCTCCTCGTTGTCTATCATGAAATATATCACAGAAGCATGCATATATTTCCTCCAAAGAAATATATTATAGTAGCAAGTATATTAAAATGGCATATATAACAATATAATGTAAATTACAATGAAATATATCATAGTTGCACTGACACATACCACAGCTGCATGCATATTACAATGAATACTACGATAGCATATATATAACAATGAAATAACACATAGTTGCATGTATATTATAATAAAATATACCACAATAGCTTGTATACATATACTTCAATTCAATACACTATGGTAGAAGTAAAGAACAAATGTTAAAAGTAGCAAATTTGCTTTTTTTCTTTTGAAAATAATAACAGACATATATTGGATACAAAGATCAGGATTTGTATATTCACGATACACAAGTGATTACAATAGTACGTCAAATGTTCGTATATTGTTTTCAAACTTGACAAAAATGCATATTTTGATCATGATTGCATGTATGCATAATTTATAGTTTTTTTTCTGTTGAGTTTTGACGATAATTATCATAGATCAAGGATAATGATAATTTTTTAACAAATAATAGGTTAACATACCAATTATAATTAACCTATTCTCTCAAGTCGTTTTATACCCGTAGATTGATTCTAAATTTTATACTTATACATACATTAATGTAGTCAAAATAAAGCAATAAATATACCCAAAGATATTTTAATATATTATGTCATATTGTATAGAATATAATATAGATATTTTTATGCAAACTGGTCAACGAAATTTACATTATTTTTAATAAAATGGCACGAACAATATTTAGCGCTATCTATAAATCGAAACTAAGATATTATCATGTCTCCTATAAATTCTAGATATTGGAAGATACCCAGTTGTGACAAAAACAATAGAGAAGGAAACAGAAGAAAAACAGTTAAATATACGATACCAATTTATTATTTAAATCATGCATTTTGTAACACATTACGTACAAATGAAGAAGCAAACAGAGCAGTCACATTCTCTGGCAGACACACTTAATTAGACACGAGAGTTAGGAATTCACTATCATGGGTGGAGAAATAATACTATTTTGTCATTTCTGCGCTCTGACACGGTGGTAGAACTACATAACAGGGACATTTTGTTGCTTATTGCTCAAATTGTTGCGGTGTGCTTATAGTTGTTTCATCAAGCATTGGGTGCAGCTATTTGTTAGCAGGTATGCAATATATTTTCAAAATATGTATTTATGCATGCGTGTGAATGTCGGGTCCGATCTTTGCGACATTTTTCGCTATGTATATAATGTCAGTGCCAAATATCAAAGACATTTTGCACACACACATAAACACACCGACCTTATTGCATACAGTCATTTCAGTTATTTTGCATATTGGTGGACATTTACCAATCACCCAAATCCTACACGAATTTCCTCCGCTTTATTCTGGTAAATTGTTTATAGTAGACGCGTTTACAAAGTAATTTACGTGTCCCGATTGAACGTATGCGATCGCTTTTTATATGGCATAATGATATTTGAAAATTTTGTATTACACCTATTAAGTTTTATCATGAAAACGTCTTGCTTTTGAGGTAAACTTATTGAAAGGATTTCAAAACTGTGTACTCGTGTGTAACATAAAATAATCATACAAACGGCTTTATGAAATATTTTGCCCCAAAACCCGGTAAAAAATGATACCGCTGATCGATTCAAGAGACAAGTAAGGAAAACACACGATTATAAGTTACTGTAAAGTACCTCATATTTGCGTTTGAACACTTAGCAGAAATCAATGTATTGAACAAGATATACACGACACTTCATCCAGATGTGTTAAGAGTTAAATAGGTTGACATACGCATTTATAAGTGATATTTGTTTTAAAAAATTGGAAACACGAATATAGCATTGACGATCATGATGAAGATGGTTATGATGAATATGATGATGATAATAATGATAAGGCGGAGGAGGTGGAAGAAGAGGAGTAAGGGGGAAATTGATGATGACGATGAAGATTATGGAGATGGTGATGATGGCAGTGATGGCAATGACGATGAAGAGGAGGATGTTGTTGATGATTGTATTACTATGATCCATACACTCACGCTGACGAGAATACGAATGGCTGATAATGAATATGAGGATGTAGCTGCTGATTCTCAACTTCTAACGATGTTACCAATTCCGATGCATAAATTGAACGTTGATGTTTACGGAATTGGTAACTAAATATGTAATGAAAGCAACTCTACAATACTGTTCAAGTGACAAGCATGCGCTTTAATTGGAAAAATGTTCTCCTCTGATACGATCGCTCACTGGTAGAAAAGTAATTAAATTGGAACATAGTGTATAAAGAACTGTGTTCGATTACATTGTGGGGCAGTAAATGATCGGTTTTGTTCAATAATTGCACAATTATTCGCCCATTGTGTTTTCAAAGAGATCTTAGATAAGCACATTGTTAACTGGCTGATTCACACGAAAAAAAGTGTATAGAACACTCTACTTGCAGCGCTCTAACAAAACACTCTATGTTTGGTTTCTGTCAGTGGAAAACACTGAAATGTCCTTGTTGAAGAGACATGGTTGTCTTGAAATTTAAAACAGTCGCCACACCGTAGGTCTATTGACGGTCAAGCTATGGCCAGGATGTGTACCAACACAGGGATACGTTATACCATTACTGGATACGTGATACCACTACTGCGTTGCATTACATAACTACTGGGTTACGTTAAACCACAACCTGGTTGCGTTATAACACTACTGGGTTGCGTTATACCACCATTGGGTTGCGTTATACCATCACTGGGTTGCGTTATACCAAAACCTGGTTGCGTTAGACCACCATTGGGCTGCGTTATACCACCATCGAGTTGCGGTATACCAACACCGCGTTGCGTTATACCACCAGTGGGTTGCGTTACACCACCGCCGGTTGCATTATACCACTATTGGGTTGCGTTACACAACCACTGTGTTATGTCAGACCACAACTAAGTTGCGTTATACCATCAGTGGGTTGCGTCATACCACCACTGGGTTACGTTACAAAACGACTGAATTGCGTTACACCACCACATTGGGTTGCGTTATACCACTACTGGGTTGCGTTACAACACCACTGGGTTGCGCTAAACCACTACTGGTTGTGTTAAAACACCAATGGGTTACAATACACTACCAATCGGTTGCGTTATACCACTGCTGATGCGTTTGTGTCATACCACTAGTGGGTTGCGTTAAACAACAACTCGGTTGCGTTACACCAGTATCGTAGTACGATAAACTAGCACTGGGTTGCGTTACACCACTATCAGGTTGCGTTATACTACCACTGGGCTGCGTTACACTACTGCTGGGTTTCGTTACACCGCGTGGGTTACCCCACCACTGGTTTGTGTCATACCACTACTGGGTTGCGTTAAACAACAACTCGGTTGCGTTACACCAGTATCGTGGTACGATAAACTAGCACTGGGTTGCCTTACACCACTATCGAGTTGCGTTAAACTACCACTGGGCTGCGTTACACCACCACTGGGTTTCGTTATACCGCTACTGGGTTGCGTCATACCACCACTCGGTTGCGTTACACCACCGCGGGGTTGCATTACATCGCCACATGGTTGCTGGACAGCTTTATACCACCACAGGGTTGCGTTCCGCCACAATACATGGTTGCATTACACACCAATATGGTTGCGTTAAACCACCATTGCGTTCCACCCGCACTGCGTTGCGATATACCACCAATTGGCTGCGTCAAACCTCAGTCTCTTTGAATTAGAAATTGGGTTTTCCCCTGGAAAGTCTTACGTATGCTAAAGAGATATAATTTATTTTTAAATGTAGATATTATGTTGATCTATACCGGTACATACTTCAAGTCTCGGTAATAGGCAATGCATTATTTAATGACGAATGTGTTATATAAAATTTAAAACTGGTGCCCAAGTTTTACAAGTTTTATTATTCTAGGCCTCCCATCATCGCTCCTGAATATACGAAATAACACCCCGTGGGTTAAAAATAGCTGTATTTTCACAATGTGTAATACAGCAAACACGCGCAGAATATAATGACGTCATTTGTTGACGTCATTTTATATTTAACGTGTTATTTTGTGATTTTCTTTCGTTTATTTTCAAAATAAAGACAGAAAATGATGGGAAAAATAGAAATACAGGTAAGTGATGATTAAAGATAAGTTTATTTGCTCGGCACGAAAACAAGGCTCGTGGTTCATGTTTTCTAAGCCTCGCTAAATAAACTTATCTTTATTCAACACTAACCTAGTCAGGGTTTCCCGCAGGATTTCTTGAAGGCATGTCGGCACCCCCGACACCACACCCGGAACAACGCCGGCTCGAGATCGTTCCAATCCGACCCCTTACCCCCCCCCCCCCGAAATTGGCCGCATTGCCCGACCCAAGCTCACCAAAATAGGCTGCAACGATCAACCCCACCGCCCCAAAATCGGCTGACCGCTTGAGCCAACCTCCCCAAAATCGGCATCGCGCGACCCAACCTTTGCGAAAACGGCTGCGACGTCCGAAATGCCGGCGGTAATCAAATCGCCAGTATTGCTTTAACTACCGCCCTTTATCGCTAGCCTAGCATTTTGCCTGGCCTTTTGCTAGACCAGCACCTCTCTTTGCATTATCTTTAATTTGGAAATTCTTACTTTTATACAACGATCACAATAATTACTCCTACTAAAATCGCAATAACCGCGGTTTTCTTATTTGAATAAAAACTCCTTTGGTGGCAGTGTTTATCACAATACTAGGCTGCATTTCTTATGGAATTAAATTTCAATCATGCATCAGAAGTACTAGTATTCTCTATTTATCCCATCATCAAGACTACACTGACGAAATAACACCCCGAGGGATAAAAGTAGCTGTATTTCCATACTGTGAAATACAGCAAACACGCGCAGTATAATGACGTCATTTTGTTGTTTGTCGTGACGTCATTTTATGTTTTTTGTGTTATACAGTGTTTTTCTTTCGTTTATTTAAAAAAAAACATACAATGATGGGATAAATAGATCTAGAATACCAGGTAAGTGTTGATTAAAGCTAAGTTTATTTGCTCCGCACGAAAACGTGAACCACTCGCCAAAGTTTTTATTATTATTAAAATTATTTGTAAACAAGCCGCTTTCGGTGGAAGTTTACACCAGAAACACGATTAAATGTAAACTTCCACCGAAAGCGGCTTGTTTACAAATAAACAAAAAAATATTTGTAAACAAGCCGCTTTCGGTGGAAGTTTACATTTAATCGTGTTTTTGATATATTGTTCGTTAAATATTTAGTGTTATATTGTTTATTTTATTGTTCGTTAATCGTATACGGTTGTTTATATTCTTAAGCGGCCGTTTAGCATTTGACAGTTAGAAGTCTGGATCACTCCGGCACTTCCTATCTATTCGACCACTCTGATTGGTCAATCATTCGCGCGTGAAGAATTAGGTTCGCTGCAGGGGCGTGCTTAATTTTCGTTACTGTTGTGTTTAGGCAGTTGTGTGGATAATTTTTGTCTCTTTTGCAACAGTTTGGAAATAAATTCATTAACAAAACGTTTCTTTATTTTTAAAAAAGCAACAACACTAACACACAACAAACAGTATAAGGTGACAAGTAAAAAGTCAATTTTTCAACAATAAAACTTAAAATATGTTAACATTTTAACAGTAAAACAAGCAATTAAAGTATTAGGAATTGTAATGGCAGTGGTGGCAGAGGAACTCATAGCCGCGTCTCAGAACCCTCTTCTCGTGGCAGAAGGAAAGGTGAACCCAATGTCCACAAACGTCACACTGTCCCAAACTCAGGATTTTTAAGTGTGGGCGGTCGTTCATATTCGGCGGCTGGCGTTGCTCGCACAAGCAGCACGCGTCATCATCATCATTTTCCGAGTCGGACTCTTCATTAATGGAGATGTGTAGACCGCTTGTTGACGGCAAGGGACTAGTGGGGATCTTCTTCTCCACGGTTTTCTTGGCTTTTTTGTGAACAGTGGGCAGTGCGTTCTCTTTGTTCTGCTCCTGATAGGCCTCGATTTCGTCTACGTATTCTTGTCCGATTTGCTCCGCTTCCTGTTCTTCCTTCTGCAAACACAGCACGGTGCATCTGGAGTTTCTGTGTTTGGGGCAGCAACCCTATTGTTCAGATACTCCAGAACGGCCTCCTTCTCTCCTTGAATGGCGCTTGCTTTCTGCACTGGAGTTTCATCCCTGAACGCTTCGCACGGCACGAGTTTTTCTGGTAAGATGGCATTGCGGTTGAACGGGGAAATCCAAGCTTTCTTAAATGCGCCAGTATGTTCAGGGGGCTGACATACTTCAAGTAGGCTTTGCACGCAATGCTTGCTATCTCGTATTTGGTCACTACCTTCCCCATGTTGGCATGCATGTAGGTAGCACACTCGGAGTAGTAATAGCGCTTGAACGGGCCGAAAACCGCAACATCGAGTGGCAGGAAGCACAAACAAATGGATGTTCCTGTCCTTGGCCGAACGAATCATCTCAGTCGACGTATGTGTGGTGTGGCCGTCAAAAATCAACAGCACGGGCTGGCTTATATCGGAGCGGTTGACATACTTTAGGAAATGGGTCTCCATAAAGTCCTTGAAGACGTATGCGTTGGACCAACTAGTCTCCGACACCGTTGCCATAGATCCGGCTGTTGTACCTTTCACCAGGTCCTCGTTCATTCTTTTGCCTATGTAATGGTCATTTATGTAATTTATTTTAGAGCTGATGTGTGTTAAATTACTAAAATTAATTTAAAAAAACAACAACAACATTACTTATATTCATCAAGAAATTTCTGATTAAAAAACTACAACATTTAAATTTATGTTCTTTTTTAAATAATTAACTAACTATATTGCTATAATATTTTAAGCTAATGACGGGACATACGAAGTTATTTAGTGGCGATTGTGAAAATAAAGCTATTAAATTCAGAATGAATGAAAGAACTTTTGGAAACTGACTTTATGCGTTAATTACGCTACACTATATCTTTGTTTTTAAAAGTCACCTTTAACTATGTTGACCATTAAATACAAAGAATAGGGGCATGTGGTTCCCGGCAGAGTTGGCACACGTTACGAGCGTGGTTGTTGCAGATCGCGGGGACATCACTGACTGTGGCTTCTCTTATGTGGGGGCAATTATGTTCGGGGGGGGGGGGGGGCGATGTTCAGGACTTCTCCCGGTCTCGTCCATGTTGTATATATTATGCTGAGGACAGTCATGCAATCGCAAGTGTCTTCTCAAGGTTGCTGTAGAAGTACTCTACAGACTCTGGGGTCGAGTTCCGGGCCCTGTTGCTATCTAAAGCTGACGGCTTTTTAGACACTACCCTAGAACGCCACCTCTGCAAAAAGGCATACAGCCAGCAAAGGCTTGTCTACTCTGAAGGCCATCTCACCGGCGTACATCTGTAGGGCTGCATTAGAAACGCCGTACCCCAACCTAGCCACCACCTCAGTGAACTCTACAAGGCCTAATTCTTCCTCTTCCGTGAAGATGGTTTCTCTACCAAAGTCATCACGATCGATCTCGCCACTGATCCTGTCTCGGAGCGTCTGGTATGGAATACCGTACTCCAAAGCCGTCTTGCGTATGGATTTCTTGTTACATCGTACCTCTGAGACAGCCTTCAACATAGTTTCTGCCGAATACTGTCTGTACCTGCTATGGTACTTTAATGGATTTGCCTAAGAGAGAATGGGGGGAAATAATTAAATGACTGACGTAAATTGGATTTTAATTGGTAACGTTATTACTAACAAAACGGACATAAAACCCCATATACGGGCCTCAAATCAACTAAGCGCTTCCGTAATAGTGAAGCGAAAAAGTCACGTGACACAACAGAAAACATCGAAACGCTGAAGAGAGAAGGAAATGTGAAAAGCAACCTCAAATAAGAATATTTTGACCAATATTTACAGAAAATTTAAGGCAATTTATGTTACGGTAAATGTTTTTTTGTATATTCGTAACGGTTTGTACCTGTTTTTGCCGCATATTCTTCTTCTGATGACAGCGAGATGAATTATGTGCTAACGTGCTAAAAATTCGGACATACGCGGATTCACGGATTAAGTGTTTATTACGTCATAAGCGAGTGGCCGATGATATGTGGTAGTGGTGGTAGAAGGATATATATTAGTCCAAGCACAATGTTTAATATGGCCTTCAATTAAGTAGCATACCCGCCATTGCACTATCAGATTACTTCAGATATGCTATCCCGTCTCTATACATTATATCATTTTAATCATGGTTAATTGACATGTGCATAGAAAAAAAGTATAGAACTGTCGATCAATATGCAAAACGTTTTGTATAAAATCTGTAAGAAAATAATGAAAATGCATCCACAGCGGACAGTCCTAACGTTGTGGACAACGTGTGACCAACAAGAGGTGGTGGTGGCGATGATGGTGGTAGTAGTGATGATGGTGGTAGTAGTGATGATGGTGGTGGTGGCGATGATGGTGGTAGTAGTGATGATGAAGGTGGTGGTGGTGATGAAAGTGGTAGTATTGATTATGACGGTGGTGGTGGCGATGATTGTGGTAGTAGTGATGATGGTGGTCATAGTGATGATAGTGATGAAGGTAGTAGTGATGAAGGTGGTAGTGGCGATGATGGTGGTAGTAGTGATGAGGTGGTGGTGGCGATGATGGTGGTAGTAGTGATGATGGTGGTAGTAATGATGATGGTGGTAGTAGTGATGATAGTGGTAGTAGTGATGACGGTGGTAGTAGTGATGATGGTGGTAGTAGTGATGATGGTGGTAGTAGTGAGGATGAAGGTGGTGGTGGCGATGAGGGTGGTTGTAGTGATGATGGTGGTAGTAGTGATGATGGTGGTAGTAGTGATGATGGTGGTAGTAATGATGATGGTGGTAGTAGTGATGAAGGTGATGGTGGCGATGATGGTGGTGGTGGCGATGATGGTGGTAGTAATGATGATGGTGGTAGTGATGATGAAGGTGGTGGTGGCGATGATGATGGAAGTAGTGATGATGGTGGTGGTGGCGATGATGGTAGTAGTAGTGATGAAGATGGTGGTGGCGATTATGGTGGTAGTAGTGACGATGAAGGTGGTGGTTGTGCTAATGGTGGTAGTAGTGATGATGAAGGTGGTGGTGGCGATGATGGTGGTAGTAATGATGATGGTGGTAGAAGTGATGATGGTGGTAGTAGTGATGATGGTGGTAGTGGCGATGATGGTGGTAGTAGTGATGATGATGGTGGTAGTAGTGATGATGGTGGTAGTAGTGATGATGGTGGTATTAGTGATGATGGTGGTGGTGGCGATATTGGTGGTAGTAGTGATGATGAAGGTGGTTGTGGTGATGATTGTGGTAGTAGTGATGATGAAGGTGGTGGTGATGATGAAGGTGGTTGTGGTAATGATGCTGGTGGTGGCGATGATGGTGGTGTAGGTGGTTGTGGTGTTATGAAGGTTAGTAATGTATTCACGCTCAGCAGCTGGTACTACCGAATGTTGTTTTTAATGATTTTTATTTTTGACGTTGGTACTTATGAGGACCAATGCAAAGCGAATAACATTGATTTTCAAATATATTATATTTAAGAATGAGCAAGCGATAGGAGTGCGAATACACAGCAGTTCAGGATTTAGATACGGCGAAATGTAATCATTTTAAACGACTTTCTCACCAGAGCTTATGATAATCAATACAAAGGAGGAGTGTTTTGCTATCGGCGATGCAAATAAAATGCCCATATTGACTTGTTTATGTTAAAGACTAAAGACAGAAATTTATTGCAGCAATATTATTTTGTCAATAGGCGACGTATGTTAGAGAAACCGCAACAATGCCATTTGGGGCAAGTTGTAGCACGAAACTAAATGTCCCTACTGAAATATATTGGCTGTTGAAATACGCATCATATCATGGCAAATAAACAGTGGCATAAGGACATATACCGTATAAAACATGGCAAGTGAAGCAACATAGCACTCTTGCGTAAGGTGTTGAATATTTTCAACATTTATTTGGCTGATAAGTCATTTACATGCATTATAGCAAAAACATAATAATACAAACAAAACACACTGTTATGATAAAACATCACTTGATAATGTTTTCGAAATAAAAAAAAAACGCATCAATTTAATTTATTCCAGAAACAATTTGTACGTACCTCCATATTTGACGAGTATGAAACCTCGGTCGTAATCTGTCGTCGCCGCCATTTTAGCCTCCGTGTGCATGAATGACGTGATTGACGTCACAGATTCACGTTACGTCACGTCTTAGATACGTTAGTGTGAGCAATATTGTTCAGGTACTGCTACTTTTGAGAATGGGTTACTGAACGGTGTTTCAATTTCTTTCGAATAAATAAATCTCTATTTGCACAATGTTAGGGATATTTATGTATGAAGTATCATTTTGAGAACTGACACAGCGTTCCTTTTCACGTTTTCGAATTGTAATTTATTGTTATTCATTCAGTCATTCGGGTACCGATAGTTAAACACTCATGTTACAATTGATTGCCAATCAATCCAAATAAATATTAAGAATTTATACAATTTACGTTCCTAAAATAAATATAATATCCGTTGACACCACTTTCGTATACAAATATTTAACCTTCACAGCGACGTTCTTATTTCTTTTTTTTTTTTAAATTATTCAAATATCCGTTGACACCACTTTCGTATACAAATATTTAATCTTCACAGCGACGTTCTTATTTCTTTTTTTTTTAAATTATTCAAACAAAATTGTTAAATCACCGAATAAACTTATGAACATAAATATCGGCAATTACTCCGACAAGCTGAATTTTGAGCGTTTAAATCGAAGCCATTTTCACCACTAGATCGATGAATAAATACTTCAAAGTTGACTAAAATCTCCCCTTACGATCCTTGTATCTTCACGTTATAAATCTTCAGAAGTTGTCCAACTGAGTTGATCCATTCATTTAAAGTGCCCGTTTGATGTCTATCTATAATTCAATATATTCCCCCACAATGCACTTTAATTCCGTTTACAAATACCTTAGACCAAAACTGTTGATAAAACATAATAATCTCCTACGTTTTAAATGCTCTATCTATAGTTTCCAATATTTAACACAATGAGGGATTGTTGTTTTACACTATTAATCTCACAAAACAGAAGTCCACATTAGATAAAAACTTTAAACGCACATTTCGGATTATAATGTTTAAGGCTATTTTGACACTTTCCTGTTAAGCCAAATCCCCACGGATTAATAGATTTGTTATTAATAAGTGCACTATTTTTCAGTTACTAACGTGGTAGATTAGGTATCGGCGTAAACTTGTGAAAAAACAAATTGATTTAACCGACGGGGGACATTCTGCCCCGTACGATCAATGTTAATAATTATCAGCTTAATTTTGCTCAACCACGGAAACCGACCGGTACGTTTAATATCTGCAATATTATGCAAATAAACTCTTACGCGATGATTAACTTGTCATTGGAAATAATTATTGAGCAGTCTCAGAAATTTAAGAAAACTTTGATAAAGCGCAAACGCGATATAGAAATATCAATCAATAGTATTTATTAAAATTATGAATAAGCACATCGGTAAATCGTAATATGAAATTAAAACAGTGAATACTGTGGTTATGTGCCAGAAATGAAGATTTCTGAGGAAGAAAAACAACGTTTGCAACGGCAAATGCTTTGACTCAGACCTATAAGTAAGAATATTAGAAAAAGAAATACGAATAGTGCAACATCGCTCAAAAAAATAATTTTTATTAGAGAAATCTGATTCGTTGAAAATAAAAATGTTGTGTAAAATGAGCAAGTTTGGAAGTGCCAGTTTTGTTTATATTATTGCATTTTGTTAATGTTATTTTTGTAGGATTTTATTTTTAGTCTCTTGCAAAACTAACAAATTATACTATATGTTATAATTGTAATGGTTACGTTTGTTTTTTTCTCTTAAAAGTCTGAATGTATACTCGCAGTGTTCATTACCGCATCTCAGGCTTTGACCTTTTAAAATCATCGCATGACATTTACAGCTGGTTTGAATATTGAAATTGATAATGTACTTTGTATACGTCGCTAAAACAATCTGTTGTGTACTGTTAAATTATATAGTGGCCATTGACATATCTGTTAGGAAAACAATGTCCTGTTTTCGTTTAAGTATGATTAGATAATATATCAATATGAAAAAGCCTGTATACACATTAAAAGGCTGCTAATTATGTTCAAAACAAGATAATAAAAGTGATAGTTAACATGAAATCAGGCAGACGAACAAAAAGTTATGCACGAAACACTAAAATATCTGAAAAATGAAAAACCATAGTTGTCGAATTTAGGATCGTTTATTAGTGTTGTGTAACCTCAAACATCTGTCAAATCAAAGTATTAATATATGGGAGTTTTGGGCTATACAGTCACAGGACACTTTATAATAAAAAAACTAACACATTTTGCGTTTTACAGCAATGGTTCTTCTTATGTTTCTTAAGTTTCTTCTTATGTTTGCCACTATATCTGTTGTAAAATCGTACTTACACGCTTTAAACCGTTAGTAAATCAGGGCCCGGTTGCTGAAAACTTTAACAGTCAATTAAGCTAACAGCCTGTTAGCTTCAGATTTAAATTTAGCAAATACTACAAGCAACAGTTAATCAAACAGTGTGCACATTATTAAGCATTACATTGTGTACAGAATAAACTCGCAGTATAAAATTATAACGTTTCATTAACATAAATAAATAAATCCAAATTATAACGGCTGTTAGCTTAACTCGCCGTTTAAGTTTTGAGCACCTAGACCCCAGGTATCCTAAAACTGAGTCAAAGCATCTGAAGATGGCAGACATGTTCACTCTTATTCGGTTTTGTTTGAATATGACAATTCGTATGTACAGCTTTTAGTACGAGGCTCGTTTTGGCAATTTATTTGTGTTGTCATCAATATTCGATCCTGGGACCCAAAAGGCATTTCATTAGCAATTCATAAGACATTTACATGCAAATGCAGCTTAGAGGATGTCAGTGTCTGAAGGAAGGGTGGACAGGTCTCCGTATGGCTGACAAACTGATTTCACGGCAGATGTCTTGAGAATAGAGGTCGTTCCGTACAACTCGGAATATTACTACGCAAAACAAGAGACATCGAAGGGCATAATTTTAGCGACGATATATAGATGGAATCGTTAAGACGCAAATATATACAAAGACCAACACAACTCCAGTTAAATTCGAAATCACGATTACAAAATCGGGCTCATTACGGCGGTTCTTAATATTAATAAAAGCAACAATTGTGCTACTGATCAAGCCATTGACTTTTCGATTTCCATAATATTTTCCAGTCATCTAAGTACAATCACGGAATGGAAGACTTGGCTGAAATGATGTGCGATGACAGGAACAGAATGGAATAGGGAAAGCAACTCTTAACTTCTTAAGGTAAATCTAAATTAAGACTGAATTTACTATTTTAATTGGAAAGTAGTACTTATATCACAGGACTTTGAACTCAATAGACTTTTCCAGGTTTTTGCTACTAGCATTTAAACTACTCCCAAGCTATTTCAACGGATTAATTTCTATTCATCTATAATCACAAACACAAACTAAACAACGTGCTCTTTTATGTAAAATAGTGATATTAGAGTACAATGATTGCATAGCATGATTGATTGATTTCCATACGATTGACATTTGTGAAAACGTCTATTGTTAATTGACACATCTCAGTTTTATGCAAATCAATTGTTTCAATCCAATCATTTCGATCGAACATTACCTGTTGTTAATGAAGTTTTTCACAAAATAGCACGAGGTTAAATTTATGAGGCATTTTCCAAATCAATGGATGAACTCTAATCATGGTTAGTAAGTATTACAGGAACTATGTCGTCGAAAAATTGGATTCCTATTACACTATAAATGATATATGATATGATAGAAATGCGCTTTATAAAGACATGTGCATGCAATAAATACAACATTATATAATACACAATAAGATATTTGATAAAAACAAAAAGCAAAAAAGTCTGAATAATTAAAACCCCAAGCAGGGATCGAACCCACGACGTCGGAGTCATACGAAGAAATGACAGTAGACAGCGCTTTAAGCAAATGTGCTATCATGCTTGGTAAGAAGTAGAGTGTAAACTATGGTTACAGAAAATACTCACAATTATGACGTCAACATGTAAACATAAAAAGGGCCAAACAAACTAGACCCATATTCTTCATTGATTTTTATCTCAGAATGCGTGCACTCTTTTTTCATGATATATACCCTGTTTTAACCATTATTATATGTCAGTATTAATATCTGAATTTCAGCATTTTTTAAATAAATTGTCCCCTTGGGGCCCTTTTCTATGACATAGTCCATTTAAAATGTAACTGGCAAAATTGGTTTGCTGGTTTGTTAACACTTACATCGGTCTACCGTGTTGTTGATAGAGAATAAATGTACGTTCATTTGCTCTAGCATTTACAAGCACTTAAAATAGGGATGGGATTCGTACACTTAATCGGTATTCGGAAATCCGTATGCGGTATCCGGATACTAATCGGATATCCGTATCCTTTGAATGTATAACTTACGACAACAGTTGTCACAAAACCCTAAGCATAGAATGATATATACATTATAAAAATACAAGCGAAATACAATGTGTACATATTATATACATCTTGGAATGTAGCATACATACGGTGCGCAAAATGAAAAAGTTCGTTATACAACACTACTTAGACGTTTCTTCAAACACAGAACAGAACAGAACAGAAATTTTATTTTCACTTAAACAATACATGTTTATCGTGATATAAACAAATAATATACATAATTTAAGTATAGAACAAAGGTTTGGCAAGTTTGTCAATTTATAAAAGATAAATATGGATGGACGTAATGACTAACAACGATGCACAAGTATATTGTATTTAAATATACCTATCATGGAACACATTTAAAGAACCGTTATTTGGAGCATGCTTATCGATGTTTAGAACATAAACATATATTAATATAAATAATAGTAAATAATAGTACGAAACACAATAGAAATACATACATATACACGCGCATGTGGGAACACATGGTAATAGGGTACGGTCATAGGCTCCCGCACCCCATGATGCAAACAACGATTAACAGATTATTGTCAGTCTGTAAGCGACGTGCGCTATGTGGATTAATGTCTGAAGAAACAGGACTTGACGGTAATGAACATGTCATGCATTACAATATAAGTGTTGTCGTTCACTCAATAAGGTATTCAGATCCTTTCTAAGTATCCGGATACCTAACCAGTCTTTGGGTCTATTTCTCTCGGTATCTTAAAATTCAAAGCAAAGTCTTATGCAACAATTGAAGGAAACACAAAATAAATTTGCAATAATAATTTCAGGGCAAGTACATGTGCGAAGTGTACTTGCTGATAAAGGTATCGTACGTCTGTGCGTGGCTTAAATAGCCGAGAAGATGCATTACCACACCCAACACTTGCTATCTGAGATAACGTAACCAATAATTATTGCTTCCACTGTAATTTAACAGTGGCATGTATCCTTCGATCAGTGTTAGCATTTCGGCTGAGAGAATCACATAATCAGATTCAACGCGGAAGTATGCTCAGACATCATGCAGTATTCGCCCACACTTTTAAAGATACTCTCCTCGTACTCTATTGTCAGCAAAGTGAGTCTTCTAAAAGAACGCATCCGCATATTTCTTTCCAAATTTCTATAAAAACAGTCTAATGCAAGCACTTGTAATTTCACTACTATTCGTTTATTTCTGGAAGATCTGATGGAATATTGCATCTGTTAAATTGTCTTGTTCTTACCCAATTGACCATATAAATCTTGTTCTTACCCAATTGACCATATAAATCTTTTTATTACCCAATTGACCATATAAATCTTGTTCTTACCCAATTGACCATATAAATCTTGTTCTTACCCAATTGACCATATAAATCTTGTTCTTACCCAATTGACCATATAAATCTTGTTCTTACCCAATTGACCATATACATCTTGTTCTTACCCAATTGACCATATAAATCTTGTTCTTACCCAATTGACCATATAGATCTTGTTCTTACCCAACTGACCATATAAATCTTGTTCTTACCCAATTGACCATATAACTCTTGTTCTTACCCAATTGACCATATAAATCAAAGCTCTTCAAGTAGCATAATTATACGAGACTATATTAAATCTGTATTAAATGATGCCACATTTCTTGTATGCGTGTTTCAAACTGTCAATGCACTTTCTCATCGAGAAGAGAATGGTTAATGATAGTCGTTTCCGTACAAATGGTTAGCGCACGTAGAATTAAACAGTAATATACCCTTCCGCTTCTAAAGGCAAATCCTGAAAATGCTGAAAATTTAAAGCTTCCTTTGTCGATGTTACCATATACTGATAAAAACATTGTTTTCGGAACTCCTTATTATTTAAAATTTATAAAAAGCTGGGAATTACTAAGAATATCAGAATTATAATTTGGGGTTTGTAATGGGAATTTCTAGTTGCTAACGTTTATAGAAATTCGATATCCAAAACGATTTAATTTCATTTACATCTGTTTGAATACTCTGGAAGGGTCGAATGCAGCTGGCTTTTAAGGACACTCGATGTCATGAACCTTATGTTCATAAAAAGAACCATGACCAACGAATTACTTAAGATAGTAAACATTTGCATGAACTCGATGTAAGAAACAACATTATTCAAAAAAAAATAGTAAGTAAGTACATTTGTTATTAACGTGACATGTGTATACATTCTATACAAGCTGTATATAATACTTGCCAAGTTACACATGGCCCGATGGGCCTATATGTCACCAAAACATTGTTCTAATTAAGAGACGTTAGCTAAGATTATATAATTATTTACATGTTATACAGTGTTAAACAATATGTGTGAAACAATGAGAAATGGATAGGCATGAACTAAACAGGATATAATTTACAAACAGGATTTAATATGTGCTTTTGAATTATACATTGCATAAAAACTAATTTACTAAGTAACTTATACCTATGTTTGATACTCCAAATATTTAAATTTAAACTAATGATTTGTAATTACGACTGATTTTCATTTATAGGGAGCCAATACTTTTCAATATTTAATGCAAGACAAGTTACATGCTAACTAAGTAGTGGTATTAAAAGAAAATAGTCAAACTGAATATATTTCGTGTTCATTTTTATTTGGATATAAAGCTTTAATTTGGAGATGTTTTGATATGTTAATCATTTCTACTTTCAAATAACACGTTATATAGATATGCAATGCACTTTACTTGTTTGGCGTGTCACTATTTTAATTTTCACTGTATTGTTTTTTTTAAATAGAGAAAATTTGAAAATATTTCTGCCCTGAATTATCACTTTGCTCAGAAACATTTCTGATGGACTGAACATAATGCTCGTTGACAACTGTCATATGCGACAATGACCAACTGACAAACAAGAAATAACATTTTTACGGAAATTAAACCGTGGATGAACATAATAGGAAACTGGTAAACAAGGATCGATTTTATATTACCCACTAATTAACAGACCGTATTGTTGTATGGCAATTTGGTTAGAGATGGTTGTTAGAGATGGAAAAGCCAGAGAGCTCGGTTGTTAACAATGCTTTCAAATCATGTGTCAAATATAATGGTTAACCTAAATGTTGTCGAACTTGGGTCAATGTCTACACCGCGACGTTAACGCATATCATACACGAGGAAATGTTACTGGTTCGGTATTCTGTTGCATTTCCATGAATAACAATGCAATTAAAACCTATATTTCATTCAAATCAACGAATTGTCATTGAAGATGAGGACGTTGTTTACCAAGGTGCAAAATTATTTAACTTCTATATACACATGTATATATATTTAACGCTTTTTTGCAACACTCAACTGTTCTTAATTTATTCGAATTGCTAAATACAGAAAACAGAAGCACTATTCGCAGATTTACTTTCTCGTATTTTACTCAAATTTCCATCGACTCATAGAGAGCATTGTTATAGTTAAAGAACAGCCCCTTGCATTCTATGGCATCGTTGCGAAATGTTACCTTAAAGAGATACTTCGGATTTTTTACCTTTATTTATAGTCTCTTTCGTTACCCACTAATACGAAGCACTTTTATATAACATTAAAGGACGTCAACATCAACAAAGAGCAATATTTTTATCAAAAAAAAGATAACCAGTTTATTCTAGAGCAACGGCTATATTTGGTTTTGAGTAAGGACAAAAAGAACTGCGCATGCGCCAACAATTAGTTAAAAGCAATCTATTTAATGCTGTTTAAAAGTTAGGTTGTTTTACCCCCACCCGGTGGCTAAGTACATCTTTTATTATGTCAGTATAAATACATAAAAGGTGTCCGTAGCGCATAATACCTTTACTACTGTTATTTTTACGAGGTGGGGAACCAGAAATCTTAAAAATCTCATTGGATATTGTTAGTAAAAGCTGCCTAGAACTTTCTTTTATGCATACTTCAACCGACAGGGTCTCAAGTTGGAGCATTGAAGGCTATATTCCCTGTCGGCATGTGTGAACAAATGTCAAAATCTTTTAATTTTCTACTCTGTTATTGCATAACACCAATATTGTGCAGTACACATGTACATATTAGTATTATTCATGTTGTATAAATTGCGACATATCTAAGTTTTAACTATTATTTGCTTTTTTTAAACAGAGAATTATAAATTCTCTACTCATGACATTCATATATATGTCTTTACATGCACCATTTCAATAAAACCTTCATCTACATCATGTAATATTGAAATTTGTTTCTTAGTGTACTGTAGCCTATCTCATAGGCATAAGATTACTTCTATAAGTTCCATACACACTACATGGAACAAAATTTGACAATTCAAAGACATATTCTTTCTTGACATTGTTCACCGCATAGGTATCAGAACCTTATTTTTGTATATAAAACACTATACATTAATTTTATTAAATACCACTTTGACCCAGTGGTTAAATTTTGTTAACACACCTTTTTAGATAATTAAAATAGCCTTATACCACTATTTAAGGCATTGTTCCAGATACCTGTGTCTAAAGAATCGAACAAACTCTATGAATTTTCAATAGATTCATAGGGTTTAATAACCCTGCATACACTACCCCTATGCAGGCCACTTATTAAGTTATTTATTCCTCTAGGCAGCAAACAATCATTATAAATAATAGAAATACTTTAAAAAATTATTATTTCCATGTAAAAGTGTATTTTTTATGAATTTTTGGTGAACCACGCCCATTTCTATAGTAAATAACACATTATACATGTGCTGTGACCTTCAGAAACATGCTTGTTTCTGATTGGTCTACAGTCACTAACGCCCAATTGAAGTAGGTCAATCCGTTTTTGGTAAATTTGTCGTATTTTTCGACTTTAAACTGCTATTCCCATCGTTTAGTATATTCCTAGTACATTGAATCCTCCTAACTTAATTATTAGGTATTTACTACCTATACAAGGTGTTGGTTCACCAAAATATGCTGTATTATAATAATTATTAAAGCCCAAACTTGGACACTTTTTGTACAAAGTCACCGCGTGAGCGGTTTTCAATTCTCAATGACTTTACCACATAAAGTTAACATCCTATCATTCTCCAAATCCATTTATGTTTAAATATGCTATAGTATGACCGCTGTGGCATATGATAATTACAATTCGAAGTAAAAAAAAGTTATCTAATAACTTTGTATTTTAACACCCAAAATCATTAAAGTTTTGATAAACGTTAACACGATAGCAATACCTTGACTGTGACGTCGCGCGCACACCACCAATTTCGATTGGCCGACCGATTTTCCATTGTCTCTCTAAATAGGTCAAATCCGTTTTTAACGTTTTTTTTGCACAGACACTCAGCTGTTCTATTTATTCGTCTAGCAGATCTATTATTTTCATTATTTCCTTGCAGTTGTTCATAATAGTGCATACTCGTCCAACCCTAACGTCATTATATAAGCCTCATGCTGATTGGTCAGACGGATTAGCTACGAGAATTTTGATTTGTTTTATTACTACCGTTTTGAGCGTCAAGCTCAGTATGCAAATTAGGTTCACACGCTATCGCATTCTTCTTAAAGGCTGTCTATTCAGTTTTTAAAATTTAATACACGTATTGCATAAATTGAGAAACGACATATCTACATATATTACCGTTTCGCTTAACTATTTACAAAGATTTATATAAAAACAGTATGTTTATGTACTTCTGGTATATTTTTGCGAATAGATTTTTATATAAAGCACCGCACCCACACTGCAAAGATTTTATGTGTCACACCCTTTAAAAGAAGGGATGTATTTATAGTTTTAGTCAACGCAGAGTTTTAAATGTTAAGCAGTGTGCTCGGGCAATGGTTTTTAACCGAAGTCCCGAGGGTAAATAACCCCAATCGTCGTTGTTCTATTTAGTGACCCTTGATCCATTTTACTTATTATAAGAGTATTCTTACTCCACATACAGTTAAACGGGGTTAGAGAACCCACAATACCAACCATTTATTGCATTACATTATAATACTCATCTTATTCAGAGTATTATTATTATGACAGCATTTCTAAGTAACTTAGTGTTAAATTTTCTGCCTTTTCATATACCGGCAGCATTAAATTGTAGCATAGACATGCAAATATCATATCTATTCTGTACAACTATGTTGAACCACTTAGAGATCTGGTAAAACTTTAAACTGTTCAATATTTTAACTTTAAATAAACAACCGGTACTATTGTACCCTTGTTTCCAAATTTCTTTAAAAGTATATGGTTATTAAATCATATATTTCTTCCAGATCTTTAAGTTAATATGACTCCAACAATCCCACTACACTATGCTGAAAAATGGGTTTAGAAAAATGATGATACATGTAAAATTATGTGTTTCCATCATTAAATCTTGTTCTGTTGGGCTATCATCTCTCTTCTTTTGTATCTAAGTATTAAACTGCAAAGAAAACAATAAATAAACACAAATTACACATCAAAGTTTCTTCATACTTTATTAAAGCATATATAAACATGTTACATTCATAGAGAAATCAATTCTCCCATATTTAATAAATAAATTCATATTAAAATCTGCATATTTTCATCTAGCATATCTATTATTTTCAATATTTCTTTGCAGTTGTTCATAATAGTGCATACTCGTCAAACCCTAACGTCATTATATAAGCCTCACGCTGATTGGTCAGACGGATTAGTTACGAGAATTTAGATTTGTTCAATTACAATTCGTTTTGAGCGTCAAGCTCAGTATGCAAATTAGGTTCCCACGCTATCGCATTCCTATTAAAGGCTGTATATTCAATTTTAAAGTTAAAGGGACTTGTTCACAGATTTTCGTATTTTTGAAAAATGTCATTAAATGAATTTACTTACAAAACTGTCATATCTGGAATAGTTTTAAATAATTATAATAACAAGGAAAAAGATAAAAATAAAAAATGTGCCTGCCCTGGGGTTCGAACCCGGGACCCCTAGAAGCAAAATCTAACGCGCTACCACTACACCACGCAGGCTTTTGATTTTGGATGGCAGTTTAAACGCTATGTCGGTAATACACGTTTTTGCTAAATTATCTATGAAAAGCGTTACAAACGCTTTATTATTTTTCCAATTTCGATTGATGATTATAAATAAACGAACATATCTTTTTAACATTTTTCTTAGTCAGGAGTGGTATTTTGCTTGTGTGAATATAATGCATACATTATTTTTTGAATCTATGACAATTTTTTTGAAAATTGTCATTTTGCCAAACTGTGAACAAGTCCCTTTAATACACGTGTTGTATAAATTAAGAAAAGATCTTTCTAAAGCACATATTACCGTTTCGCTTAACTATTTACAAAAAATTATTTAAAAACAGTATTTTTATGTACTTCTGGTATATTTTTGCGCTTAGATTTTTATATAAAGCACCGCACCCACACTGCAAAGATTTTATGTGTCACACCCTTTAAAAGAAGGATGTATTATAGTTTTATTCAACGCAGAGTTTTAAATGTTAAGCAGTGTGCTCGGGCAAACGTTTTTAACCGAAGTCCCGAAGGTAAATAACCCCACTCGTCGTCGCTGTTTTATTGCTACTTTGTATTCTTATATACATACTTGTTCAACACGTAATATTTAGTAATCATAATAAATAGTGACTATTTTACAAAGTAACATACAAAATAATGTCAACATATATCGTTGTGTCATAAATATAACGCAGAGTACCATTTAAATGGTGGGTTATTAGCACTATTGTGTATTATATATACTGTGATTTTTATCCCCACGTAGATTTTTAAAATTATGGCACCGTATCCACACTGCCATCTTTATATACGTTGTGAATTCCCATAGTGGAATAGTTATAATAACTGTGATACTATGTTAAGCAGTGTGCTCGGGCAATGGTTTATTACCGAAGTCCCGAGGGTAAACAACCTAACATCGTCGCTATTTAAAATTTAATCAGCTAATAAACATGTGTTTGAGTTTTGGAATGTACAGCAAAACCATTTTAGACTAAAATAACAAACTAACCAGGCGCGGCTAAACAGGATTTTTGAGTTAGACTTGGAGGAAATAATCAGTAACTGCAAACACACTGTTGTTGGTCGCTCTTACATGCTAGGATAGACAATATAGAAAATCAAAACGGTACGATATCGTTAAAAAAAGAATTGCAGTTAATTGATTGGAGAACATGCCATTGGCAACTAAATGCGTATGTTGAACTTATTGTGAGGTTAAACTAATCGAATATTAGACAATGTTAGAGAGGGCGTACGCCGCTTCCGCCCCATCTAAATATGAATAATGCATCTTACCGCAATCGTATCTTTTTAACATTATTTTCCAATTAATATGGAAATATATGAGAAAATTCGCATATATAGAAACTTTAGTAACAGAACGACGACGGCAAACGCCGATTTTGGCTATATAATTATGTTGCCATCAATATTCGATCCCGGAACCAAAACGGCATTTCAGTAGCAATTAATATGGCGTTTACATGAAAATGCATCGTATACGATATCAGTGTTTGTAGGAAGGGTGGCCAAGTCTCTGTTAGGCTGACAAACTGATTTCACGTAATGTTAACGGATGCCTCGGTAACAAAGTTCTTTCCAAAAAAGACGAAAGAATACAACACATATAACAAGAGTCATCGAATGGCATCATTTTGACTGGTGTAATACAAGGTTTAATAACAACATTGACCAAGAAATGTACACATATAAAACATGATAATTTCATACTTTTATTGAATATATTTTTCAAAAAGCAACAATATATTGATGGAATCGTTAAGACAAAAATATACAAGACCAAAATAATTTTGGTATACACTGTTTTAGTTGGATTCAAACTTACGCCTACAAAATCTCTCCATTTAAGTCGGATGTAAATATTGAGAAAGGCGACAATGTTGAAACTGTTGAAGCGAATGACTTTTCGATTTCCATAATATTTTCCAGTCTGACATCTAAGTACAATCACTGAATGGATTGGTTGATATGATGTACGTTGACAGGCGCTGGATGGAATCAGGAAAGTGACTCTTAACGTCTTTAGGATAAATCTAAATTAAGACTGAATTTATTATTTTAATTGAAAGTAGTAATTATAAAAGAGGAATTAAAACTCATTAGACCTTTCCTGTTCACAAAAGGATCAAGATCAGTCTTAGCTGATCTTGAACTTCTAGCTCAAATGAGCAGAATCTTACAGATAGTTTTTTTTGCCAAATAATTTTGGTCCTTGATAAAATAGCATGATTTTTGTAAGGTTTTGATTACAATCTTCATATCAGATAGCAAATGTAAACGCTGACAGGAATTCATAATTGTGTATAGTATATATTTGACCAACAATTAAATTTGATCTTGATTTTTAGTGAACTCCAATTTTGAACCTGATCCTGTAATATCTGGCTCAAGTTCATCTTGAACCTGAAAATCAGGCTCAACTTGTTTTGTGAACACGTTCCCAGGTGTTTGCCACTAACATTTAAACACCTCGCCAGTTTTTGTAAACGGATTAATTTCAATTCATCGATAATCACAAACACATCTCAAACTTTAACTAGTGCTCTTTGATGTAAAATATATTAACAGTTAAACTTGTGAGATTCGAGTAAAGTGATTGGATAACACGCTAGATTGACGAGTAAAGTGATTGGATAACACGCTAGATTGATTCGAGTAAAGTGATTGGATAACACGCTAGATTGATTTCCTAATGATTGACATATGACAAAACGTCTTTTGATAATTTTCTCTTCTTTCATTATATTCAGACAAACATAAAATATTACATTTCTAACTCATATTCAGATGAATAAAGACAAACACGAATTTTGAAAGGTATGGCTTGGGCAAGCATTTTGCTATACGTCCCAGAACACATGATGCAAACACAGAACCACATACACATACAGTTATGTGGCAGGTATATTCATCCACAGTAATATTATTCAAAACAAACAGCACAGCTTTTTCCAATATACTAAAATCACCTAAAAGTGCATACTGTGACATGTAACTTTTCATTGAATTTTTGCTGCAATATTTTTCTGCTTGTTCATTACCCCCAATTATGTGAAGTGCGCATATTTCTTCACGGTGTACGGCGCGAGCTGTATACGGTCTAACAAGCTCTGGTTTGGTCAGTCTATTTATAAACTGAACAAACCTGTTTACTACCTCATTAGACATCATACAAATGACTTATCGAACGATACTAAATATATATCTAATGCTGCCCTTATAGGCTTTTTACAAATGTCAATTCTATGCAAATGAATGAAGTGTTTCCATCCAATCATTTCGATCTTACATCACCTGTTGTTAATGTAGTATTTCACAAAATAGCACGAGGCAAAGCTTATGAAGCATTTTCGATATCAATGGATGAACTGTAACCATGGCTAGTAAGTATTAAAACTATTAATGGCAATACTGTTGTGTTGGTGTGTTCACACTTATACAGGTCTAACGTGCTGTTGATAGAGAATAAATTTCCATTCATATGCTTCAGCAATTACAAGCACTTAAAAAGCATTGCCACGGGCTGTTTTTTTGTGGATAAATTGTAAGTTCTATTTTGCTCGGTATTTTAAAACACAAATGAAAAGTCTTATTCCAGTATTAAAAAAAACAGCAACATAAAATAAAGTTGCAAAATTACTTTCCGGGCAACTATAATTGCGAAGTGTGCTTGCTGATTAATTTTTCGTACGTAAATGCATGGCATTAACAGTCGAGAAGATGCATTTACAAACCCAACACTTGCTTTATAATATTACGTTACCAATAATTACTGCCGTCCATTGTAATATTGCAATGGCATGTATTGTCCGATCAGTGTTTGCATTTCGTCTGAGAGAATCACATAATCAGATTCAACGCGGAAGAATGCCCGGACATCACGACGTATTCGCCACACTTTTGAAGATACTCGCTTCGTACTCTCATGATAAGATGGCAGACAAGCACGCTTCAGGTTTTTCGTATGAAATATAACAATCTTCGATGTATCATTCTTTCCGAATTAACCATATATATAAATCAAAGTCCTAAAGTAGCATAATTATATTACATTCTGCCATAATTCTTGTTTGTGTTTTGTCAATGAGCTTCCTCATCGAAAAGAGAATGATAAATAATAGTCGTTTCTGTACAAATCGTTAGCGCACGACAAATTCAACAGTGATTTACTCTTACACTTAAAGTAAGTAAAAAACCTGATAGTATATTATGTTATAACGCATTTAAACTTGATAGTATATTATGTTATAACGCATTTAAACTAAAAGCAGATGTCATATAGCGAACGGTCCTACACGTAATTTGTATTCTCTTGTTTTTCTTGAAATTTAATGCTTCCTATATCAATGTTAATTTGAAATTGATAAAAAAAAACATTTTGTTCGGAAAATCCGAATTATTAAAAATTCACAAAAACCCTCGGAATTACTAGGAATACTGGAATAATAATGTGGGATTTGTATTGGGAATTTTAAGTGTCTAACATTTATAGAAATTTGATAGTCAAAACGATTTAATTCCATTTACATCTGTCTGAATACTCTGGATTAGGTCGAATGCAACTGGCTTATAAGGACACTCGATGTCATGAACTGTATGTTCTTAATAGGAACCATGACCATCGGATCACTAAAGATAGTTCATATTTACATGAACTGGATGTAAGAAACAACATTATTGTATATGTGCTTTTGATTTACAAATGGGATCAAAATTAATCTACGTTATTGGTTTATTTCTATGATATGCACATTACTCAGAAACTTGCACGTGTACAGTATATTTTTTATTCTAAATATTTAAATTTTTAACGAATAGCTTATTATGCTTGATTCTCATCTATAGACAGCCAATACTCGACAGTATTTAATGCACATGCATGTTTATGCTAACTAAGTGGTGGTAATATAAAATAGTCGAACAGAATATAGTTCGTGTTCATTTTTATTCAGACATAAAGCTGTAACCTTGATATGCTTTGTGAACATGTTTTGTGCCATGTTTTTAAGATATAAAATGGTCTAGCTTCAGATTACATGGAAGAGACTTTTATCTCTCAAGACTCTGTTCATAATCACGAGACAAGGCTGAGCCAAAAGGGGCTTACTTGGTCCCAAATGTCAAGAGTTTTGGATTTGAATTATTTTTCTATGCAGGATGTACATTATGGAAAAAGTTGCCAACGAGTATTACACAGATCGAGAGGTTATCTAATTTAAAAATTGCTATTAGGCGCATTGTTCTTGAGAATTAAATTAATTTGTGAGACTTTTTGATATAATTCTATAAATATATTCAATATTTGTTTTCAAATCTGGTGATTGTAGGTTAATTTTTTTTTTTAAGTTTGAAATTCTGTTCTTCAATTTTATTTATTTATTTATTTATTTTTGCGTAGTTTAACTTTTTAGTAATACTTTCTGTGATATTTTCCCATGGTTTTCAATTAAATACTGTAATAACAATTCATGATAATTATGTTACTACATCTTGCTATACATGTGCCGTTCTATTTCTGTTGCAATATATTTATCTAAAATGTATTTCATTTAACATTAGAACTATCATTTGTTATTTGCCTCTCTATGTCATGTCATCAACACAAGGACCACAATGTAAATAAGGGCTTGCTCTTTATTGTGTCATCCTTGGTGCTGGTGTACATGTCATGGCTATTTAATGCTTATGCTGTAATTAATTTAATTACTTCATATGATGTTTCATTTATCCATGGATTACCGAAATAAATTAATCTATATATCTAACATGTAATTTAGCATCTATCAATATATATAGTACTATCAATATTCAATGCACTTTACTTGTGTGAAGTTTCAATATTTTGATGTCCACTGTTATTGTATTTTAAAATAGACAAAATTGGAAAATGTTTTATGTCTTGAGAAACATTTCTGATGGAGTGAACATAATGCTAGTTGACAACAGTCGTATTCGACAATGACCGAATTGACAACCAAGAAACAACATTTCTACGGAAATTGAACCGTGGATGAACATAACAGGAAACTGGTCAACATGGATCGATTTTATATTATCTGATAATTAACAGACCTTATTGGCGTTTGTCAATTTATTTAGAGATGGCTATTAGAGATGGACAAGCCAGAGAGCTCCGTTGTTAACAATGCTTTCAACCCAGTGGTCAAACATACAGGTTTACCTAAATCGTGTCGACTTTTGCGAACTATCTGCAAAACATTACCGCGAATGTAGATACGACGTTTTGTACAATATTACGATGATATTACGTTGGTTTCCGTGTTGGTTCTTATTATAGTTCATGATCAGTTATATGAGACAAAATGGCGTAACTTCTCATGACCACGAATGGAATAAAAAATTTCGTATGTATATTTATTTCTGACTTCTCTTAAAACCCATGCACATGAATTTAACACATTTTGGCTATACACATCACTTCCTTTTTTAAATTAACAAATCCATAAAATAGCAGCAGCATATGCAGATTCTCATTCTGACATGTATAATAAAAATTTCATCGACTCAAAGAGATAATTGATATAGTTAAAACTAGATGTGTCACAGACATGGATGCCACCACGACACATTTTTGGACACAGACAATGGGCGTGTCACCAACACCAATTGTAGCCCCAACAAATTTATGTTCATATATATTCTAAGGTGGGAAAAATGACAAAGGGCCATAGTTCTGTCAAAATTGTTCGCAGCCTAAATTGCTTCCTTAACGATCTCCTACGTGTTGAGGTTCTTCAGCTGTGAAAGTGTTATCGAAATCCACCAAGCAGTTAAATAGGAGTTGAGTCCATACAGTTTCGAGATGTATATAGATATATTATAGAATGGAAACAAATTGACCAAGGGCCATAATTCTGCTAAAATGGGTCACAGCCAAAATTCCTTCCTTTACGATCACCTACAGGTTAAGGTCCTTTAGCTGTGAAAGTTTAAGTACAATCAGACCAGCAGTTAAAGAGGAGTTGAGTCCACAAAATTTCGGGACATACATACGTACGGACAAGTGCAATGCTTAACGCATCCCGCTGTGTGGGGGGCATAAAAATAGTCCCTTATTTTCTACAACATGGTCGCTAAATGTTAATTTAATTGAAAATTACATTTTTTCCGCTGTTGCATACTATAAGCCTAAGCGCGTTCATGCTCCAACGACGAGTACATATAAAAGATTTCACCTATCCCAGAGGATAAATACGTTTCGTATAATCCAGATTGAAGTGATTAAATATTAGTGTTTACATGTATACTATTTCATATCTTTCATTTTAGCAATAAGCATTAAATTTAGAAAATACTAACACTATCTTCTGTATCATTCGCTTGGCTTGGGAATAAATTCAATATGTTTGTTTTTGTCAGTTGAATTCATTAAATATGTAGAGTAAATACATTAACCTTTTTACTCTAGTTTGTTTTGTTGTTTTCAAAGGGAGGTAACTGGTGTATTTCAAACTTTAGCACAGAATTGATTGATAATTATCAGAAAGATTAATAAATCACCTAATTAAACATGTAAAGACTGTAATATTTGCCTTAAATTGTCAAATCACTTGGTCATTGATATACCAACTCTCGGTTTAGTTTTTCTTGTTTACCACATTGAACGGTTTCAATAACTTACATGTATGTATAGTGCATCGAAGTTTTCGTTCTCAGTTATAAATAACGAACATGTAAATACCTTGATAATCAATGGAAAATAACTCCGATTAAAGCATCGCAATTTATTCAATAATATTCACAATACAATTACTATATAACACAAACTTAGAATGCAAATTTTTCATTCGTTTGTATTGTAGAATAAGAAAACGGTTCCGCGTGATTGAATATATTAATTCGAAACCAGATAAATATTTGTAACAAATAAGCATACTAGCAACTGTCCAATTGCAGTTCACCAATGTGACAAAAAGGTACATACTTGGAATTTTCAATCTGTAATGACAATATTTAACAATCAATTCTTAAATATATTAAAGCACAAGGCGATATATTTATTGTATAGACAAAAGCTCCAACTCGTGTCTTCATTCGGCTAGCATCAGCCAAAGACTTGCTTTGTGTTTTAAAAAAGTTTGATCTCTGCATTCAAATAATTACTTACACAGTATATAAAAAGAACAATATTTCTTAGTAAAGACTCCCCCATATGACTTTTGTTGGCACTATACGTTCTATTTTCCGAAAGCAAAGCCATGGCCAAGCACGTGTCCAAATCGTTTGTAAGAAGCAGCACGTTTGCCAAAGCTTAGTCCTCTTCCAAGAACATAACCGATGGCTCTTTTTAGCTCGTCGTTAAAAACGTCTTTGTTTTCTTCTAGATATGGACGAAAATCAACCAATTCATAACTATCACCAGCATCCTCGCCCTTGTAACCTTCTGGATCACCTTCCTCATCGTTCATTTTTAAAATATTACCGTCGTCGTCTATAAAGTAATATACATCATATTCAGGGATGGGTCCTTTGTCCCCCGAACGTTTTCCGAACTTCCAACCACTGCCAAGAACATACCCGAACCGTTTTAATCCCCGCTTGTTGACCAAGTATCCTCGCCCAAGGAATCCGTCATCCGTATGTGGGGGGTAATCGCGTTCGTCTTCCATTGAGAAACTATCCTCAGGGTCAAAAGGAGCTTCCTGTTCCCAAGATCTTTTACCAAGAACAAAACCATTTCCTAGCACGCTTCCAAAATGATTTGGTAAATCGTTGTGGAATCGTTTGCCACCAAAATGAAATCTTCCTAGAAAGCCATACCGTTTGTTAAAGTCGCGACCGCTTCGTTTTCCGAACAGAAACCTATAACCAGGACTACTATGAAAATATCTCTTGCTCTTGAAATAGTCATCATTTGATTCGTCGTCATCGAATTCTCGTCGGAAGTACTGATCATGTTCTGGTCCAGCTTCAAAGCTTTCAAGATCTTCCATAGAATCTTTATCTGTACTTTCATCTCTTTCATGGGGCTCTTCAAAGCCATGAGAACGTTTAGTACTAAATCCTCCACCTAAAATGTTACCAAATAATCTATTCGGAATGTGTCTTTTTCCGAGCATGTATCCCCTTCCCAATATGCCTCCACCGAAGAATCGCTTCTCTATCTCAGGTTCGTCAGTATCATACTTATCGCTTTCCTCCGAGTCCATGAACCGATCATAACCATGTCGTTTACCAAACGCGAATCCTTTACCTAACATGCTACCATAATAATTAGCAAATCGCTTAGATTTCTTTGAGCGTCTATATGGGTACCGTTCGTCATCGTGTTCGGGAGTAAACCATCGATTGTCCTCATCAGTTCTGTGCAATCCTTCCATCTCGCCATCATTATCGCCTTGGTCGTTGTCCTGATCCTCGCGCGACTCAGGTGCATCTGGTCGATGTCTTTTACCCAAACTGAAACCACGACCCAGAATCGTACGGAATCGCTTTTGTTTTTCTAACAACGAATATAAATCATCCCTAACAGAATACGGCAAATATTCAGGTGCGCCATGAGTGTTTGGAGGTGATGGTTTGCTTTCTTCTGTAGGGATTTCATGATGATCTTTACCGTCCTTATGGTCTTCTACTGCGCATACCGATATACACAGCACTGCAATGCAGAGATACGATATTAAAAATAACATAGAATAACGTGTATTTCTTTAAAAAAAAAAAGACATGGCGACAGTATTAACGGTTTGCTCAATTTGTGGATACTTATTTAAATCACTTATGCCATCAAATTTATAGGTAAGCTTGTTGGACAACATTTAATTTCGTTATGTTTGTAATTTATGTAAATTGTAATGAACATGTCAAGGATTTAATATACAGGGAGACCGAAAACATATTTTCATGGCTGCATTTTATAACGAAAACCTAACATTTAAATATACAGTACAACAAAGACAATGCCTCTTGTGGTAATGTATTTCTCTATTCAGCAATATTCGATCCAAGTACCAAAAAGCATTTCATTAGCAATTCATATGATATTGATATGCAAATGTTGCTTATAGAAATCTTTGTTCTGGACATTAAAAGTCGGAATCCCGGATTGGCTATCTGATTGCACAGTGGGAGGACATTGTCTTTTAACGGCGGTCGCTGGGGCCTATGTTATGAAATAATAATGGACCAAATTCCAGAAGCTAAGATGTATCTGACATGCAGTGCATCATGCCTTCAGTTTGGAGACAATGGAGTATACTATATACCAGAATTGCATTTTGCAAGACCTTGCGTTTTGTTGTCATAATGACAAATTAGTTGTTAATAGTCCTGGTGATCATAATCATGCAATGACTTACTTCCTAGCAACAAAGTCACCGATATGATGGCGGTCTTCATGGTGACTTTGTTTCGTCGACCAATAAACCTATGAGTTGTCGTTGCCTGAAAACAGTAAAGTTCGAAAATAAGCTGATTGTTTGGAAATGTTATGTTTCTGGGTGATTTGTTTAGCGTTTCAATATGTTATCTGTTTGTTTCGCTCATAATACAGAGGCATTCAACTAACATATCGTCACCTTAGCTCAAGGACTCAATAAGTACATAAGTATATTTGGCACTGCATATACTGATCAGCTATTGCTTTAAGGTGACCATATGTTCAAATATAACATATTAATGACAAATGTATTAAAAGACGCATTATTATCTCGATTATCTAATTTTTAAATTGTAATGAATTATCATAATTATACGCAATTGTATTCTGGAAATATTGCAATTTATATGCAAAGCGAGCCGATATCATTGGACCTGTCCGAAAATTACTATCGGTTTGTTTATCTCAATTAAATCTCCTTAATAAACGATGACAATACAACACTGAACAGTGAGCAATCGAATAGAAGAAACAAAGAATGCTCATAACTGCTGAATTTGCGAGATTCTTTACTGTAGGAGCAAGTGGCTGACGGCAATTCGCTTGACTGGAGTTGGTATTATTTCTAACATTCATCGAATCATAATGAGAATGTAACGTGTTCCGATGTATATATATTAACTGACTGAGAATAGATACATATATATATAAGATAAACCGGCAATGTTTTTGACGACAATAACATATAAAATAACATACAATAACATGTTTTAAAACAAATTTTAATGAAAATAAAATTATATAAAAGACAATAAAAAACATTTTACCAAAACACATTTAATTAAGAAAACAACATATTTGCAATGGAAGGAAATAATATTTATTTATTTCTCAATTTTGACAATAAACTTAAACACAATAGTATACATGTCAAATTTTATTTCATAATCGGCTCTCATTTAATACAGCGTATTCTTTCTTTGTTTGCTTACAAATGTCAGTGTTCTGCTTTATATTCCAAGAAACTTATAAGGTACAACATTTAGACGGAAGCCATCACGGGTCTCGTTCTTGCGTGTTAACCATACTTGAAAAGCAATTGTCAGCATATTGTCTGATACATCAGAAAATCCTCTGGAACATGGCATTAATTGACAAATACAAGCCAGTGACATTTGGCCAACGTTCATTTTCGACCGGATGACGGCGTCTTATTGGAATTGACAATGTTATACGCACCATTCAAGACGCTAACACAATGACCATTAGATCAAAGACCGCAAGTTATGTTAAATACTTGGTGCCATATTGGGGTTTTCAGTGAACTCTATACCTGCAGAGCAAACATTTTCGCTCTAACGTCAATGCATCTGGCTAAAACAGTTTGACGCTTGGTAATGATTTTAAAAGAAAACAATCTTAATAGATTTAAATGTTATGTTTATTCTGACTAAAACGTAAATAATAATATATCATGCAAATTTCACTTTAAAATCTGACTATAATAATTATTCATAAATGTAATATACACAATATAGGAATAATGAAACTCATTTGTAAAAAAATCAAAATATAAATAATAAACAAAACATCTTAATTGCAAAAATGTAATGTTGCAGACATTATAATATCCAGAAAAAAGGTTATATAATTATCTACTCTGTTCTATGATAACTTCAATCCAGCGATTTACCTTAATGGTTAGCACTCCGCAGTATAAAAATGTGAATGTCTGTTCCTTAACAAATGTGCTAACGTACTAACTTAATTGAAGGCTACTGGCTTGTGAAATATAACTTGACCCAATCACGAAATGACGGTTGTCCAAACATAAAATATCATTTAAAACGAAGCCAATAGAAGAAAACATGCTACAATAATGTGTTCCAATGCAAATAAAAATGTCCATAAATACTTATCTAAATACTAAGTACTCGATAACTATATAAGAACTATTCTTGTGTTTCTTTAGATATTTATCACGTCTTAAGAATTTTCTGCACCTTGGTTACAGCCAATGCGCTACAAGTGGCCAAAATAGCCTTTGGCTACTAAACTTACTAATTGGCTACTCAAATGTCTTATTTTTTTTAATGAAGCATATTTCCAGACTTTTCTATGAAAATATTTCTAAATTAACGGTATGTACCAAATCAGAATTTTGGCTACTTAATCATATTTCTTAGACCAATCTAGCGTTGGAGACTGATCGGGGATTTTATTGTGTTTCGATATGTATTGGTGTGTTTATCGTCGTATTATATACAGAGCAAAGTAAGGCGAGAGTTTGTTGATTTCTTGTTTATCTGATCCGCCGACCCGATTTTTTCCAAAAAGGAAAAAAAAAGAAAAAAAAAAGAAGAAATTCTAGAATGTTGCCGAAATCGTACAAATGGCCTTATGAAAGCTGAAGAAATGGCTAATTTTATGTAACATGCATTGTGACTGTATATCGCTGTTTGCTTCATAAATCTGCTCTTGTTATTTTATACATCATGAAACACTTCAAGTCAGAAGAAAATACTCACTAAAACAAATTAAGAGCTTAGAATCATTGTATTAAATACACATTTACAATTTTATATCATTATTATAATTAACAAATGTCATTGGTATATATTGATTTATTAATAAGATATATTCAGTTAGTTTTCACTTCATTAAACATGCTGTTATACATATAATATGGCCACTGTCAATCGACATCGATAGTTTTTTTTATGATAAACGCTGCCGTTTAATGTTATTATCATTAGTATTAATGTCATGGTTATCATGCAGTGATTAAGTTAATGTTGTGTAATATGATCGTTGTAAGTAATAATTCATAAAGATTTCCTGAATATCACTGCCAATTTCGATTTGTGAAATTATAGTGATTAATATACTCAAGTCTTTTTTTTCCCGCCTCCAACCGGGCTCTTTTCCAAAAATGTCCGAGAACCAATAAATAAAATAATTCGGGCCTAATTAGACTTAATGAAGTTCGAATAACAGACGCTCATGAATCTTTCTTCTTTTTTCTACTTTTTCTTGATGTATAAGTATTTCAATAATCAATATCTTAAAGAGGAACTGTTATAGATTTCTTTCCGGTCCCTTTCGTTACTCACTAATAAAACACCTTTTTATATATATTATAAAATTTTAATTAAAAAATATACTGACATCCTAAGAATCAATGGATGGTTTTACGTTCTGATAATCACTATATGTTCGTACAAAATCGTACAGTCACTCTTAAAATTTATTTCCCGAATTCAACGCCACAAATTTTATAACCAGTAAATAATAACTATAAAATCCTAATGCAGGTATAAACACTGTATTAATGTATAACATGAAAATAAACACTTATATATATATTTTTATAGTTAGTTTTCTTCTGCAATTACATATAGTGAGTTGGGACGTTACCCATTGTTTACTAGTAGATATATTAGAATGATTAAATACTGGTTGAAAATTGCTAGCTCAAACAATATTATTGTTAAAACTATTTATTCCCAATCAGTTATTGATAGTTATAACGGACATTTAAATTGGACAGCAAATATAAGAAAGTTGTTGGCTGATTATGGATTTGCATACGTATTTGATAATGTTAGCAGTATCAATCTGGATTTATTTTTGAAAGAGTTAAAAACCCGTATTATAGACACCTTTAACCAAGAAACGATGTCAAAAATTGACAACAGCTCAATGTTGTGTCAGTATAAATTTTGTAAATCAACACATTATTACGAACCATATTTAGATATTTTATCAAAACGTTATCGCTTATACATGAGTAGACTAAGATTAAATGGACTTCCTCTCAGAATACAAACAGGAAGATATAATCGAATTCCACGAGAGGAAAGATATTGTACACTTTGTAATTCTACAGATCTAGAGGACGAATACCATTTTGTCATTATTTGCAATTGTTATACTGACATCAGAAAAAAATATATTAGAAGATTTCTGTGTAAAACCTTCTGTCTATAAATTTACACAGCTTTAAATTCAACTAATAAATCAGATGTTTTTAATCTTTGTAAGTTTATTAAGGAAGCTATGAATGTTAGAAATGCACTAACTTTCGTTAATAATTAAGACACGGTTAACGTTCATCCTCCGATTTCCTACTTTCGAAATATGCATTTATTATAATGAATTGTATATATTTATTTAACACTACGCTATGTCATGTTGATTGCATGTATTATATTTATATGTGTTGTAGACGATGTACTTGTACAAGTCTTTAATAAAATGTTCTGTTCTGTTCTGTTCAGTTCTGTTCTTCTTCTTTCACAGTATACAACAACATTATCAGAAAATTGACACAACTATTTAGTTATATTTTGTGATTTAGTATTATTTAAATATGAATTTTACAAATGTGATCGTTTTATGGTGTGGATTTATTTAATCACTAGAATTGCACCCAAATATCGCAAATAAGTTGGTGAAAATAAAGTTAATTTTGCATTAGTTTACCGATTTAGCTAAACATCAGAAAATTAGCAAAGTTATGAGGTTTTAAGTCGCGTTTTAAGTCGCGTTTTAAGTCGCGTTTACCATACGCAGTGTGTCTTTAAGCATCGTTCAGCATTTTGATGAAATAATTCACGTATAACCATTGACATTCTACATCACGATTGCATACCGTAAAATCATTTTATTTCGCGGTCGTCTAATTTTCGCGTATTTTGCGGTCCGAACAGAGCGCGAATTTAAGACCCCGTGCAAATTAATATTTGCATGATTTATTAAAAATGTATATATGTCCTTAATAAATTGTTTGTTTGACGTAACACACTTATTCACTACCCCCCAAAATGTTCAAGAAGCAAAAAGTAAAAAAAAAATGTTTCGTTATGTGTGTGCCCTTTCTTAACTAAAATGGCAAGTTTTATATTGTGTTGAATATGTTGAAATATTATTGTTAAATCTTGTTTCTATAAAAAAAATATGAGAAGTCTATATCAGAGCTTTTCAGTTTTAATACATTTATAAATCAATAAAACATCGGTATTGCAAGTACAACGGTCACATAGTAAGCGTGAACTATATATTCAATTGACAACACTGTAAGAAGAAAAAAATACTAGAAATATCCTACCTACCTACCCACCTCTAATATTCTGGGAATGGTCTCAAAGAAAAATGCGCGAATTTAAAACCGCGCGAATTAGTCCTTTTTAAGAATGCGCGAAATTTAGACTCCTCAAAATAAAATGAGGCATGTCGTGGGAAAACCGAGCTTAATGCATGTGCGTAAAGTATCGTCCTGGATTAACCTGTGCAGTCCGCACAGGCTAATCCGGGAAAATAATCTGCGCTTTTATGGTATTTTCTGTTTCGAGGTTGTCGCTTCTAAACATAAATCCACTGTAGGCGAAAAGTGTCGTCCCGGATTAGCCTGTGCGCACTTCACAGTCTAATCCGGGATGACACTTTACGCACATGCATTAAGCCCGGTTTTCCCACGGTATGCCGCAAATCAACTATGAAAATACAAAACGTCATCATACAATTTAAGTATTTAAATCAGAATAATGTTAAACTTGAATATTGCCTTGGATATTCTTTTTAAAACGGTATAAACCTAGTGTATAGCAAGCATTAATATTTCTCGTATGTAAGTCGTCATATAAAATGCTTATCCTTGAAACCGACTAGAGGTCGTTAAAGCGAAAACGCGTAATTGAATGATGCTTCTTAATGGACTATTCAGACTGTTACATGAGTAATTTCTTCTTTAGTACATCTGGGCGGTACGATATCCAGTACAAATCTGAACAAAGAAAACTAAGGCGGGCATTACGGTCACGATTGATTGAACATCTAATGACGTATGCACTAATTTAAAACGATCGTAATGCTTTTGATAATTCTACCATTTTAATATAAAATGTAGTAAATGTTATCATCATAAAAATTGCACCAAGCTCAATAATAGTCAATGAATAACGTTTCAAAATTGACTACAATAAAGGAAAATGATTACGATTTTCTTTATTGACTCAAGAAAATAATGTTTCTAAGGCTTAAATATTGTATGTACGGAACTGTTCGATTATATAATATAAATATGTATTAATTACAATATCAATTCATAGTTTTATTACTTCAGATTGCAGCAAGCTTTACAGCATTCTACGAAGAAAAAAAAGTTTCAACAACTACATATACTACAAATCTAGGGATTGGCAACCAAAATGGAAATAATATAAATAAATGTCACGGTGTTAGCATCGTACACTAAAATTATACCACATTGATTTAAATCTCTATAATATTGACTCAAATATTGGATGTTCTTAAAGGCTCGATTAAATAATATAGATCTGTATTAATAGCAGTATCATTTTTATACATCATAATACTTTTTATATTACTAAATAATAATCTGAATATTATTAATTTATAATCATATTTATACACGTGTGTATATGTTATGTTATATAATTTTCGTAAAACGTACACGTTTTGTTAATCATTTAAGTTCTCATTTACGATGTATTACTCGTTTACTTGGATATTTTAATTGCTATTAAACAACTCGAAAAAGTTGTTCCGAAATGTAAAATATAGTTTGCATTGTAATTGCAAAATATGTTATCTGGCTATGTTAAAATCAAAATAAATTTTGCTTTATGGTTGTTTATCTTTAACAAAACAACGATTTTTCGTTCTGATGCGCGTATGTGAACCCACTCGGGCTAACACCCTCATGGTTTAATTCATACGCATCAGAATTCAAAAGTGTTGTTTATTTACATATAAACAACTTAAAATAGAAATGATTTCATAATTAAATAGTTTTCGGTTAAAAAAATTTATAAGTTATAATGTTAAATTTTGAATTGAGTTTCTAAGTAAAGCATAATATAAGTTAAAGTTTTACTTTTCTTCAAAAATGTACAAATACCACTGAACATCGCATCTAAAAAAAATGCCATCCTTTCGTTTTTGCTGCCTTTTTTGTTTTAGTTTTTAAATTATAGCCATAACATTATAAAAGACAAAAAAGAAAATTAAATGTAACGAAACGGGCTAATTTACTGAACATTTTATTATTTCATTTTTTGCCTTGTAATTTTCTTTCTCGTTATTAAGATTTAAAATAAAGAAAAAACGATACGTACAGCAAATGACGTCCGAGTTGTCCAAAACACAATGTTCCTCAATCCTTCCTTGCAACCATCAAGTCATCGAGTAACTGACTTTATTTGAAGCTCCGAACTTATAACATTGTCGTGGATGCTACAAGCAACGTCATTGGCTATTCTGCCAATCGAGAACTACCTCGAAAGGAACACGTAAGCATGTGTCAGTGCACACATGTCGCCATTCCCATGTAAGTGTTGCTAATGTTGCCAAATGTTAGCCGATAAAGGATGAGTAACGCAACGTAATGCAAAGGATGGCTATATGGCAATGCGGTAATTAGAAAACGGATGGTAACGGTATATTAACAAATCCATTGCCCATCAATTGTTCATGCGCAAAGGCATGTATAAAGGAATTGTTATAAAAGTAAAGTAAAGTAAAGTAAAGTGTTAGTTTATTATAGTGTCACCCCTCGCGATTAAAGGCCAGCCAGTTTTGACTTATGAGACACCTTTACTGATCAACATCTTTACTCCGGATTCCTATTCTACATGCTTGGCAGGGAGGCAATCGGTACCCCTTGATTTAACTAGCTGCTCGGTAGGCAACCGGTCATATCAGAACTCGCCCTGTGTAGGACTCAAACCTTCGACCTCCCGCTCCGTAGGCGAACGCCCTTACCACTAGGCCACGGAGACGTTATATGTGTTTGACTGATAAACAAAATATACTGCTAAGACCGTTAACTGCTTTGTTATGTTTTTATTCATGTATAACACACAGCGCAATATACATACACGTAAAACTAACAACGAGTGTTATAAATTTTGACATTTGTATCTAATATTGCAAATGATAATATTTTTGCGTAATCTGTATAAGTGAAAATTGGGTTGTATTTGTTACTGTTGTTGATTCCGTTATTACCGGTAGTATTTAGCACATTCGTTGAGGCCTCTTTTGTTAAAGAATAATATGGGTGAACAATTTTGATCCCAAGCCTCATATTGCGTCAGAAACGATTGTTCTCTGTTGTTGAAAAAATGTACGAAGGACGCTGTTGACAGTGTTGAACAACCCTTTGGTTGTAAGTGGAACCAAAAACACCCAATTTACTACGTCTGCTAGTCTTCTAGTGTCAGAATGGTTATTTAAGGCCAGAATCAATGCCTTTGTAACAAAATAATACTGTATGTTTAAAAATAGTACTCGAATCACATGCATATAAATAACAGTTAATTATGAGGTAAGTATAAATAATATTCGTCATCTATTTTTAGTTTTGTATAATATTATGTTTATGATTCATGTTCAGATTATGAATGTTTACACGATGTTACGAATTTACGGCATACGCATTGGGTATTTATACATTTAAAGTGAGAACTTTAAAAAGTTTTTGGTTATAAGCAGAGTACACTGTTTTGTTCTTACTGCGTCTTTTTGTAGTGTTTTAAAATGTATTTGAATAAAGCAATATCTATAATAACGCTCCTGCTAATTACCTTATAGTTTTAATATTATTTTGTTCATGTCGCTTAATTACTGTTCAACTTAAGAGAAATCCAAAGAAATAAAATTGATATACGCCGCTCTTTGATGCATGACATCAGTGTATCATTTCTTGTAACATAATTATGTTAATTAATTCGCTACATTATCACATTGCTAGAGCTGACAAGGGATTTAGATCTAGGGCAACAACAGAAATGTCAATGTTTCCGTAATTAAGATTGCATTGGATATGTCTCTGATTGTCATAGATACGGTACTATTTCTGTTGTCAGCAAGCATTGTGCAGCTTAGTATCTGGCAGCGGTACGATGACTTCCACAAATGTTCAGATTAACTGAGTGATTTAATATTTCACGTGGGTTTGCCCTGACCATTAACCTATTAAATAATACAAAAAAGAACATGTGGTGATGCTTGTTAAGTAAGGCCAAAGCTATGAATGGAACTTAAAGGGACTATGTCGACGAAAAGTTGGATTCCTGTTGCACTATAAATTATATGATATGATAGAAATGCACTATACTATGACATGTGCATAAAATATATAAAAATAATTTAAGATACAATGAGATATTTGATAAAAACAAGTCAGCAAAAAAGTCTGAAAAAATAAAAACCCAAAGAGGGGATCGAACTAACGACTTAGGAGTCATACGAAGTACTGACAGTAGACAGCGCTTTAACCAACTGTGCTATCATGCTTGGTAAGGAGTTGCGTGTAAACTATGGTTATATAAAATACAGTTCTGACGTCAACATGTAAACATGAAAAGGGCCAAACAAACAAGACCCATATATGTATTGATTTTTATATCAGAATACGTTCACTTGTTTCCCATTATATATACACTTTTTTACCCGTTATTATATGACAGTATTCATATCAGAATTTTTTATTTAAAAAAAAAGGTCCCATTGAGGCCCTTTTTGAAGACATAGTCTCTTTACGAGCCTCTCACATTAGCTTGTAAATAATTTAAACTACTGAACTAAGTGGTAAAAAAGGAAACGCTATATTAGGTAACGCATTCCATAAGTTATCCACAGATAAGTTAATGCATAATATGCTGATGTATACTTATCCAAAAACGAAACGTTCGCTTAGTTTGAATCTAGATATTTGTAATGTTTGAAGAGATTTTACTGATAGTCGAGTCCCAGGAGGAATTTGTGTGCATTTTTTGTCCAGGCAGTTTCTTTGCATATTTGTGTAGGGGAGTGCCCAAAGTTTAATTTTAGCGAGGGTGGACAATTGGCATACTGCAGGTTACCATGGAAACAAAGATGGCGTCCAAAAGAAATGGTAGTTTTTGCAGAAACACCTTGTCTTATTGTTACTGTTATAATATTTTAACGCCAATATTTTTATTTTTAAATGTTAATCAAAACAAATGTACACTTAAAGGGTTTTCAAACAAGGTTAAGTTCAAGGTCACCAAAGGTCAATGTCAAGGCCATTTCAAGGTCAAATTCCAAAATTGCTTTAAACAATAGTTATTTACATCAAATCGTTTATTATTTTATGAAGACGTATGAATGAAAGTGCACCAAATGTACATTCTGCAATGGGGCATCAATTTCCATTATAAAAATGTCATTTGATGTTTCGTAGCATTTATGGTATAAATTATACAGCACTTGGATTAACTAGACCATTGTATGAAAAAAAGAGGGATTTAGTCCAGAAGTCTCTAGTAGAACAATTTCACCGTGCATTATTAATATTATCAAGGAATACACGGATCATTATTACCAAATATTCATTGAATAAATACATGTATGTTCTTATAAATGCAGACCAACATATTATCAATGTCAAGGTCATCAAAGGTCAAGGACATTTCAAGGTCAAGTTCTGAAAATAGCTTTATAAAGTTGTTATTTACCTAAAATGCTTTATAATTTTGCGACAACATATGGATACAAGTGCACCAAATGTATAATTTCTACAAGGAAGCATCAGTTTTCATCATAAATTGTAATTTGGGGTTCTGTAAAATTCATGGTACAAAATCTGCAGTACTAGGATTTACCAGACCATTGTTTGAAAAACAATCGATTAGGTCAATGAGTCTCCGATAGAACAATTAAACCTTGCATTATTATGATTCGTTGTCAAGAAATAAACTGATCAGTATTATCTTATAGTCATTGAATACATAGTTTTTGTTTATAAATACAGACCAAACGATAATCAAATGTAAAGGTCAATTCAAGGTCGAATTCTGATAAATGCTTTAAAACTGCTCATTTACATGAAATTGTGGCATATTTGTTATGAAGAAATGAATGCACCAAAAAGTACACCCAAATACATAGTTATATGATATATTTTCACTTGGTCTCACTCACTTATTTAGTTTAAACTTATTTATTTTAAGGCTTAATAAGACACTCTCGTTTCGTGCGTAGAACAAGTACTTGGTGTCCTTTAAGAAAAATCATTGGAACACTCTCCGAGTAGGGATCGAAATCACGACCTCCCGATCGCAAGGCGGACACCATAGCCATTACACCACTTCGACCTACAATCAGATTTCATGATTAAATGTATACCGGCATAGAGTTTATGTGGCCGTTGTTTAGCAAAAAGTCATTTGAACAAGTAGTATAATTGAAAAAATAATTACACCTGACAAATGTTTTCAGTTTAAAGGAATAGCTGAGAAGTATTATCAAATATTTTTAAAATATATTTCAGTAAAAATGATGTGTTAACTATCCATGTCAACATCACCAAAGGGCATATTTATTTTAAGCACCATTATCACACAATATTTTGAAATGGCCAAACTCATTATTTGTTGTTGATGTTGTCTGTAAAAATGTTTAAGATGAACAAAACCACACAAAAGACATGAACCTACAAAATATTCTTGATTAGAATCGTGAAAAAATAGCCTTTCAAATTTAATACACGTTTATCGTTTACATCCCTAATAAAATTAATTAGTCATCAGCAAGCGATGTTTATCAAAGAAAATTCAAAGCTTACCATATACCATGTTCCAAGAAATCAACCATTATACAGTTTATGTTATGCAACAAGTTTAAATAATGTAAGGATTTGGAGTTCATTTGTTAACTCAATTGCTTTTTACATTTAGTTTCATAGTCGAATTTGAATCATTTATTTGCTAGAAGAAAATATATAAAAAAAAAATTAGACAGTATTGTATACAAATGTTTGTACAACAATGATTGAAGTAATGGCGTAGTCACATTGATATTATACGTACACTGACTGACAAATATACAAAGTGAATAACAGTGTTTATTGAAAAAGAAAGTCATCTCTTAGATTAACCTGGGATGTGCTATTGTTTGACAAATGTGCTGGGTGGTAACATTTGGCACTACTTTTCTGACATAATACATTGTACTGTATTCGTTGAACTTTTATGAAATAAAAACCGCAATCACAATGTCATACAAGTACATTGCGTATGTCAGTTTTACTGGATCATATACAGCTTCTTTGACATTACAAATAATTGACCAGACATTTGTTTCCGCATGCAAGTAAATGTAATATCATTGTGAAATGTAAGGATTTGTATAGGAGAAATATTAAAATATCTACACAACTTTTAAGCTTGACTTTCAAGGGAAAGAACATTCAGACTAAATATCGCTTGCTTCCAGTACTGTAGCAGCTGATGAAGAATGCAAACTAAACTTTGTTCTGTCAAGGACGGTCCCGAGACGAGTGTAAGCTTGGCTTTGAATCATATGCCAGTAAACATCCATCCACTAGCACAGAGAGTCATCCTTTTTCTCTGACTGCCATCAGCTGCATGATTAGCAAACACCATTAATGCATATGCTTCATCCTTCAACTCTACCTCAGAGGAGAGAGACAAGTCATATGAGGTCCTGGGCATAGTTATATCCATATTTGCCTGCAATGAACTTCTGTACATACTCAAGAGATTTCATTGCGAGAGTTGACCATAAGGCATGTCCTGGTTGTCGTCACTCTTTGAAAGAGAGGTAAAAATGAGATGGATCAACGTTTAGTAGCAATTCACTGTCACCGTGGCAGAACAAAACACATCCAAAGTCTCTACCGCATTTTTACTCTTCTGTTTGATGTAGCAGTTTGTCTTATGAATCTACTGGGATTAACTGGTCGATTTTGCAAAGTAGAACGATTTTACAATAACCACACGTATTAATTAATGCGTGTACATCTCTTAAATAACCGTGACGATTTGGCATGTACTTTACGAACGTTTTTATTTGGGTTCAGTATATTTAAGTAATAACAAGATTCCGAAACATCTAAGTAAAGCGGACATTGACCATTTACAGACATGTTGTTCAAGCAAATCATTTTAGCTATTAGAAAGAATTAAACATATATTTATCATTGTTGATTGTTCATAGTTACAGATGAATGTATTTATACTGTTTCTTAATACATATTTTTATTGTCTTTCTTTCTTATCTTTCTTTCTCTAGGTGACTGCAAGATTTTGGATGGTGTCTCGATGGCCTTTTTAGTATGGATGTCCCCAATGGAAACTATGACTTATCTCTTTGACATATATACATGTATGTGTAAACATATATGTATTGTGATATAACGAAGTTATACATGGCATGACATCTATAGCGAAATAATCTTAAAGGGACTGTTCACAGATTAACGAACTGACAATTTCCAAAAATGTTGTCACAGATTCAAAAAAAAAATAAAACTGTATTTACAAGAGCAAAAACGCCCTACTGACATTGAAATATATTGAAAATAATGTTTCATTGATGAGTAACGATCAGTTAAATAGATGAAATTATAAAGCGTTCGTAACGCGAAACGCTTGAATATTTGGGGGTGCTTCTGTAGTTTTCGTTGAAATGGTTGAACTTAACTGTTGATGGTTTTCTTGTTATAATACCTGAGTTATTTAAATCAGATGCTTCAGTTTTTCCAGTGTAGACATTTAATGGCAAAGTTTAAAAATGCATAAATCTGTGAACAAGTCCTTTTAAAAGCATGTTTACAAATTACATCGTTTATTAATACACATAAACGCATAGCTTCCAGAACTTCAAGAACGGTTTGTACATAGTAACGTCTAAATTTAAGGAATGCATATTTGTAAAATATTGTGCATGTATCCTTATATTAAGTAGATATCTACTCACCTTTCTATATAGCTATCGCATAGTTCAGAATGAAAAATAACGTTATTCCTTTATGAAAATTATTGTGTTGGCTGAAGGAACCGAAGTGGCGTGCCGCTGGAAAACCGGGCATAATGCATGTGCGTAAAGTGTCACAGCACAGGCTAATCCGGCATGACACTTTCCGCCTACAGTGGATTATGTTTAGAAGAGAAATCATTGAAACAGAAAATAATAAAAAAAGCGGAAAGTGTCGTCCTGAATTATCCTGTGCGGACTGCACAGGCTTATCCGGGATGACACTTTAACGCAGATGCATTAAGCCCGGTTTCCCACGACATGCCTTATTTTAAATTATACATGTTTTTACTCATTGAACTAATGTTCTAAATCATTTCATACAATTGTTTCATTCCAATGTTTAAACTCGTCGTCCTTTAATAAGACTGATTCACAGATTTTTTCCTTTTGGCATAAAATATATAAATTAACAACACTAACTAAGCATCAATCAATCCAAGGCTATCACGAAAGAAAAAAAAAAAAAAAAGAAAAGTAGTGGCTTCAGGGAGGGTTTGACCCTCCGAGTCAAGTGTTTGTCACGCAACAACCACTCGTATTGTAGTGTATTTAATGCTAGGTTAATGTTACACGGCTACACCTACAATCAATACAAAAATCAACGACAATAAAATAAAACGTGTCTCTTATTCAATCGTTTGGCATCAAAAACGATTTACAACTTAATCATATTTAGTTGATAATTTTTCACAAACGAAATACTATTTCTAACATATTTATGTGTCAGAAGTGTTTTCTCTCTTCTTTACACGTTCTTTGCTTTCATATTTGGAAACTGCGACAACACTGTTAAAAATTGTCGATTGGCCAATCTGTGAATATGCCCTTTTAAAGTCAATTTTCCTCTTCTCCTCTTCATTCTCTCTTTCTATTACTCTCAGCCGTTGTATTTTAATACGTGTTCGTCCAGATATAATGTTGTTTACTGTCGTGAAACTCAGACTGTATGGAGAAGAACAATATAAGATAATATCTCTTGTTCCCATCCATTGTCTGGACAAATGATTTACTTGAAAAGGTACATGCTTTGTCCATTTTATGCATATGATTATGAAAGAAGATATGTTTAAACCAACGACAACATGTTAATCATTAAGTCAATATTTAAGAAGAATGTTGTATTCTTGACTCCTTGGACATTTTATTCGCGACTATGGTAAGTAGGCAGTTTTGTATATTTCATCACGTGATATACGTTTCTGGCATGGGAGGATTAACACTGGTTGAACGTGGATTAACACCGGTTCGTTGTTTAATTCACTACACTCGCAGACTCATTGATGCACACTTTATAGTGCCATGTCTACATTGTCTTTCTTAATGCCGATGGTAACAAAGCCCCGAGATGGCACTCGAGCAATGTTTATATGGCACGGCGTTTTACTGCTTCACTGACCGTATGGTCGGCCAGCCATCTTCTACCAACCCGAAGGCTGCGGCACGTCCTCTCCAAATTTTAACCAAGTGGCTTCTTGGACCGTGTATTTATCATTGTTAGTACAACACACTGCTAGATGTATGTTTGGGATTTCAAAAAGATTATGTCTTATTCTGTCATTACACCATTGCTATGAAAAAGGATAAGCTACACATGGAATAGACTCATTTACCAAGGAGTGTCTTCTGGCTTCATCAGTAAGCCAAAGTCGCACAGTTTGTCGTAAAATTCTCCGATATTTCACTCTCTGTTCGAATTCAACTACTATACAAAATTGGTATGCTTCGACTGACAAAACAACATTTACTCACGATAAATATACTACCTTTATTGTCAATAATATATATCTATATACATGAATATAATATAAAACACAGGGATGGCAATGTTTGTTTTACATTGCAACATGCGTAAAATGAAAATATGTGCAGTCGAATTTGATACACGTTAACTTTCTTTTATTTACGTATCTTTCATATTTTCAATACGTCATTTTTTATTAGTTATTTAATGTTTTCATTATTTATTTATGTATCCACTAATTTGTTTATTTATTTAATAACATAATAGAAAAACAACTAGCATATACAAGGAGAACACAAGTAATCCAGTACACTATGGCGAAATAAATTATATAATGAAATAAACTTTGCACCAATTGCATTCCGGGTTATGTCTTTTACAAAATGACCACAACTTATGCACTTATCAACAAGCTAGCATTATTGTAAGATAAAACAGGTATGATTTGCATAAGTGAATGATGTTATTGTGCCACTAACTATGAACTTGTGTTGAAAATATATATTGTTTTTTAAATATATACGTCCATGCAAATCCACTTGTTTGCTGCGAACACATAACGGTATGCAACGTTATGATTATGTTAGTTAAATATAATAGTATTAAATTATTTAAGTTCATGCCTTATGTGTATTTATGCATAGCTTATACACCAATGATATACATATGTGTATACACATATGAGCAACGTGACAGTAATTTGCATACACATCAATATACTGACCTACAGTAAAGAACACAATTGAGCTCTGTTATATCAACACATGGCTAACTGGTTTCTGAGTTTGTATATATTTATATATGGTATGGCCAAAACTTTTTTTCCAATGTTCCACACTCTACCGCCGCAGAATACATGCTACACGTCAATGTATACGCACTGAGGTAAAGGGGTTCCATCCATTGTCATTCACATACCAATGTTTGCTCTACTTGCCGTATACTACCACATAGTGAAATATAGTTCTTCTTTCTAAAGTCTGATCCTGAGTCACTATGTCCCTGTTCTCATTCCAATATTTGATCATCAATTTATGTATGACCACAAAACACGATTAATTCACACTCCGCAATCTATTCCAAAACTGACATGAAAATCCCAAACATCTCATCTGGTATGCAGTCCTCGTAGATATGTATCTGAAAAGCAGTTTAAAACATAAATTGATAACGTTCATTAAATAATACGCATTGCGTAAGTAATAATCGGTGTCCGTCAATCTGTGTCTCATTTTTATTCACATGTAATAAATGGTATTTGAAAGATATACACGCGAAGTACCTTCTGCTGTCTAAAATCATTTGTTTGCAAGTACAGGAAAGGACAGATTTTCAATAGGTTCCTGTCCAAAAGTATTAATTTTGTTTTATTGAACAAAACAATTGCCATAAATACTCCTATTTGACAAACATGATGCGAACAAAATGGAATACATATAAGCTGAACTATTAATAACTTTAAAAGTATTTTAATATATTTATAGCATTAGTTGCTTAAAAGTATTAAATATGTTTACATCATCAATTAATCCTTTGAATCCGTTGGTGTTCGTACACATCCCAACGCCAAGGGGCTGCGGTCGGGTTTCTATGCCACCTGATTGATGACGAACAAATCATTTTGTTAATACAATATTGTTACAATGTATTGTATTGGTATACATAACCAAATATTAATATGGAGAATCGTGTAAAAGATTTAAAACTTAAATCGGCCAAGAGAACATTTTAGTACGTCCTTAAATTCAAATACATTAGGAAACTTTAAAACATAATTATTATAAAGCAATTGTAGTATATACGTCATAACAGAATGATTATTTTTCTATTAAGTGCTGAACAGTTTTAATGTAAACACAATCAGCTGCAGAGATGATTTTTAGTAACAACTACTGTTCTTTATGGTAATTGTCCAAAGCAGCTGTGTACCATCCAAGCAGATGTTTCAGTAAATAGTTCCATTTTCATAGTATCAAATTCCTTACCACCAGCAAACATGTTTCTGGCACGTCTGTCCACCGATCCAACAATTCGTTCTCCATCATAGATGAGGTCGACTTCATTCCACTTATTTTTCTGCATAAGCAATGGGAATTGGTGACTGATCAAACGTGTTTAATTAAATATATCGGCACATACATGCATTGCTATTGTGTAAGTGTGTATACAGATTAATTTGTGTTTGAAATATGTTTGACCATATAAATGTCTTAAATTAGGTGTAATTGCCATTCTTGCCAGCAAAGTTGCTAAGTAACTCTGTACTTTATAACTAAATATTAAAGTCCATTTGGACAAATTTTATTATGCATATACTTCTCTCCAAAACGATCCCAGATTACCAATAGTTTACAAACGCTATCAAACTGTGCAAACCTCACAATGGTGGAACAAATTTTAGTTTGGGTTTCGTTTGTGAAATAGGTGAATGACTTTCGCATTGCTTATTAACATATGTAACTTCGTCTACAATGTCGCCTATTAGTTGTGTAACGTTAATATTGTGTGAGGAGTTGCATTAAAAACGTTATCTGAATAAGCATTGACCGCATTTATGCGCAGTGATACTGTAATCAAATAATAAGATGGGGTATGAAACATTTCATCCTTGAGAGTATTTCGATTTCATTTTGTATAATTTTGAAACGCACGCATATAGTATATGCAATGATCTTGAAACTATTCTGCCATTGTCGCATATAAAACAAGGTTTTAAAATTGTCTCAAAATAATAGACATTCCATGTTTTGCCACAAACAGATTAAATACCACCCAAGCTATCGTCATCGGAACAATTTCCATTCATCGAATATCGAAGCTTTCCGCAGTGCTCTTTTGTGTAAAATAGGTTTACCATTAAACAAGTGATATCTAAGTGCAACTATCTTTATCTAAGATTTTATTGTTGGTGAAAAACAATACACAATACGTACGTTGTACATTATTTTGAACCTCTTGGCCATGCCCTCGTACGTGTCCACTTTGAAGATCACCTCCTGGTAGAGAGTGTCGATGGAGATCTCCAGCGATGGCTCCCGGCTCGTCTTACCGTCACAGTTGGAAACCAGCGTTTGGAAACGAGGCTCAGTGCTGTGGCTCAGGAAACTAAATCTGAAAGAGGATAATTTGTATCACGTTAATTTCTTACGAAATGATTTTTACGACGGGGCGTAACAAAGACATAATTCCTGGGTGACACAAAGACATAATGTCCGATTTACTTCATAATAAAAAACTTATGTTTTATTTAAATTCTTCATACTGCATCAAGGTTGAAACTGATACTGATCTTAAGGTCTAAACGAGGAAGTAATAAAACATTATTCAGTTATTTTAACAACAAATCATTTTGTTCCTCCAAATAATACCTGTATTCAATGACGAATTCAATTTTCTGATATTGAACGTTAAATATGAAAGTTTGCATTTACGATTGCGTTTTCAATTAGTGGAGCCTATTCGCCGAATATTGTGCTACTGACAAACACGATTTACCTTTAATCAATTTATGTAAAAAAAAAAATAATTAAGCAAAGCGTGTATATATTTTATATACATATCAATTGGCATGTACATGAATACCTTATAGCAAACACTACGGGCAACATGAGGTTGGCATATCGCCAAAGGACAAGGCGACTATTTCCAGTGAAGATCCCATGGCCTTCAACCGACGAGCTGACCGCGTCGACACCGATGTGCTGCTTCGTGTTAGAGTCGTCCGCAATCTGGTTCCCGGTAAACGTCACTGCCAGTAACGGCGCACAGGTACCAGCTGAAAATCAAAATAAGTTTTAAAATATATAATGTATGCTGGCATAAAATAAGGGGTATAATTTATGCAAAACACTTTTAGCATACTTAATAGTACGTAAAAATATGGGTTTTATTATAATTTATTTTATTTTTAAGTTATTTGTAAAAGATATATATTTTCTTTTAGCTTAACTTCAATGTCGAAATTAAGCCACACTCGTATGTAAATTAATAAATTGGGCAATAGTGTTGTTGCTGTTGTTGTTATCGACAAACAAATAGAGACATTACGTTGATATTTAAATCAGCTTGATGTCGAAATCTTGTGTTGAATGTATCTGTTTTGTTGTTGAAGAATTTGTTATCGACATGTTATTTCGTTTGTAGATATGATTTTTACGTAAATACATGCATATTTATTGTATTTACAATGACTACAATTCAATAAAATAAATATAACAATTAAAATGTGTTATCAAAATTTGGATGAACTTATGGTGGCAGATGTTAATGCAGCGATAAAAGGGGGACAACCGTGAGAAATATGAAGGAGCTTATTCGTTGATTTGGATGTCTGACTGATACTTTGAAGACAAAATAATTGTATGAATTGTTTAGTTAGAAATACACTACAGTACAATTGATATGAGTTGCAATGGTGAATAAAAACACATTATACAGCGTGCTTTGGTAATAACTGCTGGTGTGTTTAACCACTATACAGAACTACATTTTATATGGAACATATTTATTTTTATTTTTGCAGGATAGTAAGAATTTGGGAGAATAATAGTGTGAATAAAACTATTAAGAAATCAATTATTCTAATAGGGAAATATGAAAAGGAAAATATTACAGGTAATAATGAATTAATTAAAATGTTAGACATTTAAATAATAAAATATGAACATTCTGCAGCGCTATATGTTATGCTTTATGGTTTCTGACTTATCAATCATGTGAGAGCCCACCACCACTTCTAGCGCAAGCAAGCATACGCCCTGTGCGCGACAAGCCATTGTGCACTATAATGCACGTGTTGCCAAATATTACGCCCGTGTGGTATTGACTATGGGATCTTTTGGGTGACACTATTGTTTTTATTTGTTTCTGCATTAAGATTTGAATTAATAATAATAATAATAATTATTATTATTATTATTATTATTGCTATTAGTAATATGATAAGAAATATGAAAAATAAAACATTCGTATGTGTTGCATTCATTATTTCGTTAAATATGTATTATTTCGTTTAATATCAAAATAGTTGGCCTTTATTTTGAAGGTAAAACCTGTGTGACATATAGTGTCCATATCCCGGCCCCATATCACATTGTTTTTGGAAATACCTGGCCTTAAATAAGCTGACGGCGGCTGTCTACAGTCACACTCCATTGAGTGGTTCGCGCACGTGCATTTCGTGCCTGCTTGGGCTACAATGTATTAATGCTCTGCATCTCTTACACCAAATACAAGACAGCTTTACCCAAACCCAGTCTTGCCTGACTCTGTATGCTACACTAATCGAAACTATGCGTAAGTGCGATTTTAATAGCTTTCTACAAGAAGCTGCATATGCAAGCGCCAATTATAGCAAACTGTTCGGAGTTAAAGACCGTTTTAACACGTGGGACCATTAATGTATGTACGTGGAGTGAATACATGAATATTGATTAAACAAAATGTATATATTTAAATTCAAACAAGACTGTGTATGAGTTTTGGAGCGTCCAAATATTAATATATGAACTTGAACTACTGTACTTTCTATGTTCTTTCTAACTGGATGCTTTAATAAGCAGTTAATAGCTCTTTTTCCCAACCCCCAACCCTGACAAGATATATTTCTGTTTAACATCCAGTTATATAGTATGGACCGGAATTTGATCTTTGGTAAACTACCTCCGGGCTTGTTTGGACTGCGCTCTACGGTAACGTCTTGAACGCACGTGCATGCACGCTCATTGAATAGCGTCCCTGGGGCGCATGGGCGCTCTAGATTTGCATTTCCGTCTAAATATACGGAGGGCTTATCTGTTTTACGCAGGAGGCAGCCTAGTAATGAATATGGAGTTATGTTCATTTGATACAGTGTTACATGTTCTTGCGTATACAGTCTTGGATAACCACAAGAAAAATTGCAGTAAAATACAAAAAGTACAGTGTTGAATACAATGTCGTAAAACGAGTATCAGTCCCAAACAAGTCCTAACAAATATCTCTTGATGTGCCTTTAGACATGTACGTTAAATGTGCACTGTCAAAGCAATTTATTTATTAATAGTATATGTAAGACATATTTTAAAGGTAGGTACCTACAATAACAAAACCACTTATAAAGACTGATTCGTACGTTAAATTGAGTAAACTGATGTGTAAAATGCAGAGTATTTAGAACGTTTGGGCATTTTAATTCAAGAAATTGCCCATCAGCTTGCGGCTGACTTACATACAATCCATTGAAAGAATGCACTTAATAAATCTCTCATACATTCACCATACCTGTTGGCCCATCCATCTGGATCGGTCTCTCACAGGAATCCGTGCAGTTTTTGTTTTCAACACATCCAACCCCGTCCACAAATCCACCCATATCAGGACAGCATTCACTCTGAGCATAGGGTGCCCCACCCTCTCGCAGCCCGCATGACCAGTAGTGCTTACAGTGGCCATGTATGGGATACCACTTTGTCCCCGGCTCGCGACAACGATCTATGAATGTATACTGATTTATTTCTATGATTTACCAAAAAAAATTGATTTGAAAAGATTTAATTATAGTTACTGAAGCATTCAGTCCAACAATGCCTACTTCTAAGAAATTTCCTCAATGAAAGAAAATGTATCCAGTCAAGTAGTTAATTTGTCACAATATGCATAGCAATAGTAACGTATGTATATAAACGTGTTATACCCGTAGGACAGTCAGCATTCTTTGGATCGACGCATATATACGTTTTCCTGTCGAAGAAGGAGCCCAATGCACATTCTCTGTTGAAGGCACGAACAGATTGACCTTGACGCACGCATTCCACGTACAAATGACAATGCACTGGGTCCGGTAGCAGACAACGGTCATTCACGAACACGCAGCCTTGGCATCGCCCTGAAACAGACAGTGTGCAATTTCAAAACAAATCCGTCTTAATTTTGGTACTTGTGTTCATAGATTACTTAATGGTCACTCGTTATAACAACATTTCCCTACAAAAATATAAACAACGCACGTGATTGTATTTGGTTTCAACAAATCACGGTGTGTAAGCAGCGAGCATTATATACTTAATACATTCCGAAAACATAATATAAACAAAACCCATCCTATGCTATAGAAAACAACAAAACGTATCTTTCAGCACATGAAGTTACATATTGAAACAACTTAAACTCAGACTTACTGTCATAGTTTAAAGGCAAAGTGTCTTCTGGACTAAGGCCAATGGAGGAACCATTCGAAACGGAAGGTTTGGTGACTTTTTCAATATTTGGCATTGGCATAAACGTTAGCCGAACCTTTGTATCGAAAATTGGAGGCGGATTTGGATCAGCGGTTTGTGGAATTGGGGCTATCGTTGTTGTTGTTGGCGGTAGTGTAGTGGTCGTCGGTGTTGTTGCTGTTGGAATTGTATATAGAGGTTCTGTTGTAACTCGCAAAAGAGCAGGATTCTCAGGAACTTTTAACTCAATTTGATTCAGATTTGAGGACGGTTTCGAATTACGTAATAAATTAAAATCATATGGGACTCCTAAATGTCCGTGTAAGTCCTGTACGTTGAATCTCGCATGCCAGCGATCCATGGATGGTGCAGACGTTGTTGCCAATGTAGTTGTCGAAGGCGTTTGCGTAACAGGTTTTGCTTTTGGTCTTCTACGAAACCCAGGTGCTTTGAAAATTTGGATACTCGACAGTTCCCCAGCTGGAGAATACTCGTGAGAATATTCAGACTTTACAATATCAGAGACATGTTTCATGTCGCTGCTTCCGGTACGCGATGCCAAAGAAAACTGCTGTGACGACTGATCAGCTCCTTCTGGTATTGTAGCTAACCCCAACGCAGCTCTTCGACGTTCATCACGAATTATGTTCTCCATCTTCAGTCTTTCCTCTTGTAAGCGAAGTTGTTCCTCCCGTTTCTGTACACCTAGCAGGCGTTGTCTTTCGCCTAGTTCCCGTTTCTGAAGAGCCTCTAATAATAGTTCCTGTTCTTGGCGTTGTTGAATCTCTAACAGACGTTGTTGCTCCAAGAGCTGTGCTTGCTCCATTTTCCGCTGTTGATCTAGAATGCGCTGCTGTTGATGCTGCATTTGTAACCCAATATCTACAGGTGTATCTCTCTGAGCTTGTGCTTGCATTGTATTGGTACTTTGAATAGAATTAGCAATAGTATTCACTGGCGCCAATTGTCCCCGATTAAAAATAACTGAAAATAAATTTCTGGTAGGCGTGTTTGAAGGATTTGACGGCTCTTCCACAGTTGCGGGAGGCGTATCCAATTTAAAGTTGATAGTCGATTCACTTTGAACAGATTCGCTGCCTGGATGAAACCATTTTCTATTGAATCGTTCCTTCAACATTTGTACACGGTCATTACTTTTCACTTGCATTTCAGTATCACCGTAAACGTGATCTCGAGGCTTGAACGTGAATCTAGAATGCACAGAATCTGGTTGACGGTTTTCAGGAATATTATTATTTTGTTTGTTAGGCTGATCGACCACAAAGGTTTGTTGTTGTTGTTGTTTAGAAATCATAGAATCTGGCTTACTGTTTGTAGGAATATTAATGTTTTGTTGGCTAGGCTGTTCGGACAAAAATGCTTCTTTTTGTTGTTGTTGAGAAATTCTAGCATCCGGCTGACGGTTTGTTGGAAGAATAATGTTTTGTTCCAAAGCTTGATCGAACGCAAAGGTTTGTTGTTGTTGTTTGGAAATAATAGAATCCGGCTGACGGTTGGTAGGAATAATATTATTTTGTTGGCTAGGCTGGTTGATCACAAATGTTTGTTGTTGCTTTATAGAAATCATAGATTCCGGCTGGCGGTTTGTTGGAATAATATTATTTTCTTGGCTAGGCTGGCTGATCACAAAGGTTTGTTGTTGCCGTTCATTTACTGTCATAGGCCCGGTTTCCATTTGCCTGGCTCTGTGATTTAAAAGCGCTGAGACAAGATCAGGAAGTGGAGTGGATGGTCTTTTGTCAACCACATCTTGCATTAATGATTTTAAATCCTGTATTTTCACTTGTCTGACTCTCTGATTCAAAAGCGAGGAAAGAAGGTCGGGAAGTGGTGTGGATGGCGTTTGGTCAACCGTCAATATTTTTACCCCCTGTGCACCTGACTTAAATTGACCTACATTTGGCGACGCTGTACTTATCACAGAATAAGTCATTTCGAATTGATTTATATCTGAGCTGGTCTTTGCCGACAAAGGTTGTTTTTCTACTGGATAAATGTCTACCCCAATATGTGACAGTAAATAATTTGCGTTAAAGAATTTTGATGTTTTAGGCGCTTCAGTTGTTGTAGCTAGAATTACTGGTCTGCTTGCGATTTTCTGACTTAAAAGGGTACTTGGCTGGCTTTGCTGTGGTACGCCTATTCCGTACATCAGCAGCAAGTCTTTGGTGCTGAAAAACTTTGGCTTTGACGTTTCGACCACAGGTGCAGTCGTGGTTTGCACTTGTTGTATAGCATGTTGTTGTTCATACAATACGCGCAAAAACTCCGGTACTTGATTAAAATCTTCTCGTGGGGGTACAGTAGGGCGTGAAGTTGTGGGCATTGATAAACTAACTTTTTGTAATTGCCATCTGTTTACTTCTGGGATTCTTGGTTGTGACAATCTGTCATTTGGAGAATTAATAGCAACTTCCGGTTTTTGTTTTAATGGCGATTGTATTGCTGTTAATATGGAAGCTTGTGTAGTTGGTGGAGGGGATGTTGTTGTAGGTTCAGCTGTTGGCGTTTCTGTTATTTGTTTAAATGATAGTAATGGGGCATTTGTTCTAGTATTCGCAAAAAAAGTGTTAGGTCTTTGACGAGGCTGCTGCAATGCAAATGCTGCAAGTTCTAGAGTGTTCATAAAGCGGGGATCATTTTCGTACCTAGTCTCAACCACTTTGTTCTCTTGCGTCAAAGGAATGTGTGACTTTGCAGTAGGCTTTTCAGGAGCCAGAATATTCTGTTTCACAAAGCTTGGTACAAATATTGGGGGCAAAGTAGCTTCTGTTGTCGTGGTTTGGGTTACTGGCACAATCTTAATATTTTGGCTTTGAAAAATATCGGTATCTTGCACACTCTCTGTATATACTGGTGGTCGTTGGTTGCCGAAAAATATAGGAGGAGGATGCTCTGGTGATGGTGGTAGATCAAAGATAATCGCACTAGTTTCCTTTTTAGGTGTCGCCTTTCCAAGACTGACACTACTTGCAACACTTGTTAATGGCTCTTGTTCTGGTTGTTGCTTTTCAGATCTGGTGAAACCTGTTATACGTTGTGTCTCCTGTGCCTGTAATTCAGCTATGAAAGAACTATCTACCGGTCCTGGTATGGGTAGCGGTTGCCTACTAGAACCAACTACAGTTCCTGTTTCAGGTAATTCTGGGCTTACGGAACCAATTACAGTTGTTGGTTCATGTATTCTGCTAACAGAATTTATTACAGGACCTGTTTGTGGTTGTTTTGAACTGACGGGACCTACAATCGGAGGTGGAATAACACGATGTTGTTCTGGTAGGGTTGCTGCAACTGATAATGCATCACTTGGCTTCGAAGTCGTGGTTGTCTGGTTAAACGCTACATCAGGCTCTAATGCAACCGATAATACCATTTCAGCTGTAGTAGAAACCACCAATCCAGATTCTGTGTAATTGGAGTATGTCTGATTAATACCTCCAGTCGTCGAATCCGATTTCAAAGTGTCTTGCAACAGTAATGGCTTTGTGTTTGTTTCAGGTTTAGTCAAATTGGAAAGATCTTGTATCATTCGGTCAGTCATTTCGATTGTCGTTATTCCAGGTTTTTCTTCAAAGTTAACAGACGGTTGAACAGGAATAGGTGGAGGAGGAAGATCAACCGGAGCTTGAGCAGGTAACGGTTCTTGAAATTCCACCACTTTCGTATCTGTAAGATTCGGAGATGAGGAAGGATTAATAATTTCACTTACGTTGCTTGTGAAGTTTTCGCTTAGTGAAACTATATCGGCCAATAGGGCTAAATCCTCTATTAAATTAGCTGTCTCATTTCTGTCCGATAGTTGGATTTCTGGTATATCTGGAATGGCCGCAACATCTACTGCCTGTCTTCTTAATGAATCTGAAAACGAAATATTATTTAAACTACTAACGTCACTTGAATTGATAGACACATCCCCTGAGGTAGAATCGATTAGTGTAAGTCCTTCTTGTTCTGTACCGTTTGTACCCACTTGTATGTCACTTATTGATGCATTGTTCTCTTTGCTAATGTTTACTGAAATGTTCGTTGAAAAGTCATTATTTACAACTGTTTCATTGTTTTGGACAGTGTCTGTCTCATGGACAGAGGTTACAATATCTGTCACGTTTTTAGTTTCAACTAACAATGTATCTCCAGACATTGAATTAACTTCATCACTAATAGTCTCATTCACTGTTGCATTAGCAATAGATATATTGCTAATTGCATTAACGTCAGTGTCTGTTGTAGCATTCTGAACGACGTCGCTCGCGTTGCTTGTAGTGACATCGTTTACGTTACTTGTATGGACGTCATTCACGTTACTTGTGCTGACGTCAATCACGTTACTTGTATTGACGTCATTCACGTTACTTGCGTCGACGTCATTCACTCTTCTTGTATTGACCTCGTTCACGTTACTTGTATTGACGTCCTTTACATTACTTGTATTGAAGTCGTTTTCGTTGCTTTTAGTGACGTCGTTGACATTCTCGGTTTGCTCCGACAGAAACGGCGGCATTGGCGGCGGTTGAAGATCAAAGATTGGAGGCGGATCATCTGAAGTTGGCAGAGGCCACAAAAATATGAAAAAAGGAACAATACACATTTAAAAGATTCTGTTTAAGGACCAATCAATACTGATAAATTCGTATTTGTTTGTGATACTAAATGTAGAATGTGCATTGGAATGTAGAATTCAGTTCTCCAGATAAGGTTGTGTAAACAGGGTAAATGTAAATTCCAACCAGAATTTATGGATGTAAATGTATGCTCGGTCCAAAATGCAGGTGGTGGTAAATGTACTTTCAATTCAAAATTCATTGGTTTGTATAAAAGAGCAACTTGATGCAGTGGATATGCATTAAATAATGCACATGTAGTTGACGTTTCAAGAATAAAAAGTTTCAAATAAGGAATTCCTACACAATCACATCTTTATCAGTCACATAACATTCACGTGTCTATTTTCATATCCATGCGTATACAAAAACATAAATTTTTGTGCGTAAATGTACACTGAGATTTTATTTTCAGTGCATATCTTGTGATTTACAGTGCGTAAATTACGCGTGAACTCGCCTTATCTGGTTCTCTGTTTCAAGAATGTTTGCTCAAATCGATGAGGTAAACGATTTCCCTGTACATAAAAATACGTTCGCTCAGGTAATGAAATGGATACATCAGCTAGTACATTAGATTCGCTTTAAATCAAAATATTCAGATATCGATTTTGACAGATGCGACATTGGTTCAGATGTTAATGAATTATGAGTGATAATAAATTTATTTGTAAGTCAAATATCAGCGCATTCCTCCAAGTGAAATTCGATAGCAGTATTTCTCACTTCTAATTTGCGTAACCATAGGCCTATGTGATATGGACGTTTACGTACTATCGTATACTCAATAAAAAAGAAGGTATCCGCCTTTTTATCTTATTTATTTTTGATATCTATATTTCATATTTTAACAAAATTAAGTCAGTGTACCATTATTCATCTTTCAATAAAATGCTTTATTTTTTTTTTTCCATATTTATGGTAAAACACACACAAAAAAACCCATAACAGTTGTAAAAATAAAATCACAGAGCAGTAACGAGTGAGTAGACGATTAATTGTCGCCCTTGAGCAAGTAAACGTTCGATGATATGATGCCATGGGAATTTCGCCGGATTTGGGATAATTTAACGAACATCCACACAGAATCGATTGTTTGTTGTTGTTGTTTGGAAATAATAGAATCCGGCTGACGGTTGGTAGGAATAATATTATTTTGTTGGCTAGGCTGGTTGATCACAAATGTTTGTTGTTGCTTTATAGAAATCATAGATACCGGCTGGCGGTTTGTTGGAATAATATTATTTTCTTGGCTAGGCTGGCTGATCACAAAGGTTTGTTGTTGCCGTTCATTTACCGTCATAGGCCCGGTTTCCATTTGCCTGGCTCTCTGAATTAAAAGCGCTGAGACAAGATCAGGAAGTGGAGTGGATGGTCTTTTGTCAACCACATCTTGCATTAATGTTTTTAAATCCTGTATTTTCACTTGTCTGACTCTCTGATTCAAAAGCGAGGAAAGAAGGTCGGGAAGTGGTGTGGATGGCGTTTGGTCAACCGTCAATATTTTTACCCCCTGTGCACCTGATTTAAATTGACCTACATTTGGCGACGCTGTACTTATCACAGAATAAATCATTTCGAATTGATTTATATCTGAGCTGGTCTTTGCCGACAAAGGTTGTTTTTCTACTGGATAAATGTCTACCCCAATATGTGACAGTAAATAATTTGCGTTAAAGAATTTTGATGTTTTAGGCGCTTCAGTTGTTGGAGCTAGAATTACTGGTCTGCTTGCGATTTTCTGACATAAAAATGTACTTGGCTGGCTTTGCTGTGGTGCGCCTATTCCGTACATCAGCAGCAAGTCTTTGGTGCTGAAAAACTTTGGCTTTGACGTTTCGACCACAGGTGCAGTCGTGGTTTGCACTTGTTGTATAGCATGTTGTACTTGATTAAAATCTTCTTTTGGGGGTACAGTAGGGCGTGAAGTTGTGGGCATTGATAAACTAACTTTTTGTAATTGCCATCTGTTTACTTCTGGGATTCTTGGTTGTGACAATCTGTCATTTGGAGAATTAAAATAGCAACCTCTGGTTTTTGTTTTAATGGCGATTGTATTGTCAAATATCAGCGCATTCCTCCAAGTGAAATTCGATAGCAGTATTTCTCACTTCTAATTTGCGAAACCATAGGCCTATGTGATATGGACGTTTACGTACTATTGTATACTCAATAAAAAAGAAGGTATCCGCCTTTTTATCTTATTGTTTTTTGATATCTATATTTAATATTTTAACAAAATTAAGTCAGTGTACCATTATTCATCTTTCAATAAAATGCTTTATAATATTTTTTTTCCATATTTATGATAAAACACAAAAAAACAACACCATAACAGTTGTAAAAATAAAATCACAGAGCAGTAACGAGTGAGTAGACGATTAATATTGTCGCCCTTGAGCAAGTAAACGTTCGATGATATGATGCCATGGGAATGTCGCCGGATTTGGGATAATTTAACGAACATCCACACAGAATCGATTGCAATGAAAACTTGCACAAGAGGTAATCGGGTTTTTGGCGGGCTATTAGGTATTGAATAGTAATAGTAAGCATGAATGTGATATTGCATGTATAAGACTATGCTCTTAACATCGATACGCATAGATTTAAAATCTTATAAAAATTCATGTTTTTTAAGATATGGAGGTTAAAAGGTGGATATTACTTTTTTGTTGTTGTTTTGACTACGTTATCTTTGATTTTGATTTTACACCTGTTAGATATTGTTTTGTGTTTTCTGGAATTGATACAGAAAAACTGGAAATCTGTCCACAGACACGGATTCCCCCACATATGCAGCTGATTCGACATGGCGCCGCTTTGTCTGTATACATACAAATTATGAAAAAGGAGCATTGTCTTTTAAATTGTACTTTCTGCTATTCTCTTATTCTATGAAGTAATTTGGAAATCACAAAATAGTTTTAGTCCTAACAAAAAAATCAATAAATGGTAGTAATTAAAACTGTTAGGCAATTATGAGCTATGGTTCTTGTATCCTTCACTTACTCTTGCTATCTTACAACATTCTGTGCAAAATCAACAAAATACCTTTTATCATTTTAGAATTATGCTTTGCACACTCATAAATAAAGGGAAATAATTCACTAACTTCACAAGACAGGTTCGTGCATGCAACACATCATCTGGTGATAGTGATAATTTCTGCCAATTTATCGGAAAATCCCTGCATGCATGACAATATTATGCTCTGGAAAATTATTTGATATTTGACCGTGATTAACGACCTTCACCTTTCCGCTACCGACCTGGTTCTTGAACGCCACATGCTGTCTCATAATGCTTACCACTTCTGCCAAGTTATTTGAAAACTGTTCATGCTGTTCATGCTGGACTTAATTATGTTCCAGACAGAATCCATGGACTTAATTCTTATACTTGACCTTAGACCTTAAGTGTGACCTTGACCTTGGACCTAGTTTTTGCGGGTGACACATCGTCTTATAATGTATCACTTCTTTCAAGTTAAAAATCCTTTGAAAATCCTGCAATGTTGGACAGAGTTATTGACTGAACAAGAATCTAAAAATATATACATATACTTGACCTTAAAGTGTGACCTTGACCTTGGACCAAGGCACCTGGTTCTTGAATGCGACACCACCGGATAATGCTAATCACTTATGCCAAGTTGTTTAAAAATCCTTCTCTTCTGGAAAACATTATGCTCTGGACATTGTCTATGGCTTAAATTCTTATATTTGACCTTTGACCTTTTAGTGTAACCTTGACATTATACAAAGGGACCTGGTTCTTGCGCGCAACACACCGACACACCATGCGTAGCACTTCGGCCAAGTTAGTTTAAAATCCTTCTCGGCTGGACAAAATTATAAATCAGACATATCATTATGGCTTAAATTATTATATTTGACCTTCAACCTGTAAGTTTGACCTTGAACTTGGACCTGGGGACCTGGCTCTTGCGTGCAACACACCGTCTCACCATGCTCAACAATTGTGCCAAGTTATTTGAAATTCCTTCCACGGTAGACAAAATTATGCTCCGGACAGGGTCTATGGCTTAAATTCTTATAGTTGACCTTTGACCTTTAAGTGTGACCTTGACCTTGGACTTAGGGACCTGGTTCTTGCGCGCGACACACCGTCTCACCATGCTCAAAACTTCTGCCAAGTTATTTGAAATTCCTTCCATGCTGGACAAAATTACGCTCCGGACAGAGATAGAAGGCTAAAATTATTATATTTGACCTTGGACCTTTAAGTGTGATCTTCAGTTTGGACCTAGGGACCTGGTTCCTGCGCGCGACACATCGTCTCATTATGCTTAACATATCTGCCAAGTTATTTGAAAATCATCCAATGCTGGACAAAGTTATTGTCCGGACAAGAATCCAAACATACGTACATACCTACACACGTACATATGTACATACATTCGTACATACGTATATACGTACATACGTGCATACGTACATACGTACGTACCCACGGACAGTGTAAACACTATATGCCCCCCCCCCCCATCATTGATGGTGGGGGCATAAAAATGTAAGCATTTTATTACAAGATGATTAAAGTTACACTGACTTTATTTTTGTTAAAATTTTAAATACAGGTATTAAAACACAGTAAAATATGTTAGTGGGTACTTTCTTTTTTGTTGAGTATACATGCAAAGAGAGAGGAAGAGATGTAACAATATATTCAGATAAATCACCAGAATCAATTTATCCCACGCAGTCTTAAATGTTAAAGTACAATATGAATTATGATATACGATAACCTTCAATCATTAAAAATATTTATGTTCCTTGTTCAAATGCCAAAGCTCCAAATATTCAAATTTGATTTGCATACATGGATGTAGACAATCTTCAATTATAAGTACATAATGTATAGTCTTTGTATCCTGATTTTCGACGCTTGCGTGGATCGGCAATTCATGTGTAGGTATATCGTATGTAACTAATGTATAATCCAGTGAGCAACAAGTTTGTAGTTATTTTAAGTAGAATATTTGAGCTTTTTAACTTCGGACCTTGTGAACGGACTATTCAAGTAATATTGCCATAGTTTTTGTATTGGTATGTGATTAATTAAAATGTTCATTTATCCAAGCATTACTTTGGACACAATGAATATATTTTAAAGTGAAGATGGAACATCACATTTGGCTTCTTCAAACAAAAAGCGAAATAATTGCGGCGTGTCGTGTGAAACCCGAGCTTAATGCATGTGCGTAAAGTGTCGAAACGGATTCGCTTGTGCAGTCCGCACAGGATAATCCAGGACGACACTTTCCGTGTTTACGGTATTTTATGTTTAAGGAAGTCTCTTCTAAACATAAATCCATTATAGGCGGAAAGTGTCGTCCCGGATTAGCCTGTGCGGACTGCACAGACTAACCCGGGACGACACTTTACGCACATGCATCAAGCCCGGGTTTCCCACGATACGCCTCAATTAAAAATGTGAACCTTCATACTAGAGTGTACTCGTATATAATTATTTCAGAAAAGAGTACATTATTCTTATCCGTTAATATAATTTTACAATTAATAAACCATTTACTATAGAGCGCATGTTGCCGCATGTGTCTGATTAAAGGCCTAGTTTAATCCTTCTTTATTTGACCCCCCTCCCCAAACCTGTCGTATTGTGCGACCATCTACGGGGGCCCTGCTGTGTTCACAGTGTGGACACAGTGTGGTACGGAATCCGATTAGTGCCATGTGCGAGGGTGAGACACGAGTATTGCGCGAGACACGAAGCGAGACACGATATTCCCGCGAGACACGAAGCGATACACGATCTTGTAACACTAGATCTCGCACTGTCGCAGTATCCCATAACACAAAATATCGCGGCGAAATATCGTGTCTCGCTTCGCGTTTCGTCGGATTATCGTGTATCGCTTCGTGTCTCGCGGTAAAATATCGTGCCTCGCTTCGTGTCTCGCGCAATTTTCGTGCCTCGCGTTCAAAGGTCAAGACACGAGATGCGAAGCGAGGCACGAAGCGATACACGATATTTAGGCGAGACAATAAGCGAGGCACGATATTATATCGTTCAAATATCGCCCGAATCTCGAGTCTCGCGGTAGATTTCAAACCACGATACACGAAACTCGAAGCGAGACGCGATTATCCGGCGACACACTATGGGAGACACGATATTGTATCATTCAAATATCGCCCGAATCTCGAGTCTCGCGGTAGATTTCAAACCACGATACTCGAAGCGAGACGCGATTATCCGGCGACACACTATGGGAGACACGATATTGTATCATTCAAATATCGCCCGAATATCGAGTCTCGTGGTTTGAAAGCAGGCAAGCAAAGCAGGGAAACACTCTTTTCCCTAACGAACAAAAATACGGGACAGGACGTTCTAAGTCGTTGAAGGCCCAGACCATGACGGCCCAGTCCATGACGGCCCACTGTCTGTCTGTCTGTCTGTGTTTCTATCTGTCTGCCTGTTTGTCTGTCTGTTTGTCAGCCTCTTTGTCCATCAACTAGTCCGACCATTCGCCTGGAGGATACAGCTTCTCTGTGGCTATCTCTACTCGATTTGATGACTGTTTCTGTCTGAACTATAATGATGTCAATGTTTTATTTATGATTATTGTTTATTTTCATGAAAAGCCTGTTGCTGTAGACGTAACGGTCTGTCTCTCTGTCAGTCTGTCTCTTTGTCTGTCTGTCCGTCCGTCCGCCCATCCGTCTTGATGAAACTGCGTCTTCAATTACTTATGTGGCGTTTTTTTAATAGTTGTGTTCTAATTAAAGGCCTTCTTCAGATTAACTTTCACACACTGAAAGTGGGACAACGTGACGTGGGGTTGCATCATGCACTAAAGCAGATTGGTGCATTGCCCTATTGTCCTATGAAGCGACACTATTTGGTGTCAACTCGCTTCGTGTGTCGCCGAAATCTCGCTTCGTGGATCGTGTATCGTCGTTTTAAAATCTAGCGCGAGACTCGAGATTCGGGCGATATTTGAACGATATAATATCGTGCCTCGCTTCGTGTCTTGCTTAGCATCTCGTGTCTCGACCTTTGAACGCGAGGCACGAAAATTGCGCGAGATTCGAAGCGAGGCACGATATTTTACCGCGAGACACGAAGCGAGACACGATAATCCGGCGAAACACGAAGCGAGACACGATATTTTGCCGCGAGATTTCGTGGTTAGGGATACTGCGACAGTGCGAGATCTCTTGTTACAATATCGTGCCTCGCTTCGTGTCTCGCGGAATATTGTGTCTCGCTTCGTGTTTCGCGCATTTCTCGTGTCTCGCCCTCGCCGTAAGAGGCACGATATTCCATATGGCCCTAATCGGATTCCGTAGTGTGGGGACCCTTATCAGCCGAGATCACGTCTGCAGAGGTGGAGATCAAATGAAACAGTGCACTCTGCCATTGCTTAGTCAGCTGATAGAAAATATTACAGATTACAGATAATGATAAGCTATTTTATGTGGACCAATATACATAATGGAATACCCTATGGATTGGCCAGACTGTAGAGCGCATGTTGCCGCATGTACACGTATTTGATTTAAATACTACAAGACTTGTACTAGAACAAGGTCGTACAAAATACTAACAAAAGTACGAAAAAAATGTATACTAGTTATCAAATAGAGTTAAACGTATTAAGAGTGTGAATATTAAGTAAAAAAATCATTCGCAGAGACATAATAGCATCGCAATTCAAATTAAACAATATAAAAGAATACGTATTTAATTTATTTACCATCTAATTATTCCATGATTGGATGCAAACTAGAGTAGCAGAATTGCGACCTTATATTTACATTTTTTGTCTTCAATTGTAGTCGGTTTAAAAGTTCTTGCGAGATTATGTTGTTTTGTTATTTGTCTTCCCGACTTTAAATAAATCTTATCTTACCTATCTTGTCTTATTTTCTAAGGCACGATGGAATGAAAGAAAAAACAAGTATGAAGAGAAATGTATTAGCTGTAAACAAACTAAAAACAGACGTTAAAAGGGCGGCGTTATTTTAATGTTATATAGTTGCGTACATTTTGTTTAGTAGTTTTTTTACTTTTTATAACTCGTTCATAATTATAATTATTTAATTATATGTGCTAATAATTGTTAGTTTATTTCATAACTGTGTCAATATGTTGAGGGAATATGTCACCTTTATGTTCATATCTCATCTCCCTACATTTGCTTAGATTTGTTGTTGAACTACCAGCGTGCGCCATGATAAACTAAATACTTATGCACTTAAGTCGTGTCGCATCTTTTATACCTGTGCATAAGAAACATGTTGTTAAATTTAGTATTTGACCCAAGTTGCAACTCCTGCACGTCACATTCGTTCAACTCGACTTAACCACAACCACATTCTGCAACAGGTGTGTCTAAACGTCTATATCGTCTCTATTACAACCGCAATCGTGCATAAAGTAGATCTAATCAAAAGAAGCTTGAACGAATTTAATCCGAACAACATGTCTAGTTTTTTCGTACAACATTTTGTCAGCCAGTATGTCGTTCTCGAGTGATTTAGTGTCTTACCATCGCAAAATGGTTGAATAGGCTTTCATTTAAATATATATGACGAGTATATAAAGTTAAATTTTAAACAATATCCATCATTATAAATGAACACGTGACAGTGGCCAAGCGTGAGTTTTGGCGTTCCTTTAAAAGTATTTGAACCCCAAGGACCGTTTCAAGTCGATGAATCCAGTTTTAATCATAGTTATGGTTCGTTTATGGTTTGTGTTTCCCATGTAATTTTGTTTACTGTGCTTCAAAAGCATTTGGTCACTAAACTGCATTAAAAACGGACATGGAGAAAGCAAAACGGATATTAATAGCAGATTTTTTACGACTGACGCGGTTGGAATTTTATCCGCCATCTTTCTGTTTTTTCAGCCGCCAAGATGCATACTACTTAAAGCAGAGTTTCTGTCTTACGGAACAAACAACACTTTTTTCAATGTCGTTTTCATTCTTACAAAATAAAACACTTTAATGCTAAACTAACTATTATCATACAGAGGAGGATCTGCAGAGTTCTTTTAAACCATTAATGAAAATCGCCAGTGGACAATAACTTTTTTGATAAACATATATACACCACTGGCAATCACAAAATTGTAGAAAAACTGGTTTAGGACAAATATTTATATGCAAATATATCATAAATTATTGTAAACATTCCAATTCCAGATGATCTCAACAAATAGTGTCCATCTCTTCGATTAAATTAAATAATTCGTAATTGTAAATGTCAATGTATCATGTAAATTTATTGAATTAATGCATCACGATTGACCTCGTTATGTCTATCAATGAGCTCATGTTGAATGTAAACCTCTGCAAAAAATTGCGAACACATTGCATTATCAGTGCTCCAAATAAGTTTTGGTGTAAATGTACACTCAAACCATAATTGATAGGGGTAAATGTACACTCAAACCATAATTTATAGGGGTAAATGTTCACTCAAACCATAATTTATAGGGGTAAATGTACACTCAGCTGAAAATGTATGCGGACAATGGACTTTATGTCCATAAATCAATGGCTTGCGCCAGAGAGCAAAATAATACAATGGAACAGCCTTCAATATTGAAGCAGATATTTAAAAAAACATAAATGCTTTAAATTAGGGAATTCTACATATTTACTAATTTAACAGCCGGATGTATTATGGATATGTTTCCCACTTGTATGTGAACGCAAGAAAAATGAAATTGTGTGTGTACGTCCTGGTTTTATTATTTGCGCGTATCTTGTGAATTTTGATCGTAAATCACGCGCATATGCGCCTTGCCTGGCCGTCTGATAATTGCAATCAACACTGGGTTCCAAGTCAATGAAAAATGACAGAAAGTGTCTAAAGTTGGTCAATGACCGACAATAAATATTACTTGTCTTTTGACAGTCTAGTCTTTCATTTGCTGGATATATATTTATTGAGATCAGTTAGATTTAAAAGTAAACATTAAAACGTTAATTGTGTATGTTATTGATGCACAAAAATTGGAACTTTCGTTATAAGTTTTAAAGAAATAAACATATGCACATATGACTATCGATTAACAAAATGTTTTTGTTCCAGAAAACAGAACATTGTAACTCAACATGTAACAAGTTACGTATTTAATTAATGAATCAAATATAAAGCAATAAAGCATACCCTGTCCCAGTGACACGTTGAAAAACAAAACCGCAGTCAAAATTACTATCACGTTCATCTTTGAAATCGGACAACACTCTGAAATAAAAAGGTCGCATTAAAATATGTATAATTAGTTTAATTACATTCGTGTTCGAAATCGAACAGTGGTGTGTAAATTAAATTGTTTACAATGTTCTTAATAAATCAAGAAAAAATCGAACTTTGCAAAAGAATCGTTAAAAAACCTGCCTTCGAAAGCAAACAATCTACAGGTTATATTTAGTTTTCATCAAAGCTGATTATCCGTTATGCACTATTATGAACTTCATTTCATCACATTTTCGACCATTCCTCACACTGGCCCTTCTAAAACGAATCTGGTCGCGTTAAATTAGAAGGCAACAATGCATGCCCTCTTTTTTAAATAAAATGACGTGCTCGTAAGTCCTCGCCCGAATTGTTAATGAAAGCATTGGTTACGCAACGTCAATCTTGAAGTTTGAAGTCACTGTTTAACGTTCCGATTAGGCACGATTTTAATGGCCCTTCCGAAAACAAAGAATACAATGTTTTACGAGAATTTGTTATGCAAAATGACAGCTACGAGGAATGTTTCATTATTAAACTCTTAAACTTTAAAACAGGTTTCAAGAAATTTGCGAACATATGATATACGGATCTAAATTTTATTAGTCTTTGACTTTCAGGTTAATGAAAGAACGCGTATTTTAATATTTAAATGTAAAATAAATTATATAATGCAAAATCACAAATACACATTGTGCTGACGAAAAACACATACTTTGATATTGGAAACTTTCGAAACAAAGAAATACTATACATTTACGATGTTTATTTGTGACTTTGTGCACGCATTGATATTTCAAGTATTCATAAACATGTCATCCGGTTTAACTATACGATACTCATATGCTTTGTCCAAAAGAGCATAGAACAGAACAGAACAGAACAGAATAGAACAGAACAGAACAAACATAACAGACAGAACATGATTCGCTTAAAAAAAACAAATGTATATCGTGTGTACGAGTAAACACAATTTAAACAAATTTTACACGTACAGAACAAAAAAGGAAAATAGTTTGTCAATCGAAAGAACCGTAATGTGGATAGTGTTTGTCAAAAATATATCTGAATAAATGAATGGAAAAAAATGAAATTCCATAAATTTTGATCATATGCAATTAACTTACAATTTTTTTCCAATCAGTGAACTTGCATATTTCTTGTTTAACGGTTAGCCTATTTACCACAAAAGAGCACGTGGTTAAGCTTGTGATGTGTTTGTGAATTTTTATCCTTTACTACCCCTTTAGCAATTGCTGTGGTTAAGTTTAAACTATTCGTGGCATAACCTGGAAAGGTCTGTTGTTATGCTTGTGCCTCGGTAATGATGCACACAGACGCCGCGAGCGGGACAAAATATATCAGGCAAGAGGGCAGGACGGTTTCCTGTTTATGATGAAACTTAACAATACAAGGCAGTGTGAATTTCTTCTTGCCTTAGCAGCAGAGAGCGATGGGGACACATTACGTTATCCGAACGTTGCGTTGGTTGTCTCTCATCTCATGCGATAAATGAGCGCTTGAATTGTGCTAGCTTGCCTGCTTAAACGCCTTGTCATTTCGATTTCGACATAGGCACCTCGCGACGAGCGTTCATACATATGTCTGCCAAGCCCTATAAAGTTCAGTGTATTGATATAAATACTGATAGAATTACACATGTGTACACTTATTTATAACTATGAATGAAACGAATCTTATTGCTTTTTGTTATGAATTGACCTGTACAAACTATGCATGGTTATATTATATGTTGCTGCTTTCTTTGTATTGCCTTTATTTTCCTAATTAAGTATGTTATGCTCTCCAGTATTGGGGGAATTAAAGATAGCTATCTATCTAACTGGTACGCAAACCTTGCCAGCTATGTAGCGTATCCTTACAGCCAATGTATCTTCATCTCTCTCAGCATATTCAGGATTTCAGACCATAAGAAGGACAACAATGCTCTGTGAAAATACACCATTCAATGCTTCGTCTATCAAAAATATGAAAGCACAGGCTAAAAGTAGCTTTCCACCCATATAGCAGCACTCAAGTAAAGGATTTCATTCACCAAAGCAAAAAAGAACAACATAAAAACACAATGTTGGAATTTGTAACGTTATGTAAATATTTACTTCATTTAATATGTATTCACAAAACCGTGCGTAAATATTATTTTTTTGTCAGAAATTACATAAATATTCATGACAGCTAGTGTCCTTGCAAGAGGTTTCACAATAATAGAAACAAGTTCGTTTTAGAAGCGTGTACACCTGTCAAAACTTTACGTTCTGTGCATGCATACTTTTTGGGGAGATATCTGTATATTAAAATGATAAATATCGTGGTTACATAAACACACTGTTTTGTTGTTTTCACATAAAAAATAATCATGGTAAACAAAACAGAATATACACCATTGTGAAATGGTAATGGAAATGTTTGGCTTTGTGGAATTTGTGGTTAAGGGTGTTTCTAACCTTGTCAGTATGGGTCACTGAGTGCACAATATATTGCATCGTTCAAAGCCATTAATTAGTAATTCAGTAAAGTGCGTTTCATCGAACGCTCTCTTTTTGTGTGAAGTCCATTTTTTACATTTTTGTTTTATGCATACAGCATTACTTTTTTAGTTTAATTTAGTTAAAACCTGTTATTTTAGCTCGATTGTCTCGAAAGCGTGAGGCTTACTGAGGAACTTTTGAGTCCGTTTCCGGGTAGAACCAGTAGGTCTCCAATTATTGGTGTCGATGGAAGTATTTTGTAACAAAATATAATAATAATAATAATATCTTTATTTATAGAAGATGACACATTAAGATAAAACAAGTTTCAACATGGTTATCTTTTTTACAATGTGGTCTTCTATCTGATAATAAGTATATGTCATAAACAAACAAAAAAAAAACAAAAAAAAACACACACACACAACACACACACATATAAATTATTATTATTACTACACACATGACAGATACACCCAGAATGGAATTAAACAAATATGATAAAAAAGGAATGTGATCGGCGGAGTGAAGGACAATTAATCAATTATTAAGCATAAGAATTTTTTTTAAATTTATTCTTAAACCCTGATAAGGAATCTATATCTCGAGTATAAGAAGGTATATTATTCCATATTTCCATTGCAATATACGAAAAGGTTCTTCTACCGTAGTTCGTATTTATCTTCGGATGAGAAATATTTCTATAGGTGGTGGACCTCAATGTGGGTGGTGGACCTCAATGTGGGTGGTGGACCTCAATGTGGGTGGTGGACCTCAATGTGTAGAAAGTGAATCATGCATGTGCAGCATGAATGCAATTTTGAATCACTTAGTATAAAATCTTACCTCGTTGACTGACTATAAAGTATTTTCGCAATTTTCCCTTAGTGAAAAACAGTGCGTCTGGGTAAATGAGAAAATGTGCATATGTATGCTCTGATAAAAAACGTTCTCGTCTTTAACTATGGTTGCTTGTTGAACGTATACTTTCATAAAAGCAAACCAAACCCATGTACTAATAAACATGTTCCAGATAGTGTAGAGCACGTTTCTTGGTAATCAGACAGTTGGCTTCACCAGTTCTTAGTTTTAAATGCGCTTTCTGTTCGCTTCAATCAAGTACCGGCCAATGCGAACTCTTTCTGTCAGTTCGGCAGTTCACTAAACTTAAATATATCAAATATATAGTCTATGATACATAAATGCAAATGTAAATGTCAGTTATGTGTTAAATTAATTGATCAGGCATGACACAGAGCCAAATGCCAAACATTTAAATTTAAACCATTGGATTGTCTATATAAACTAATGATGTGAACTGAATGAAAATGTGAGGAATAGTTACAGTAGATCAGTTTTATTTCCGTGTTATAATTAATTCAACATCTTCGTCGACACACATTCGACTTTTATATATGCTCCCACAAATAGCATGTTGTGCACGCATTTGGTTAGGTTTTAACTGATAAGAGTCAATTTCAATTTCAGTCATTTGATGTGGGAAATACACATTTTATGGTTTATTAAATGCTGCTATAATTTTAAATATTATACACTATTTTAAATAATTTACAACAAACATTGAAAAAATATATATTTCATGTCATGAATCATACTATGTAGCTTATCCACAGCATTACATACTTCACGACCTAAGAGTTATGACCATACAAAATACTATAAACCAACATTTACAATGTGTTATACGTATCTGTCTGCGATACTTCTCGCTGTAAACAACTGGAAACATGAACAACAACTGTACAACTGAAGGGCTTTCGTTTTCGGTACGGTCATTCTTGGATAGAAACAACTTAACGAATTTATCTTGAAATTCAAAGTGTTGACAATTTCTAAATATACGTCTCTACTTTTTAAAACATACAAACGAATTTGTATTGAAAGACAAAGTGCCAGAATTCCTTAATATGCTTCTCTATTTCATTAAACTGTTACACCAATGAAGTTGTGTGTGGTGTGTTAGAAATACATGTTCATAATAACTTTGAAATCAGGAAAAATATGGCCAAACACTTAAAGACAGAAACGTATTGCAAACAAATTGCAGCTCATGTTATAGACCAGCGCACAGGCGAATTTAGAGGAGGTGGAAGCGGCGTTCGCCCCCACCCCCTCCCCCCTCCCCCTCTATAATTGACCAACATTCAATTTTCAAGTGTTGTGGAAATTTCCCTCCAGTAGTCCCGAATGAATAAATCCTAACATTGCATCGGCTAGTTTAAAAGCAATCCCCACCACAGACTGCAATAACATGGCTCCATTTCTTTTTGGAGGTGAATGGAACAATTAGCCTATGTGGAAAAACCAGACATACTTCTTTACATTGTTTACCTTTTTGACTGATTTCCAGTTCTGAACTCCACATAGGAAGTTGCAGTGGCTCAATTTTCATTTTCAATTTACAAGCCAGTGTTTACAGGCCGTGTAATACAATCATGACAATGGGAAAGTCCCCCGTTAACATCGCATATTCGATAGGCAACATTCCATAGAACACACTCGCTGACTAACCTGCGCCTATTAATAGACTAGTATACACGTCAACGATGTCTAGTTGCCAATGACATGTTCTTTCAATATATTTATTACCATTATCAAGCCCGTTCTGTGGAATGTTCGTTAACTGGTTTCTTTTTGACGACACTGCATCGTTCCGGTATATATCCTAACATCTGAGAGAGACAACAGCAATTTGTTGGCAGTGACGGAATATTTCCGACCCTTCTAACTCAAAATGCTGTACCCGCGCCTGGAGCAGATGATTTTACAACTATACCTTATGTTGTCGCCGTTTACTCAATATTCTGTATTCGCCTCCGGAGCAGATGATTTTACAGCTATAGGTTACGCATGCGCAAATAAATTCCTTCATTGTTACATATAAAATATTCAATGTTTGATCTTAATTTTCACCATGACCAAGCGACTTCCCAATATATCATCATACATTGTTGGACAGATAAGGCCATAACCTTTTGAAAAAACAGCATGTCAAAAATTTCTATACGTTGTAACTCAAACTATTTACCTTAGAATAAACACACCGGTTTTGACAGGCATGGTGGCTGCCATTTTGTGCATGAATGCATAGGCCAAAAGTTATGACGCTGGGAACCATTTAAGATAAAGTAGTGCCTAAAACTGTCTTTTTCTTATTTCTTACATATATACCTTTAAATTGATACCAACACATATCATTTAAACTGTATTTTAAAAATCATATGCATTATACACTTAACCCTATGTGTTTATTATCTAACTGAGAGCATGTAACCCTGAGGATGTGACTTCCGTTTTGGTGTAATTTGACCTTAAGAGAACCAAACCCTTTCAAATTTGAATAAAAACCACATTTTTCATCAGTCTGATCTATTTCGAGAACGAACATGAAGTCCTATCACACTTGTATAAGGATTTATTGGGGAAAAAATAAGTTGAAAATACCACATATAAAGGCGTTGCGAGACAAGAATTTCGACCGAAAACATGTACTTATGTACATCTTGGAAAACATTTGTTCAACTCAGAATAAAGCACAACTTTGAGTTTTAATAGGCATGGCAGACATAATATATAATATCAGAAGTGAAAACAATCTTCATAGGCATTCTAAATGTTATAGAATAGGTTTTTAATCCCTTTTGAACAATTTTTTTTTAGTTTCTGCATTTTTGGGGGTAAAATCCATATAAATGTAGCATTTCAGATGCTATTTGACCACAGAAAAGGGTTTGTTTATATAACAATCAACAGACTTGACCTCCTGTCACACAACAAAAAAATTAATTGACCCCAAAATGTAAATGCCAGATATTAATTAACAGTTTTCTGTCACACCTGAGTCTGTGGGTGAGGTCAGCCGCCTGCAATCTTCAATCTGTTTAGGTACTCTCTGCTGTGTAATCTGTGAAAATAAAAAGGTTTTCTGTGCATGTTTACTCAATATTGTGATTACTAGTGTAACTTAGATACAATAAGTGTACATATACAATAGTTTACACAGTTTTTTGTATTGCGATAAGGCTAGTCGCTATGCCGGCTTCACATTGTCGAGCTCACGTGCGAACAGTCCAGTTCAAAAACGGGTTTAAGAGTCCCAACAAGAGTTAAACTCTTGCTTTTCCTATTGGTGTTGATGAGAAGTATGCCAGGCTGGAAAAGAAGTCATTAGATAGTAGAATACATGACAATAATCATGTACTAATCTTCAAAGATACTGATGGTACGGACACGACTGTGTCAGCTTTACGGCCCCGCCCCAACGCTCCAGTGTAGTTGACAAGTTCAGTAGTTTTGATGACTCGTCACTTCACCCAGACTTGTATACCAATGAGTTGATGGTTCCGGCTGAGGTCCTGGTTCTTTTCAACACTGCATTAAAAAACATACTCAAATTAAACCAAATTGTGATGGTGATTTAAATTTTGATGCCGCTAACCCCATTAGGTGGGATTTAGGTTTGCGTGGGCCCCTAAAGTGTTTTATGCATGCATTTCATGTATTTTTCAGCTGAAAGCCTGATCTAACTACAATTACAAAATAAAATATGAACTAAATAGGATCTGTAAACTTTGCAAATTATGAAAATTGGTATTATTCAAAGTATGCAGGTCGGACGGTCATCATGGCCAATACATCGGCCAGTGCGGACACGAACTTTGCGGTCATTATTAACAGTTACAGGTTCTAAAACTAAATGATAAGGATTGCAACACAAAGTATTATGACATAAATGAGATAATTGAGACTCGTGCAAATAATTGTCAAAATGAAACTGAAAAACAACACGGTGAACAGAATGGGTCTTGGATGGTGACTCTTGTGGACATTTTGCTTTAGCTTTCCCATATCTACTCCCCTCATGTCCACTAGAGCAACCATCCCATAAAATAAGCCTTTAATGGGGTCAAGTTGGCATCTGGCAGTGATTCTCTTCGTTACAGTGCGTTTGTAGGCATCCATTTTCAAAAAATTTGCAGACGACAAGGTTACGCATGCGCAAATAAATTCCTTCATTGTTACATATAAAATATTAAATGTTTGATCTCAATTTTCACCATGACCAAGCGACTTCCCAATATATCACCATACATTGTTGGACAGATAAGGCCATAACCTTTTGAAAAAACAGCATGTAAAAAATTTCTATACGTTGTAACTCAAACTATTTACCTTAGAATAAACACACCGGTTGTGACAGGCATGGTGGCTGCCATTTTGTGCATGAATACATGGGCCAAAAGTTATGAAGCTGGGAACCATTTAAGATAAAGTAGTGCCTAAAACTGTCTGTTTTCTTATTTCTTACATATATACCTTTAAATTGATACCAACACATATCATTTAAACTGTATTTTAAAAATCATATGCATTATACACTGAGCCCTATGTGTTTATTATCTAACTGACAATTTTGGTGCAATTTGACCTATACCTTATGTTGTCGCCGTTAACTCAATATCCTGTATTCGCCTCTGGAGCAGATGATTTTACAATTATACTTTTGTTGTCGCCGTTAACTCAGTATCCTGTAGCCGCCTCTGGAGCAGATGATTTACAACTATACCTTATGTTGTCGCCGTTAACTCAATATCCTGTAGCCGCCTTTGAAGCTGATGATTTTACAACTATACCTTATGTTGTCGCCGTTTACTCAATATCCTGTATCCGCCTCTGGGTCAAATGATTTTACAACTATACCTTATGTTGTCGCCGTTAACTCAATATCCTGTATCCGCCTCTGGAGCAGATGATTTTACAACTATACCTTTTGTTGTCGCCGTTAAAAGAAAAACATGTCTGAAATAAATTTAATTGATTTATAAAATAGGATAACATTTCAAAACAAATTATTATAGAGATGGCAATATGCTAAAATATAACAATTTATTTTATTGTTATCGTTACCATTTAAAGAAGAATATATACTCATAATTTCTATCAGTTTTTCTTACATATCTGTGCAATGTTTGTCATTTAAAAATAAAACCAATTGACCATCAATATCAATAGTGAGTGAAGTAGTGTACAATGATATTGACTTGTAGTCACCTTTTCCACGTATTTGAATGTTCTACTGGCTGAACCGTTTAGATTATTAGTGTGTAAAATGACAATATATAAAATTCAGTTTTTATATTTGGGCGTTTTTGCTAGTACTTCATACCATAAGTCTTACACTCTCTCAGATATGACAGCATGCGACCATAAAAATGTTTAAACGTTTCTAAAGAATTATTCAGGTAATAAATGTGTCATATTTAACCCAGTAAACGTTCAGAACAATTGATAAGACATGTTTACAGAAACGTAATCTAGCTACACCGATAGGCTTTCTTATAAATCGGAACTCAGGAAACATTTGACAGTTAACTATGCTTAGAAAGTGACTGTTTTTAATAGTGCTCGAAGATTGTGTGTGTGTTTGACATTTGTTGCGTGTCGTGTCGTGGGAAAACCGGGCTTAATGCATCTGCGTAAATTGTCGTCCCGGTCAGTCTGTGCAGTCCGCACAGGCTAATCCGGGACGACACTTTCCGCCTTCAGTGCAATAATGTTTAAAAGTAGTCCAGTCAGAGACTTCTTTGAACCATAAAATACCATAAAAGCGGAAAGTGTCGTCCTGGATTAGCCTGTGCGGACTGCACTGGCTAATCCGGGACGACACTTTGCGCACATGCATTAAGTCTGGTTTTCCCACGACACGCCTCATTTTATTATTATTATTATTTGTGTTCTACCGACCCCGCCGCTGCATTCTGTGACGACAAGGGTTGAAGGTCATAAAGATTCTAAGGAAAACTTTGAATTAATGAAGTTACACGTTATTAAACATTTCTGAACCAAATTTAAAGTTCTATGTGTAACGTGCAGGGGGTCTTAACAGGAGTGTATATAACTCCATATAAATTTTCCGTGGTGCTACCTGCCTAATGACAAGTCAAATGAGTGTTTGCAATAATTACAAACAACCCAATCAACTTATAAACAAGGATGAGATCTACTAAAATAATTGGATGGGCAACCAAAATCAGTGGATGGAATCACATATGTACAAGACGGGCGGATGGAACACTGATATCCTTAGATGTGATGGGCTAGCACAGTACCTTATAGTCTAAACAAGGTATGGAACCAAGCGTGGTTTAGCAGATCTCACTATCTTTGTCGCTTTGTAGATCGCAATGCTTGTGCAATAATACTCCAGGGACAAGAGATAGCGAGTCTTTCTAATGTCAAGGTTCTGCTGCTTGAGACATTATTATCTATGTATGGTTAGAATAAGTCACTGAAACAGTGTATAAATGGTTTTATTTATGTATATTGAAGCTGGTGAGTGTTTGTTTATGGGTGATACTGCTGGGGTCGGCCTATATTGATTTTTAGACTGTTGGCGGAAGCCAACGGTCTTTTGAGAGGGTAATTTCCAAAACAGGTATCGCGGAAAACTACTTCTTTTCTTTGCAGGCTATTAGTCAGTAAATTGAAACCAGAAAGGGTCCTTCTTCAAAACAACAATATTTCACATCCGTTTTCTTACATTTTAATTATTTAAGATAATGTATGTAATATGTATTATAATGTATATATCATGGATTTATTGCAATTACATTTTGTAAAAAGGCCAATTTATAAAAAATAACTTTAAACTAATGACACCGCTACTTTTGCTATTTACTTGTTTGTAACCGAATGAAGAGTCCTGGAATAAGGCCACCAAAATAATGCGCTACATAGGTTATTTTTGATTCGTTGCGAAAGTCTTTTTTCTTGTTACCAATTCTCATTCTGAATATTTTGACAACACATTACTGCAATTTATTAATTTTAATTTGTGCTATGGACAATCGAGAGCTTGCATCGAATGATTTATTTTGACCCAGTAAGCTACGAACAAAGATCTATAAATAAACATGTTTATTTATAGATCTTTGGCTAAGAAGCACTAAGAAGCCGAACTACTACGCTTCATCGGTTATTCTGGCCCTTACAGATTGACTTGTTAACTGGCATATATATAATTCCGTTTGCGTAAGACAATTAGCTCGAACACAATATTTTTTCGTTACTTACAAATTAGTTTTCGTTATGATGTTGTATACTATTGAATAAGAAGCCAAATTATAAAGTTTAAAGGTGGGAAATTAAACTTCATTCAAACAAATGTTTCCTTTAAGCAAAACTGCACTCATAATTCACATGTTGTTAGTGTCTTTTGTCGCCAACAGTCCTTTTACGCTGTCAACGTTTTGATTGATATAGAGAGATAGCGTTCTGCCTTACACGTGTGTGTATTGTGTATTTCGAAGTGTATGAGGTCCTTCCGCGCCTGAGGCTGCACTATGTGAGGACCCGGAGTGTGTCCCAGCACTCCTACCTCATTAACTTACTGGAGACTTACGAAAGTTGGGACGAATTTTGAATCATACCTGCAATTTCCAGCTATTTATTTTTTACTCAAAAATATTTTAATTTTGGTGTGGCCTTGTGCTGTGGGGAGGGGGGGGGGACCGGAGTACCCGGAGCAAACCCCCAACTGTCCGATATGGTGCTCACCAACCAATCTCACATGCGCCGGGAGTGAGAAGCGAACCCGGGGCACCTAGAAGCGAGTGTTACCAACCACTGCTCTAGCCATACCAATTTATCTCTACCACTGCAGCATTGTATTTATGTTAGCTTATAAGGGTCGCTACACTGTGTCCATACTGTGACCACAGCACGGTGTCCATACACAGGGGTACAATGCTCCATATTGGGGGGGGGGGGGGGTCAAATAAAGAAGGTTTAAATCAGGCCTTTAAGGATTAATGATTTAGTTTTGTGAAAATAATCAATGCGTTCCAACTCTGTCCAACCAACATGGGTTCTTTGTATCTGTGACGTATGTATACACAATTATGTTTATCATTTTGTATATGTTTGTACATAGTTTACTGAACTTAAAAAAAGATGTTGATCTTGGTGACTTCTAGGCCCATCGGGATGGACGCTGTAGTTACCGTACTTTTAAACACTCGTGTATTCGTCTATTGTTATTATAAGCACATGCCACGATAAAAAAATACCAAGTATTCCTCAGACACATTGACCTGACACTCATGAACTGTATTAGCACAAGCACGTGCTTGAATCATTTCCTATATGCACACTCTGTTTTATTCGTGCACGTGGTTCGCGTGTTTATTGATACCATCACTGTATTTTAAATGGAATACTCGATTTAACTATAGATCCTACAGAAACTAAATAATATGTTAATCTTAACGGATTTGGAATATATCCATACTATAACGGTCAGTGTCAGGTGTTCGAGCTATATCTTCATGACTACGCATGGGCCCTGTGTGTGTGCCCTGGGTTTATTTAGACAAGTTAAGTGTGACGCGATTATTATAAATATCTACAATGTCCTTCGGTTCTATTGCGTCTTTGAAACGACAGTTCCCTTTTATTTGGTTTAAACTGTTTATTAAAACTCAATTATCTCGAAAGCTAGGGGATAATTGAGATACTTTTAAGTCCGTTTTCAGCATAGAGCCATTAAGTAATGCGTGTCTTTTGAGAAAGACCATTGGAATGCTCTCCAAATAGCGATCGAAGTCGCGATTGCAAGGTGGACACAGTATCCATTTGTATAACGAATCGCCCATCATAATATTTTTGTTATACAGTTTAATGTTTATTAGGTTTTAGTGTCAAGAAAATTACATAATATAGTTCTTAATTCACCAATCAATCGGTAAAGCAAATAATCTGAAAACTTAACAATAGTATTCAAGCATTTCTTAGCTTTTAAACATAGAAAAAATGTGTCATTTTACTGAATAATAAGAAAAAGTTCTTTTTTGTTGTTGTTGTTTTCTATATTTTATTACATTACATAGGCAGTAAACACATTTAATGATATTACACAATTATACCACATCGTCTTATTACACCATATTTATTCGTTTACATGTTAATATACACTCAAATTATGCTACAAAACATCAAAATATAACAGATACCTACAACTACATTTGATGGGGCAAATCGTTAAACATATGAGGCGACTGGTTATACATATGGGGCGAGTCGTTTTTAAACATTGGGAGAGTCGTTATGGGCCGAGTCGTTAATGGGGTGAGTCGTTACATTACCGTATCCATTACTAACCACTGCGAGTCCCCTGCCATTTGTAAAAATATTGCTAACTGTGTAAGGGAGGAGCTAATTCCCTTACTCACGTTTTCCATGAAATGGATACTCTCTGATGGAGTATTGTCCTATAATCGTTAAAAACTGTTAACGAAACCAGCGCAATTAGTTTTAGATAATAGACCTGTATGTCTTGGGTGTGCGTTTAGTCAACTGCCCGTTGTGGTTTTGGGCGGTTTCAAAGGGAATAGGATTTACCTCCCTTGACTGCAATGTTTATACATAGGTGGCGCAATTTCAAAATAAGCAGAAGAGAAGCAAGCAAAACGATTTTGGAAATAAGGTAAAGACAACTGGTTTTACTACGGTTATTTGCATGTAGATGTATTGTATTTGATTTGTATAATGTAGTTTATGTTAATATTTAATTAAGTGAACTTGATATTTCTTCATTGATTGTGTTTTGTTAATAATCAAAATAAATACCACGCCCACATGTGGAAAGGCGAAAACTTCGGAAAAATGGACCTGACCATATCGCTGACAGTATTAGTAACAGTTCGACGTGTTATGTTCATTCCTAACTAAGTAAGGCCGCTTTTCCATAGGTCCTTATCCGCAACCGTAATGGCGTATTTCGCATATTCCGCATAAATATTATACGGATGCGCTTTTCCAGTTCGCATATAAACGTCGAAAATTTTAGTTTTCATCTTATTAGCGCACCTGAGCACGAAGTGCTCGGTGAGCTATTGGTAAAGGGGACCTCTCCGACATCGTCGGTCGTTTGTATGCCGTTAACAATTTGGACCAGATTTTCGCTATAAAGACTACAGTTTTTATTCAATCGTGACCTAACTGCATACATGCCATAATTTTTTCAGGCCAAAACGTGACACTGACAAAAAATCGCGGGGACATTTGACATTTGAGCGGAACACCTATGTATACACTAGCCTGTTTTCACGACATAAAGAAAAGTTACCGATATTTACTCACAACGACGTTTTTCATTGTTGTCCATAATTTGTAACATAACATATTTTCAACTATTAAGTATTCTCCATATACCTATTACTGGGATATCCCTATTACTGGGAATTTCCAAAAGACATAAATTTCGCCCAAATGCGCAATTTTTTAAAAGCCCATCCCTTTGTTAAAATTTTGCTGCTAGCTGCAGTCAACTTTGGTTTCCATTCAATAATGTCGTTTTTAAAGCTAAATAAACTCATGGAAATGTCTAAGTCCTGTAAAGGTTTGTTATCAACAGTATTGTTAACATAAATTATCAGTTACTATAAATATGTACGGAAAATAGATTAAAAATTATAGCAAATATAATGTAATATGACTGATGTTTTGTACAGTATCATTTGTTTAACCCTGAACATGATTTTTCTGAATTCTGATATGCTGATATTCAGAATCACAGTAATAGGTGTATTGCCAGAACATAGATAGCTAATGACATGCACAAATTGTTGACACAACAGTTGTTTAAACTTGTGATTTTCGTGTGTGATAAATTTGAATTATTTTAATAGAAGAATGTTGTATTGTTACAATACGCCAGCAGTCTTTATTTTATTTTTTTGTTGTATGGTGCAAGCCAGTAAAAAAATTAACATTCCCGGTAATTGGTATACCCAGTCTAAGTATAACATCACGTATGAAAATGCATATAATCAAATCAAAATCTGAAACGCCTATCCAAGTTTTACTGTTCACGCGACGTAACACAAGTTCTGTTGACAGTTAAGATGCACATGCATTGCATGTAAACTCTGTGTTCTGCTGGAAAAGAGGTGGAAAATTATGCAGATATCTCCAACGTCACTTCATCCGCATGGGTGGTGATATAAAAATTATGTAGCGCAAAGAACTATGCAATCTTGACTTTTTTCATTTTTTTTACTTTTGTTAAATAAAACTTTTGTAGCGCAAAACAACAAAATTGGGTATCAGTAGATCTATCTCTAATGATGGGCAATTCGGTCTTTTGTCACCATAAAGATTTCCTTTACAATGACAAGCAGTTACGCCGTATTGATAAATGTAATTCAGATTTAGTATTGATTTATGACATACAGTTACTGTAACCGCCCTCCACGTGTAGCACGTTTTTCACGACCCATATCTGTAATTCAGCTGGTAATCAGCGAAAATCCGGACCAATCCGGACAATCATTACTTCTCCTTTTTGACACACGGCTGATGGGTATTGTTGTCATAGGGACCAATTAAGAGATTAACGATGTGAAGTTAATTGATGGCCCAATAAAGCACACTAACATCGATTTTTGTGGTTGACAGTGACAAAATACATCTGAGCGGGACGCCTGGACGTATGGCATGTATGCCTAATTTGCACAGTTTGTGTATTACCATAAAATCTCGGATGGTATTGTTATTGGGTCAGATCACACCAGTAACAGAGTCTTTGACGTTAAACGGTGAACCGTGGAGTCCACCAAATTTTCGCTTGGTCCAGCAAAAGTTGCTAGTTAACTGGACCGGCGGTGCAGACAAGAAATTTCCCTTGATAATTTTGATACCAGAGAACCCTAAAAATGTTAAGCCAATAATTTTCGAAAATTGGCTTATTTGGATGCATACTTTTACGAAAAGACGCCTTAAAATTCAGTGTCAGATTCACAACCATTTCCGCTTGCGTACGCATGTTTTTCTAAAACAAAGAATGCCTAATCGCCAATAAACGCACTCTCCTTCTGCACCAGCGTGTCAATTATCGATAAAATTTGTAAGCAGGAGGAGCTAGATTTACTACAGTCACCCAGTCAGCCAATGAGAACGCATTAAATTTCCAATATGTAGATGAGCGTAGTCGGGTCACATGATTTATATAGACTTAAATAGCCAAATGACTTCAAAATTATTCTTCTCTGAAACCGCAAGGCCTAGAGGTTTCATATTTGGTATGTAACATTGTATAGTGGTCTACAAATATTGTTCAAATCATGCCGCTGGGGTCAAAACTGGTCATGCGCCGGGGGTCACATGGTTTATATAGACTTAAATAGCAAAATGACTTTAAAATCTCTTCTCAAACGGTAAGGCGCACAGTTTTCCTATATTTGGTATTTAACATTGCATAGTGGTTCTCTCCAAAGATTGTTCAAATTATGCCCCTGGGGTCAAATCTGGCTGCACCCTGAATGGTCACATGGCTTATATAGACTTAAATAGCAATATGACTTTAAAAATCTTCACCTGAAACCGCAAGGCCCAGAGGTTTGTTCAAGATTGTTCAAATTATGCCCCTGGTATAAAAAATAAGCCACTTCTCAGGTATGCAAATTCCATTTGAGTTAAAAAGTCTCAGGTGAGCGTCCTAGGGCCCTCAGGGCCCTCTTGTTTTATTTGTGTCATTTTCCCATTCTGTGATGTAGCAGCTTTAATTAAAAAAACCGACACATTGTAAATCACGCAGCGCAATTACCATGGGTAAATATAACAGTCTCCGCGAAAGACCGTCAGACCTCGGACAAAGCCAGCAAACCTTGACTAGGTCCAGGAAAAAAAAGTAAAATACTGGCCCTTATAGCCAGTGAAAATTCATTGCTGGGTACCTGCTTGCAAGCTTATTGTTTTTAATTGGCCAGTGAATTGCAGTTTGGGCCAGTATTTATTCAAAGATTACCCGACTCTTGGCCAGTAATGGATTTGTGACTTTCGCGGAGACTGATATAATAGCAGCCCCAGTCAATTTTTAAAACACTTCATTGATTATTAATTTGTTTTTACAAATGTTGCTCTCATTTAAACAATTTTAGAACAGTTTGAATTTTTAAAATATCTTTTAATAGGAAAAAAGTTATGGCATTTTTAAGATTAAGAAATTTGGAATTTTCGGCGAAAAATTACCTATATAAAATTAGGCATCAATAGTTCCAAATCGCGGACCCGACCTTGTGATCTTTTATCTAGTTTTTTAAGTATCTTAACAACTACAAGAGCTATTGTCATGAAACTTTGCACACTTATGGTATTTTTCCTGTAGAATTCAAATATGCTAAAATAATCTGGCTAAAACTACTGCTTATTGGATAAAACAGGAACGGAACAACATCATTTTAATTTTTTTAGTGTTTTTTTTCTGGAAAAATTTGCCTTATCTATATAAGTGCAACAGACTCATTTGCAATTGAAATATTTAATATGCTACTTTTAATATTAATCATGGAACAACACAGTAACAGGAAATAACACAATAAACAACATTAAACAAGAAATTATAAAATAAACTTAAAGCTACTGTTCATACGTGTTACCGGTATTAATATGTCATAATTTTGGACATAACACTGTCGAAAAAAGTAGTAGCTGTACTATATTGAACTTGGTCATTTTATTATTTTTACAGTTCTTCAATTGTATTTATATGTCCTTTAATTCTATTTACATGTCAGACTCAAAATACATGTTCTTGTACATTTGGAAGAGTTCCTCAAGCTTAACATGATCAGTAATGAACCACTGTCTTCCAGAGTTCACACATTCTGGCACAACACCACAGGCGATGACAAACTCTGGTTGAACTTCTTGAACGTCCTCCCTGTTAGGCCACACGAATGTTCCTGCACTTTTGGATTTCGTCATGAACTTTACCACTAACTGGTTTTCTTTCTTGGCCATAATCAACCCTGGATACCACGCATCCTGGTAGGCCACAACCACACAGTCGTTCATTTTAAGGTCTTCGGCATCTGGTAGTTTTTCTGTTAGTGTGTCTACCAAACTGGTACTCTTCACTTCCTTTTTTCTTTTCTTTTTTTGTTGAAGTTCTGTCATTTGGTCATTTATGTCATTGAGCACTCTTTTTTCATGTTCTTGGTGGTTTTTTCTTAACTCCTTTCCCCCTTTACGCGCCGACTTCCATAGCGATATTTTCTTCTCTTCAGGTAAAGAGTTATACCAGTCCTTTAGTTTTATTCTGTTTCTCTTCAACATCTGTACCGAAGAGTGATGGTGTAATGAAGCATTTGGACGTCATTTCTGACTACTGTCTAAGTCCCCGAAGTGGTGTTCACAAGCTAGATTTGTTACATGGGCGAACTTGGTCTGCAACAAATCCTTATCATCTGGCCTTCCACCATAAACGCCACCAGGGAGAAACTCAGCTAACTGTTTCCGGATGGTTTTTAACATTGCCTCGCAACAAGTCTTAACGACTGGTACGAGGATCTCTTCATTTTTGGCAACAGTTTTTAGTGGGTCAGCCAAACGAAGCCACAATGGAACATCAAACTCCTCCCCACACCAGTCAGGCGCGCCTTGAAGGAGGATATTGGGTTTTTCAATGCATGACTGTAGAAAAGTCTCTGGTTTTTTAATGTATATGTACAGCTGCAAGTATGGAACTTTACCACTTGTGACTAGTTCCCAGTAAGGTCCTGTAACTGACACATAAATAGACGCAAACACAGCCAGAAGGTTTTGCACTATTTCACATTTCAAGTCCATTGAAACTGATTGGAGCTTTCTGTTTGGTGCAGAAACTGTGTTAAGCACTGTCTGGAAGTCATACTTGTGGATCAGGACCTCGGCAGCAGTCTGGAACAGGCAGTTGAATCTATTGTCTCTGTAATTTCCTATGACAGACTTAATACCATTCTTGGCGCAGAAAGCCTCCCACCGGTCACGTACACCAAGATGGTCGCCTGCAGGTCCAAACGTTTCAGAAGTTGTGCGCACGACTCGTTCTACAACAGTCCCTGTTTTTGTCCAAAATTTAAACATGGGTAAGCTCTCTCTGCCAATAGCTCCAAACTTCTCTACCATTTCCTTTTCTACTGGCTTCATATCGTCGCAAATATACCGATGAAATCCCAACAAGACATGGGCCATGCAGTGAAAATGTTTAACAGTCTGCTTTTCTTGTTGGTCGCTGCAGCTCTCTAGTAGACCATCTCGCCATTCAACAAGCAGTTTGTCAGCCAATTTTTCATTGCTGGCTCGGTCACTCATCGTGAAAGCTAGTTTGGACAATGACTGCGCGATGAAGTCTTCACTTGGTTTCATTTGGAGTGTTTCTGAAATCTCAGTTAGCCTCTGCTCTGTTACCTGCTGAATGGCTTGTCCTGTCTCTCGTGCAATATGTGTAAAGCCCAAGCTAGAAACTTCCCCGTTGTCCAGCGTTATTGCTGTATCTACAATTTTTTTTTTCTTCCTCGATGTGCCATCTCGACTAAGGCCCCACTGACTGCAATTACTTAGTTTTTCACCAATGTATGTTTTTACTATATACTGTCCTTCGTCTACAATTGTTTGCACTGTCGTTTTGTTTGGAAGCTGGTTCTGTGGAATTACAGTATTAAAAATAGTTTCACTGACTGTTTGTATCACTGGTGCGACTTTTTCTACTGCAACTTCCAGTCCTACTAACTGGATAATGCAAAGTCGTATGTTCTCATTGTAGATTCCATTTTGTTTTGTTTCAATATTCTGTTGTTGTATATTATCCAGTTCTTGTTGCAAGTCCATCAACTGTTCATCTTTTTCACAAATCTGATGACTGAGTAAGTTAACTTTGTCCAACAAATCATCTACATGTGACATGTATTCAGTTGAGCAGTTATTTTCCAATTTACATGTTCGTTTCAGATTTTCAACATTGTTTCGCAGCTTACTGTTGTTTTTTTTGCACGAGTATCTTTTTCGATTTCTCAGTTTCATATTTTGAGTCCATGTTATTCACATTTTCACGTAACATTTTGTTTCTATTATCCAAATCCTTCACAAGCTGTCTGAGATTACGCACTTCAGTGTTGAGCTTTCTTAACTGTCTCTCCTTCTGACTAAACTTTGTCTTTATTGAACGAAGTTTTTTCAAATTTGTGTGTGCTTTTTCGTCCCTTTTATTCACATTCTTTACAGAATAATGTCGACGTCGTTTTTCTAATCTGCAACTTTACACTTAGCTGCCTCAATGCTGTTGTTTAATTTATTTAAATTCCTTTGTTGCTTTGAGCACAAATGCTTGGTCATATTGTTACATTTTGAATTGTCCAAGGCATCATCACAGTGGAGATCTGTCTGACAAGAAACTGATTGTCTGCTTTCTAGTTTGTGACACGTTTCTGACGAACTAGTACATGAATTCTCAGTCACTGATTGACACTCAGTCACATTTGTTTTCAAATCTAAATTTACATGGGAAGCATCAGTATTCATATGAACCGTCTGTTCAATATGTTTTATGTCTGTAAATTGTTGATTTAACAACTCTGTCACTCTTTTTGCACATCTGATCTTTTTTTTATGTTGCAGTTTCTTTTTGTTTTCAGACAGACGTTGGATCTTCATCATAATTGCATGTGTTTTACTGTTCACTAATGTTTCGTCCAAGTAACCCAACTGACATACACGTTCATTGTTGCTTACATTTTCATCCTTCGCAAACTTCGCTAGTTCTAGAACCGCTCCGTTGGTCAGTGTAACTTTCTGGAAGCTGTCAGGTCTGCTCTGTAGAATGGAATGTGTTATGCCGAGCGTTTCGCAGAACGGTCCAGGGCACTCATGGGTCTCCATAGCATCTAGAAACGTAAATTAAATTCTGTGAATGATACAGGGGAGTTTTTTCTTCAACATCGACAGTAAACATAAGCATGGTTTGTTTACATTCAGAAACATTTTGGTACGAAATGAACGAGTACGAGTTGCATTATTGTTTTCAATTACATCTTAATAATATCCTATTAAAATATAAAAAATATTTAAGCATGTTAAGTTATGGTGTAGAATATAATAATATTACAAAATAAATGTTTTCTTGGAAGTTTTTCTGTGATTCTATTGAACGAATAGTAAAAACAACAATCTGCGAAAAATGGCTTGGTGACGAATGCGGTGTCGGTTATTTCGAAGACTGTTTTTGGGCAATATATACATATTTTATTTGACTAAATGCAACAATTCAAATGTAAATTTACTTACCAATCGATTTTCATTCCAGTATTACGTGTGATAAATCATAACATTGAATGGAAAGCTAGTTTCTCTTTTTATTATTGGATTTTTCAGAAAACCAAAATGGCGGCGTCCATTGACCTCTGACTGGAATGGAATTTCCCAATTTGATGCGTTTTCAAAAATAAATGCGACACGCTTACAATCGTTTGCGAACAATAATTTTGGTATCAAAATAAAATTTAGAATGTCTATTTTATAAATATTTTTGTGTTTTTTCGAAATTCTCAAGAGATTTTCGGAAAATAACGGTTAACTTTGGGACCTATTTTCTCTGCGTAGGGAGGTCATAGGTGAATTTTACAAACAACTGCATAAAGCTCATTCATTGGTCAATCAAAATAGCATGTACACAATAATGTTTACATTATGCAAGTAGGTCGCAAATTGCCAGAAAACAGATGTGTGTCACAGCGTGAGTGCACGAAAGTGAGATAAACAATGGACTTGAGCAAATGAACAGATGCCTATTAGTTAAATGACTGTATATAATCATAATAAATGAACATCAAAATAAAATTTATATCATATAAAAGGTAATTTTATAACCTATTTAAATAACTTTGAATGATATAAATATCTTTTAAAACAAATGTGTAAGGTTGATTTTAGTTGGAGTGGTAATAGAAATTATTGGTTTTCCCCTGTTATCAGCTGATAAGCCATTCACCTACTGGGGTTGCTAGATATAACAGAAATTTTGTTTACATTTTAGTATAAATTAATTTTCTAGACAATCTTGTTTATAGCCAATATTTTATGTTACCAAAACAATTGATCAGTAGAATATGAGTTCAATCCCTACCATAGGGAAAGATCTAGGACCAGAAAAGGTACAGGGTGCTGCTCAAAAGGAGCAGGGGGGAAGGTGGACCAGTTCTTTCACAGAGGGGAACCAAAAAGGAGCAGGGGGGAAGGTGGACCAGTTCTTTCACAGACGGGAACCACAAAGGAGCAGGGTGCAGCACATCTTTCCCTACCTACTCAGAGAGCATTCAATGACTCTTTCTCAAAGATACATAGCACTGGTTTTACCCAGAAACAGACTCAAAATTGTCTCAAAGTTTTTTTTTACACAATTAAGCTAAAATAAAAATAAATAGGTTTTAATATCACTATAAATAATATGCTGAATGAATCTCTTTAAGTCGGTTCAAACGTTTGAAGTTTTCTGTTTGCTTGACTTCTATTTGGCAAAAGACAGACATGAAGTCTCCCAGTACAGTAATCGAAATCAGCAGTTTGGCAAAGCAAGCCCCAATTCATATATTATTACTAATAAGAACAAGAGAATGTTGCAAGCCCGTCTACATATACATGTAACTGAGAATCCTAGCGAGCCCGGTAAAAAATTTACCAGTGTAGGGCTTACGGGCTTGTGCGTATTTCGACCACTGAAGTACTGAGCTAATAACAAGCAGTCTAGGAACTGAATCTAATCGAACATAATAGTAGCGTGTCGTGGGAAAACCGGGCTTAATGCATGTGCGTTAAGTGCAGTCTGCACAGGCTTATCCGGGACGGCACTTTCCAGTGGATTCATGATTAGAAGAGACTTCCTGTAAAGCGGAAAGTGCCGTCCTGGATTAGCCTGTGCGGACTGCACAGGCTAATCCGGGATGACACTTTACACACATGCATTAAGCCCGGTTTTCCCACAACACGCCACAATAATATTTGTTACTAGCTTTTACAGGAAATGCCATATTAGTGTATTTGCCTTTTTCTCTGGTTAAAATGGAATGTATTGCATTTAGCTCTGAACATCATGCACACAGTATTAATAATGCAAATTTGGAAATAGCCTGATGTTTGCAAAGTTGTGTTTATTTCAATACATTGGAGATTATTTGTGATCAATTATTCAAGTTTGGTTTTTAGCTGGACTATTCGAAGAATAGATGAGCTTTCCTATTACCCCCGGTGTCGGCATACGCGTCCGCGTCTGAATTTGGTTCAAGTTTTTATTCAAAAGTTTTGTAACTTCAAAACTACATAACTTATTCACGTAAAACTTGGAATATACCTTTGTCATCAACTCCAGTGTCAGGGGCAACATTCCACATAACTCTGTTATGTATTTTGACAGAGTTATGCCCCTTGTTCACTTAGATTTTCTGGTTAAAGTTAATATTCAAAAGTTTTGTAACTTCAAAACTACATAAGTTGTTCACTTGAAACTTGTAACTAACCTTTGTCATCAACTCCAGTATCAATGGCAACATTCTGTATAACTCTGTTTTGTATTTTGACAGAGTTATGCCCCTTTTTTACATAGATTTTCTGGTTTAAAGTTTATATTCAAAAGTTTGGTAGCTTCAAAACTACATAAGTTATTCACTTGAAACTTGGAACTAACCTTTGTCATCAACTCTAGTATCAGGGGCAACATTACCCATAACTATGTTTTGTATTTTGACAGAGTTATGCCCCTTTTTCACGTACATTTTCTGGTTAAAGTTTATATTCAAAAGTTTGGTAACTTCAAAACTACATAAGTTATTCACTTGAAACTTGGAACTAACCTTTGTCATCAACTCCAGTATCAAGGGCAACATTCCCCATAACTCTGTTTTGTATTTGTCAGAGTTATGTCCGTTTTTCACATAGATTTTCTGGTTAAAGTTGCTATACAAAAGTTTTGTTACTTCAATACTACAAAAGCTATTCACTTGAAACTTGGAACTAACCTTTGTCATCAACTCCAGTATCAGGGTGAACATTCCCCATAACTCTATTTTGTATTTTGATAGAGTTATGTCCATTTTTCACATAGATTTTCTGTTTAAAGTTTATATTCAAAAGTTTTGTAACTTCATAACTTCATACGTTATTCACTTGAAACTTGGAACTAACCTTTTTTTATCAACTCCAGTATCAAGGGGCACATTCTCCATAACTCTTTTTTGTATTTGACAGAGTTATGCCTCTTTTTCACATAGATTTTCTGGTTAAAATTAATATTCAAAAGTTTTGTAACTTCAATACTACAAAAGCTATTCACTTCAAGCTTGGAACTAACCTTTATCATCAACTCTAGTACCAGGGGCAACATTACCCATAACTCTGTATTGTATTTTGACAGAGTTATGCCCCCTTTTCACTTAGATTTTCTTTTTAAAGTTTATATTCAAAAGTTTGGTAACTTCAAAACTACATAAGTTAATCACTTGAAACTTGGAACTAACCTTTGTCATCAACTCTAGTATCAGGGGCAACATTACCCATAACTATGTTTTGTATTTTGACAGAGTTATGCCCCTTTTTCACATACATTTTCTGGTTTAAGTTTATATTCAAAAGTTTTGTAACTTCAAAACTACGTAAGTTATTCACTTGAAACTTGGAACTAACCTTTGTCATCAACTCCAGTATCAAGGGCAACATTCCCCATAACTCTGTTTTGTGTTTGACAGAGTTATGCCCCTTTTTCACATAGATTTTGTGGTTACAGTTGCTATACAAAAGTTGTGTTACTTCAATACTACAAAAGCTATTCGCCTGAAACTTGGAATATACCTTTGTCATCAACTCCAGTATCAGGGTGAACATTCCCCATAACTCTATTTTGTATTTTGATAGAGTTATGTCCCTTTTTCACATAGATTTTCTGTTTAAAGTTTATATTCAAAAGTTGTGTAACTTCAAAACTACATAAGTTATTCACTTGAAACTTGGAACTAACCTTTATCATCAACTCTAGTACCAGGGGCAACGTTACCCATTACTATGTTTTGTATTTTGACAGAGTTATGCCCCCTTTTCACTTAGATTTTCTGTTTAAAGTTTATATTCAAAAGTTTGGTAACTTCAAAACTACATAAGTTATTCACTTGAAACTTGGAACTAGCCTTTGTCATCAACTCTAGTATCAGGGGCAACATCACCCATAACTATGTTTTGTATTTTGACAGAGTTATGCCCCTTTTTCACTTGCATTTTCTGGTTTAAGTTTATATTCAAAAGTTTTGTTACTTCAAAACTACATAAGTTATTCACTTGATACTTGGAACTAACCTTTGTCATCAACTCTAGTATCAGGGGCAACATTACCCATAACTCTGTTTTGTATTTTGACAGAGTTAGCAGACTTTTTAACAGACTTTGTGGTTAAAGTTTTTGTTCCAAAAATTTATAATGCCCCTTTCATATCCAAAATATGTACCAACTGAAATACTTCAAATAGTTGAGCGTGCTGTCCTCTGACAGCTGTTCTGTTGTTAGTATTACTGTTGCATCTCTGGCAATTCTGTACAGCATACATTCTTTCCCAAAAATCGGGCATTTATGTCACATTAGAATCAAGTGTACTGTACCTTGCAGTAAGTAAAAAAAATACCTGGCTCTGATTTTGCAATACTCTTACAGGTAAACACAAATTGAAACATGTTGGTTGTGGTGGTGGTGTTGGTGTTGTTGTTGTTGTGTAATTCATAGATCAGAAACTGTGTTGTATAAATGTTACTAATACATTGCTGGCAAGGAATTTCCATAATTATAGGACAACCATTAATAAAATTTGGCATTGACGATAAATGCCAGGCTTGGTTTTGCATATTGCTCGCAGTTTACTGTGGTTGCAAAGTTTATAGTAGTGTTGGCAGTTATGGTATAGTACATGTAGATAATGTACAAATGTACTAGTATGCACTTTGGTCATAGCTAAAAGTGCATAGCATTATTAACTTATTTAATAAAAACAACATCAGAATTAAATGCATAATAGATTATTTTTGGTGTTTACTTAAATATTAAATAATTTTCATTTATTGTTGCAAAATAGTCAAGAAACGTTTTTAAAAATGTTTTGTTGGTCATTGCAAAGCTTTCAACTATCATAGTACAATAAAAGTTTGTAAGAAAATCTGATTAAAAGTGCACCTCATGTCGAATGACACAAAGCATCTTTATTACAACCATGGTAAGATGCTCCTTTCACTAATACCTTATTCCGTGACATAATTAATATTGGATTAGACAGTCAATGATGGTGAAATAAAGTGGAATATTGGTATTGTTTTTTTTTCTCCCAAGCTTTGGTGTTGTAATTATTCAACCCTGTTGAGCCAGTGTATGGCTATTCACTGATTTACTACAGCCTGTAATCTTTGGCTCCACCTCCTTTTAGAGGCGAGTAGAAAAAAAGGCAATCCTGGAGTGTGAGTCTTACACCTTTCATTTGATTTCTTCCCTTTTGATGCCAGTGTTTATATACAAATTATTCTTTGATTTAATTGCTAGATCTGTATAGAAATAACTTTTGGTGAACCCAAGAATGGGTGATTCAGTGAATGTAGGATTGTTCCTCCCCTTGCATGTTTAAGAATTCACACCCCTGTTCAGAGTCAGAGGCAAGTTGACATAAAATAAGTCTGTGTACCCTGCAAAATATTGCGGAATAATTACTCTGCATTCAATGTGGATACAGTAAATCAACCATTTTTTCTCTGCAACAGCATGAAAAATATTTAAGGCGTTTTGTGGGAAAACCGGGCTAATGCACATACGTAAAGTGTCGTCCTGGATCAACCTGTGCCACAGATCCGGGACAACACTTTTCGCTTTGGTATTTTCTTTTTCAAGGAAGTCTGTTCTAAACATTAATTCACTGTAGGCGGAAAGTGTTGTCCCTGATCAGCCTGAGCAATCCGGTCACGGACTGCAAAAGCTGATCCGGGACGACACTTGACGCAGGTGCATTAGCCCAGTTTTTCCATGACACTCCTCATTTGTTTTGCTTAAGCCGTACTGTTCTAACAAGATGGCACTAATGACTGAAAATTTAGCCTTCTAATGTTTACATTTTGCCTACATTTCTGAGGCAAAACCCCAGAAGCAGCTTTGGCTTTCAACTCGTCTCTCAAAAAAGGAGGTAGAGCCAGCGATTCCAGGCTTCGTTTACAATCAATATGACATTGCGGCCACCTGATATGACAGATATTCATGCCCAGTAACAGCAATAAAATTAGCTCAGCTGAGCATTAGGCTCCAAGAGTCTGTCAGTGTATTTTGCACTGGATTTATTGATATATACTTACTGATGCTAATTATTGATTTGGAAATTTTCAGGCTTGTTTTCATAATGAATTGTTGAAACAGTGAAGCTAAAATAAACAGCAAGTTTTTGTTTGATCTTGAATGAAGCTGTATTATCATTATTCTTCTCAAATACATGATTTTTCAAAGTCTCAGTGGTATAGTGGAAAATGGTATCCAACTTGCAATTGGAAGTTTGGGAGTTTGATGACCATTGCCATGGATGTTATGTTCAAAGGATTTTCTTTAAGACACCCAAGTGCTAGTTCTACCCAGGCATCGGGTTGAAAATGTCTGAAAGACGTTCGCAACAAAAAGAAAATAATTGGGTTAATTTCTCCTTTTGCTTCATTTTTTCTTTTTTGTATATGGGTTACAATATACTAATTTCATCCATTCAAAATAAATATTTTTAATAGTAACAGTTTATAAAAAATATATTGTAATCAAAAACACACTTATGCAATGTATTTCCAAACAAATTACTTCAGAAATGATCCTTTAAATATATCCATTCTATTGGTACGTTGTTTATGTATGTTAAAACGAAACAGGAAAAAGGCTACACAGGTACCCTATATGAAATCCAATATTTCCCATACAAGTTCCGTGAGCCATTCTTTTTATTCATGTTTAGGTGTAAGTATATATTGATGCATGTATGTGCGAAATTTAAACAAAATCTGTCATTTGGAACAAAATCTGCATTTGATAAAAAGGAAGTTTCAGAAAGCATTATTAGTTCCCGTTAGACACACTTAAATGTTCAGTCAAATTCATTATTTTAGCAATAAATGTAGGTAAAGCGTTATTATTATCAACATACACTTGTCTATTGCCAAACAAAGCATGTACAAACATATCAGTTGAAAGAACCATAACCTTGTTTGAAAAAAAAACTATCCTATATACTTAAAACATTGATAAAAATCCAAACTGAAAAAGGGACTTTGACAGGTACCGTATTCAAAACCCAATATTTCGGGAACAAGGCCAGCGACCCTTTTTTTTAAAGACTGTTTTAGTTTCAGTATACAGTGACGCATTTATGTGGGATCTTTTAACAAAATCTGTTGTTTGGAACAAAAGATATTTGTATATTTGATAAAATTATTGATGTTTTTACAGGCATATTTAGTGCATAATTAACCTCGTTAAATGTCCATTAAAAGTCGTTTGTTAAATGATAACTGTAGATAAAGCGCGTTTTATCATTAAACTGCTCTTGTATATTGCCAAACAAAACATTTTTTACAAATATGCATTTAAAAATCTCCATCTTTGTTTGAATATAAACGCTTTATATTATTCAACATTCTAAGTAACACAAACTGAAAAAAGTCTTCGACAGGTAAGGTGAGGTACCGTATTCAAAATTCAATATTTCCAGAAAAAGGCCGATGACCCCTATTTTTTAAGACTGTTTTAGTTTAAGGATACATTGATACATGTTTGTGCCAATTTTTAAGAAAACCTGTCAGAAAAAAATTTAAGGAAATTGTTGCGAACGTCTTTAATAAGCCATAGGCATTTGACATAGGTAATTTGTTAATTATATTATTAATTTAATTATTAATATCATAAGCAGTTAAATGAAAGTTATAAACATATCTTTGACACACTCTGGAAATGAACATAATGATGAACAATTTTACTCATTGTATGTCATGATCAGAATATTATATTCATTCACACAATGAAATAACTATATTGTTTAGCCTACATAATCGGCGTGCTCTGTAAATAGCAATTACAATGCTACAATTCACTGGGACGACAGTAGGTCACAACGTACATTGTTGCCTGTTGAGCTGGCAAGCACAAAATATAAAGTGGTAAATTTCTGGTATTTTTCTGATAAATAAACGAAACAAATATAAGCAAATTTGATTGAGCTTATATTTCCTATTATTTTATCATTGTGTAAAAATATTATTGTACTCTGTAACTGACTGTCGTCCCTGTGAATTAATTCTAGCAAGTACAACTCCAGCAGGAGAATAATTCTAAAAATAGCGCGCGGTAAAGCTGTGTTAGTACACATGCATCAATTAGCGTCTGGAGAACCCTAAACCCGGGAATTGCAGTAAATGGGGAATTCATAAACTTGCTGCTCATTCATTCCCACTATTATTTTCTCAATGTTAATTTGTTAAATTTGCCTGACAAATTCATGTATCAAGTATGTTTATGTAAATTACTAGTATTTAGCTTATTCATGTATCACTGGTGAAAACATGCGAAGGTATATGATCGGGTTATTCACGGTACAGATATTAATAATTATTGAGTTTATCTCAATTTTGGGGGCCAATACGTTTTCTTATAGTGTCCGAAAAATCTAGTGTCCGTGAAGTCTCCTTAGTAGGGACCGAAAAATCTAGGGTATGAGAAGTCTCCTTAGTAGGGGACAAAAAATATGGGGTCTGTGAAGTCACAGCTTTGTCCTCTTGTATTATATTTAGGGCAAAAAAATGACATCTCAATATTAATTTCTACGCCGATTGTCTTTTTTAATACATTTCTTGTTTTGCACTGCACTCAGTATACGGTGACCATATACACCGTGAATATGTAAAAAAAATCTGTTAAGATCCGGTAGTTGGGCAGGACTAATTCCTGTCATCCATCATTATAATGCAATCATCATCAATATAATTATATATGAATTGTTCTATCTGGGACCACCTTAGCTCAGTAGGCATCACAGTGTAAAACTGTTTTTCTTCAGAGCAAGATGAATTCAGGCAACAAATCAATGAGAAGAACTTTATTGTGGGGCATTTCCCAATCTGGCTTTATTGATTTATCTATCTGGCGTTGTTATTGTGGCCAGTAGAATTACATAGCTAACAGACTGAAGATTCTATGTAAAGTACAGGATGTAAAGTACATGGACAGTAGAAATATCTCTTAAAGATTCTTGTTCACTATTGACTGCATTGGATCTGTAATGAGGACTTTATCTGTGATGAATATCATAGATAATGCTGATTTCATAAGATATTTTATATATATTTCAAGAGTTGAGCTTGTAACTGTGGTATCTGTTTAACATCTATTATCGTCCCTTGAAAACCAGAAGGGGCTATCAGCATTCTTTGGCATTTGCTGATGACACCTTCTGGCTCTCAAGGGATGCTATATCAGATACAATTATTATATAAGCAGCTTTTTTCCTCTATATACACTTGGTACCCTAAAAAGGTACCTTCCCGATCAAATTTACTTGCAAATTTCTCAATTTGAAGTTTAAAAAATCTTGTATATCTAGGAAAATAATTCAAAACGATCCCCGAAAGATTCATTTCATGTATGTACCTGCATTTAACTTTAATTTTATTTCCTGGAAACACAAGTACAAGTAAAAGAATCATTGAAAAGTTGTTTTAGAGTTAACGTACTGTAACTTTTTGTTTTCACATTCTTTTTGGCAGTTTTTGCTGAAAGTGATTAAATTCCCAATTTGGTTGAAAACGATGCTAGTACCATTGCCAACGTTGTGAGGAAAAAAACGCTGACAAGTCCCACACTCATCCCTCCATATTTAATAACTTTATTTTCCTCCATATACATGAAGAGCTCTTCATAACTGAAGTCAGAAATGCTAAATTTAACTGTCTTACACTGGCCTTCTTGTCATCAGACTTGCAGGGCAACATTAATTGTGTATAAACACTGTGGAGATCTGAAGTCTTCTGTAATAAAACACATTGACAAAATATTAATAGTGCTAGAAAATAACTAGTCTTTGATATGGGCTTTTATGTCCAAGTCCAAGCCGCAAGCGATGAAATATGAAGTCATAATTTGGCACAATTCAAATCTAAGATGGCCATTTGGAATGCTCAAACAGCCATTTATGCTACAGTATATTGAACAAACTGTTGTTTCAGTATCTTTGTTACTTTGGCAGTTATGCAAAGCTGGCAAATCTATCGGCCATATAAACAGCTATTTAGTGAGCAAGATGTATAGATTATTTTTGTTTTATTGCTTTAGATATACAATAAGTATTATGTATTTTAGCTCACCTAAGCACAACGTGCTCATGGTGAGCTTTTGTGATCGCCTTTGTCGGTCGTGCGTCATGAATCGTTCGTAGTTCGTGGTCAATATTTACCTTGTGAACACTCTAATGGCTACATTTGCTGCCCAATCTATATGAAACTTGCTCAGAACATTTGTCCTAATGATATCTTGGACGAGTTCGAAACTGGGTCACGTGGGGTCAGAAACTAGTCACTTGGTCAAATTGAACAAAAGCTTGTGAACACTCTAAAAGTCACATTTTTTTCCCAATCAACATGAAACTTGCTTAGAACATTTGTTCTTATAATATTTCGATCGAGTTCGAAAATGGTTCTGTCCCGTTGAAAAAAGATAGTCGCCAGGGGGCGGGGCAGTTTTCCTTATATCAGTGTCCACGAAAACCGTCTGTCTGCCGGTCCTGACTGATAAATTTAGTGCAGGACCGACAAAAGTTGAAAGAAAATCGGTCCGACTGACCGACGATAAAATCCGATGACGATATTTACAATTCGCCGAAATTAAGTATGGATGTGACATAAATTTCGTAATATCGGACAATTCGGCCAAATTCCATGACGGCCGACTAGACTAGACTGGTTTCGGTATCATACTAATTTAGAACATTTAAATTAGTAACAGGGAAATACACATAAATATACATGCATAATATACAAACTAACTAATTAAAATGTATTTGACATTTAAATCACCAAATTTGATCCTATCCCAACGAAGTTTAAACAATTTTTGCAGCGTAATAAGTAGGCCGTCTTGGACTGGGCAGTCTTTGTCTGGGCCGTTAAAACACACATTTGAATTTTGTTAAACCTATCATATGCGAGAAAAATACTATTCAGTTTTCGCGAGGCACTTTCACTTTCAAAGTTAATAACAACAGTTGCAAAATAAAAAACACCATTTGCGCAATTTTAGAAAATTTTGCCAGGTGATTCCACTTTCATATTTTTATTGTTAACATCTCATTATTATTTGTAGATTAAATAGCATTGGTTATATAGAGCTTGAAAATGTGGAATGGTTTACCGTTCAACTATTATGATGGTGCAAAGCCGGGTAATAAACGTAAACTAAAACTTCTACAAGTAACTATGATTACATAATCTAAATAAAAATGTATCAACCCGCACATCTACAATAGAAAAATAAAATAAATTTTAACAGTTACCTTTTTTTTGTTATGTTTTACAAGTTATTACTTTTTGTTAAGTCGGACTGACAGATATTCATTCGGACTGACAAATAATTAAAGCCAGTCAGACCGAATGACTGACAGATTTTTCAAGTTTTCGCGAACACTGTTATATGGCTATAGAAAAGGCTTGTGAACACTTTAGAAGTCACATTTTTTGCCCAATAAACATGAAACTTGCTCTGAACATTTGTTTTATGATTGCTCGGCCGATTTCAAAAATGGTTCCGCTCTGTTGAAAAACACGGCCAACAGGGGGCGGGGCAGTTTTCCTTATATGGCTATAGAAAAAGCTCGTGAACACTAGAAGTCACATTTTTTGCCCAATCAACATAAAACTTGCTCAGAACATTTGCTCTTATGATATCTCAGCTGAGTTAGAAAATGTTCTGCTCCATTGAAAAACATGGCCGCCAGGGGGCGGGCAGTTTTCCTTATTTGGCTATATTGAAAACTTTAAAAAGCTTGTGAACACTCTAGAGGCCACATTTATTGCCCACTTTTCATGAAACTTGCCCAGAACATTTGTTGTAATGATATCTTAGAAACTGGGTCATGTGGCATCAAAAACTTGGTCACTAGGTCAAATTGTATAAAAAGCTTGTGAACACTCTTGAAGTGATATTTTTTACCCAATCTTCTTGAAACTCGCTCAGAACATTTGTTTCAATAATATCTCGGGACGAGTTCAAAACTGGGTCATGTGGGGTCAAAAACTAGGTCACTAGGGAAAAATGAAGAAAAAGCTTGTGAACATTATAGAAGTCACATTTTTTGCCCAATATTCTTGAAACTTCCTCGATATCTCGAATGAGTTCGAAACTAGCTCATGTTGAGTCAAAAACTAGGTCACCTGGACAAATTGAAAAAAAAAGCTTGTGAATACTCTAGATGCCACATTTATAGCCCGATCATCATGAAACTTGCTCAGAAGATTTGTCCAAATTATTTCTGGGACACGTTCGAAACCAGGTCACATCCGTTCAAAAACTAGGTCACCAGGCCACATTGAAAAAAAAATCTTGTGAAAACTCTAGACGCCGCATTTTTAGCCGAATCTTCATGAAACTTGCTCTGAACAGTAGTTCCTTAGATCTTCAGGTGAGTGACCTAGGGCCTTATGGCCCTCTTGTTTGATGACATCTGCCTTTATTTATATTGATAAACTTTGTATTAACGCCGTTGTATATTAATAAAAGCTAAAATGTCCATTCAACAGAATCTGAGGTAAATATTTACAACAGGAAAACATATCATGATAACGATCTCAGAAGCACCCTTGACAGACCTTGTACAATGTAAAGTAATGTTTATTCCCCTATTTGCCAGATTAGACATTAATATTTATGGTATAATATCACTGTATTTGCCTAGTATTGATTTATACAAAATTCTCCTTATACTGATAGAAACTTCAAGAAGAGCTGTGTATGGCACATGCCTTGTTTATGTTATATTTCAGATACAATTCTGCATGTATATTACTATTTGTATTTTTTTGTTTCAAGTAATATTTATAAGGACATTGTGTCAAGAATTGTATTTTTTAATTTTGAATTAAGATTATTTTTTTGCATTTATACCAGTACTTTATAAAATTATCTGACAGTGTCAGTCTTTGTTTTAAAATTGTTCAGATTTTCAATCATTTCCCAAAACTGCATTAAATAACTTCACTTCTGCACTTGCCAGACAGATTAAAACTAGTCAAATGTACTAGCTTAAAAGGTAGCTGACTTGTCTCTGGCTTCGCAAGTGGATAAGAGCAAAGACTGTAGTGCGAACAGTGTCGGCGTTTCCATGAGTCAGTATATCCGTATCCATATAAAAATCGAAAACATTGAAAATCATTAAGCTGGTTCCATATCTCCGTATCCATATCTGCATGTCTGTGTCTGTATAGAGCGTCCATATAGAATCACTCACTGAGCCATTTATGCGTATGTGGACAAGAAACGGCAATATGAAGGGCTAAACGTATGCGTTGAACACAAAAGAAAACAATGTAGATATGAGGCGCGTTGTGGGAAAACCGGACTTAATGCATATGCGTACAGTGTCGTCCCTGAACAGGCTAATCCGTGACGGCACTTTTATGTTATTTTCTGTTTCCAGGAAGTCTCTTCTAAACATAAATCCACTGTAGGCGGAAAGTGCTGTCACTTTACGCACATGCATTAAGTCTGGTTTTCCCACAACGTGCTTCATATATATATTTAGATATTCCCAATAGTACGGTATCTCTGTTTGAATCAGTTAAATGCTCATAAATTGAAGGGAATTTGTTGGATTTAAATAAATGCTGTCAAATGTAGAGAATTTGTTGGAATTGATTAAATATTCATTAATGACAGAGACTATTCATTAGATTTCGCGGCTGCAGCTATCATGAAAAACGAGTATGCTCGGCCTATGCCGATCTTTTGATCTTTTGAAAGCCAGATTTGCAAAGGAACACATTACTATATACATGGATACAGATGCATGGAAACGGGCGTCAGAAATATTGCGGATACGTATGCATATATGGACCCGGATACCGACACGGACACATGGAAACGCGGCCTAATGAAAAAGTTGTCAAGATCCATGTAACGTCCAAATTATATTTTGCGGATATGTATGTGGATACGAACCCGAATATGGACACAGACATATGGAAATGCAGTGTAATGAAAAAGTTGTCCAGATCCGTGTACGGGGGCTGTTCTTTCAAGTTACATTTCTTCGTATTAATTTATGTAAGTTTCGGTCAAAAATTTAAATTAAATAATGCAAGCAGGATGTCAATAAATTTGATATTGTAATTTATTATATACGTGTTAAAAATCTTAAACAAAATACATGCTGTATCAATCAGTGAAATACATGTCGTCAGAAACAAAATCCTGTATTATGCTACTCGCTATTTTTCCGATCCCGTATTACCATACTAGCCGGACTACTTTTTTAATGACGTCATCATAGAGTTATGTAAACAAATATAATCTATACCTACAATGATTAGTCAGTATTGTAGTTTTTTAATGAAATAAAATAAGGTAAATGCACATTTGAAGTTTATCGTGGTATATAATAAAAGGAATATTACGCTAGTCAATTGTTCCAAGAGTATGTATTAGTCTTGTGGCTTGCGTTATTTCGTATCACACTCGAGGCTCCGCCTCTCGTGTGATACGTCATCACACAAGCCACTCGACTAATACATACTCTTGGAACAACTGACTAGCATAATATTCCGTATGTATTACATGTACACTTTATATAGCAGAGTTAAACTGGTATTCCATGGTATTTATAACATTGAATTTCTTCAATAGTGCGTAATTATGAACCTGACACTCATGAATATTCTGTACGCAATCCGGATTTATTTATAGATACCACGACATGTATCGAGCGTAGCGTCATTGTATATTGATATCGTTTTGGTTTAGATATCGTAAAGCTCTAATGGTGTAGTGGAACAGATGCCGTGCTTGTGTTCAGAAGCGTTGAGTTCTAGTCTCGGCATTGACATTATATGAACATTTTATTTTACACATTTTGTTGCGGGTTAGTACTCACTTTTATCACGATTTATCCATTGAGTGTGTGATTGTAATTGAAAAATTGGTAAATGTACTATAAAAATAAATCAAACATTAAAGTAACACAATAAAGTATTCTACATTTTTAATTAATATCTCATGATCTGCCTATTTTAAAAATAAGTCGTAACATTTTTAAAAAAGGTCGCAGTCATAGGGATTGAACTTAGTCTGATTGCGTGCGGCGCTAGCATTTATACCACACGACCATTAAATATCACTCTCGCTACCCCGTATTTAAATCTATATCAACATAAATTCCTATAACAGAAACTCGTCCAAAACAATGCAAACAACCGAACACACTTACGATTTGTTACGAAGATTAATGAGTGTCAGGTTAATAATTTCGCACTATACCTGCTTATGTAATTAGTTACACAAAAAATAGTGTGAATAAAGGATTTGTATTTTAATTTTAGAGGCTGGTCGTATAGCACTCTGTAATAAAAGATTTATTCTGGAAGATTGTGTTGGGCAGTTTGTGACATAACATTATGATGTGTTTAAAGGGACTTGTTCACAGATTTTCATAGTAAAGAAAAATGTGATAAAAAGAAATTGCCAATTTGTCGATCTGAATGTATATACATTTCATTAAAAAATCCAAACTATCATTCAAATATCTTTTAAAAAGCCAGTTTTAGCCAGATACATGTATGGTTCATTATAGGCTATTTGATATCCATGTGTTCAATAGATCATTTGAAATCTAGACATTCTTCAAAAGTGCTATCAATTGGAGGAGCGGAGAGATTATACAATTATTTCTTTTCTATTCACTTCATTTACATGTAAGGTGTTATGACTGCCAAAACCTGGTAGGCAATATGATATTTGTAGTGCATGTAAAGTTGAAAGTTATCAATTACAAATGCAGTATAATCTGCATTCTTGTACACATTATCTTACCAATATTTAGGAGAAATGATGCCTTATTAGAAATTCCCTTTACAGTGTTTATTTTGCTATGTACACATAATTAACTATTTTATAATGGGCATCTGCTTAATCTAAGAGCAGAAATCTTCAATCTTTCTATTAGTAACAAGAAATGTCTTTCAAAAAGACAATCGGCGTTGAAATTGATATTGTGATGTCATTTAAAAATTACCTAAACAGACGGCCAAAATGATTACGGTTACGTGACTTCTCAGACCCCAGATATTTTGGTCCCCAACAATATTAGGAGACTTATTGGACCCCAGATTTTTTTCGGACACTATAAGAAAACTTCTCGGACCCAAAAGTTAATTTGAGATAAATTTATTAATTTAAAAATTAAATAAAATTATCATTAATATCTATGCTGTGAATAACCCCTGTGAAATGTTTAGGCATACTTCATGAATTCTTCTTAAAATCTTTGTGAATACTTCATGCAGTGGCTTCATGAAGACTTCATGGAAAAGAAGTGAACTATAAATGAGACAAATGCATGAAACATTCATAAAACATAGCTTCATAAATAGTTGATGCATTTTCACATGCAGAAAAATGCATGAAATAAAGAATGGGTTTGTTCATAAAAACTTCATAAACTATGCACTTCATGAATACTTCATGCACGACATCATGAAAAAATATTTCATGAAGATTTCATGAATAATTTGGTTCTTTATTCTAATGTCTCATTTATAGTTCACGGATATTCATGAAAACTTCATGAACAAAATTTTTGTAATTTCAAGAATAAATTGGTTGTGCTTTTCTTCAACATTCATGAAGAATTCCAAAAATTATGAAGACTTCTAAAAATAATAGAGCTATCCAAAAAGTGGACATAGTATCATAATTTGTTCCGCTTTCAGTGCGGACATTTCTATTTCCATATATGCGGAACTTCTGCAGAAAATTAATGCATTTGTTTTTCAGCAGGTGGAAATAATCCACAGAAAATTGACACTCGATGAATAATTGGGTGATCCTCCCTTGGATTTTTCTATTTTTAGCTCCTTGTGGCCAGCTTGTTCAGTGGTGCAGAATGGTATTGATCAAATTTGGTAAAGGGTAAATTTATGTATAATTGGCCTTTTAAGCTGTTCCCGCTCTCTACCCTCATGAAAAAGTACTTTCTGAATTGAGTCGGACTTATCTTTGAATAGACTGATCTGGATTTTTCCATAAATAGTTAAAACTACACCCCAGCTATTGTTAAAGAATTAATTTCCATTCATCGAAAATCACAAACATTGCCACGTGCTTATTTGAATATCATAAATATTATGCACGTGCTCTTTTGTATCAAATATTTTAATCGCCAAACACATGATATCCAAGTGCGATGATTGGATAATATTGCAGATTAATTTGAATGTAATTGACATTTGTGGATGCGTCTATTATTTCTGACATTGCTGAAAAGACTTAAAATGGAACAATTCTGACAAAATTCATAAGAGTCCAGACAATATTCAAAGGACTATTCAGACAAGTTATTCAGACTGCATTCAGACTATAAACACAGATACAGTAATTATTATGACCTTTACACTAAGTACTCAGGTGGCACTTGATATTTATTAAGGTTCAATGGTTTACTCCCCTAAAATGGTTTTTTTTTTGTCAGACATTAAATAATATGTGAATATTATAAACATCCAACTGGAAATGATTATAATGCAACTTTTTTCATGATACAGTACAATTGTGCTAATATAAATCAACAAAACAACATAATTTTGTGCAGTCAAGTATAACAGATACATTATTTTCCATTTTCCAGTTTATTATGTCTAAAAATCTCCTTAAAGTACAATGTGGTTAGGAACAGTAAACAATATAATGATTATGCAACTTTTCACAATTTTATGGTATAATTGTGCTTCCATAGTTAACATTAAAATACAGACAAATGATAAAGTACTGATATTCCATTTTGCAAACTCATTATATAATAGAACATTGATGGAAGGATTATATTGTAAGGAAAACAATAATAATAAGTCAAACGATTGTTGTTTAAAGGAACTTAACTGTGAGTAGTAAGAAGACATGCAGCTTAAGCCTCTGGGTATGTGGTCGCGAAAATATATTACAATTGCTTAAAAATGTCAAACCCTATCAAATGTGCAAAATCAGTTATAGTTTATTGACTTGTTTGAAACTTAAATGAAATAATACTTACAGACACAGGTTCCAAGTGTTCAGTATTCATAGATATTTCTGTTTTAAAATCACAATAATGTTTAAATCATTTCAGACTTGAGCAATGCAAGTCAACTGATGACATCATAAATGACATCATATCCTGCATAGCATTGCATGGTATGGTGTACTGTAAATGTCATAAAATTGCATTATTTATGCCCTTTTGTAAGTTCAAATTTACATAAGTTATAATCTTGAAACTTGGAATATACATTTATCATCAACTCTAATATCAAGTGCCACATTCCCCATAACTCAGTTTTCTATTTTGAAATATTTTGACATAGTTGTGCCCCTTTTTCACATAGATTTTCAATTTAAAGTTTATATTCAAACGTTCTGTAACTTCAAAACTACAAAAGTTATTCACTTGAAATTTAGAATATACATTAAATGTCAGCAACTCCATCAAGTGCCACATTCCCAATAACTCAGTTTTACAGTTGTATATTTTGACATAGTTATGTCCCTTTTTCACATAGATTTTCAGGTTAAAGTTTATAATTAAAACTTTTGTAACTACAAAATTACATAAGTTATTCACTTGAAAATTAGAATATACCTTTGTCCTCAACTCCAGCTTCAAGTTCTACATTCCCCATAACTCTGTTTTGTATTTTGACAGATACATGCCCCTTTTTTCACATAGATGTTCAGGTTATGTCCTCAGACTGTATTCAGTATTTATTCAGACAGAGATTAGACAGAATTCAGACTTTTGGTTTCATGGGTGTATGTTCAACAATTCTCACCAAATTGATATTAAAGATTGTTTTTGACCTAGAGGGGGCATATATGTTTTAAAAACAGCTCTTGTTTTAATAAATAGATTAATAAGCTTGTGAATTTTTCAAAGTATAACTTTTCCGCATCATGAAAAGTCAGAATCTCCGCAATTGTAAAATTTCTAAGCGTCAATATTCCGCATACTCTCCGCATGTTCTCCGCATATAAGAAATTTCTCCGCAAAACCAAAATCATTTTTGCGGAAAATATGTGGGGAAACTGATGATTTCCACAACATTTCCGCATCTATTCAGCATTTTCTCCGCTTCTTGAAATGCAATGCGGAATTCGGAGCTAAGGGTGGTATTCATAAAAAAATCTTGATCTATTCTTTTTAAAGCTTCATGAATGTTTCTAGAATTTCAGTAATGCATGACGCCTTCATGAAGTGTACCTTAAATCACTTCATGCATAAAACTTCATGAAGTTAGTTATTAGACGTTTTAAAGAAGACTTCATGAATAATGCTTAATGGCATGAAAAATTCTTGATCTCATGAAGTCCATTTTGACAGGGGAAACCAACCATACAGCTCCATGTTTCCACCAGTGATTTTATGAATAACGAAAATAATTTAGGTTAACATAATTGTTATCTGAATTTGTCAAGCCGATTTAACAAATTAACAATGTAAGGATTTGAAGTTAAATAAGAATTTATGCTGTGTATCCCAATAAAAAGCAATAGTCAGGGAACATTCAGCGATTTTTGAAATGTTAAGACTTTATTTTTGATAACGCAAACATAAAAATTCATTAGACTATGACGATTTTAAATTATATCAGCAGAAATATGATATTTCAAGGGTTCCTGTGTATAATTAGTATTGCAAATTGTGTATTCATGCTACGCGAATAACAATTCAATATATTCAGAATCTTCTTTCTTAACATTTTATTTATGGAAAATGTAGCATCTTTTTACAGATTAAATAATATCTACTGGAGAAGTTGATAGAAAGATGCAATGATAAATAATCTTTAATAAATTGTAACCACAATTTTACATCAAAGTAACAGTAAGTTTATAAATATATATTCCCATTTATAAAAAATTTTAGGTTTATGATTCTCTGAAAGCTATTATTGATGCATGTACGAGTATATTAACACAGTGATACACTGTTGCTAGCTACGCGCGCTATTTTTAGAATGACACTACTGTTTCTGGAATGTGAAGAACTCGCTAGAATCAATGGGCTACATGGAACGGCAACTCTGTGAATGAGATTTATGAATGGGAACATTGCATAATTGCTATTTATAGAGCGTAGCGCTTATATAAATGTAGGCTAAACAAAATAGTTATTTCGTTACATGAATGAATATAGCATTCTGTTTATTGCATACAATGAGAAAATACATTTCATAATTAGCCTCAGTTCTAGAGTGTATGTTGAGGATATGTTTATAACTTCATTTTAACCGCTTATGTAAACAATTATGTAAATTTTTAATCCTCAAACGTATGCAACAGATATGTTGGTATACGTTAAACCATTGTTTGAAGTTTGCATTCCCTAAAATTATAAAATTTGCCCAATTCTATTGGCATTCAATTTTCCCGCTGCATAATTATCGCAAGACATCTAGGTCAAAAGTGATCTTAGACAGCTACGATGAAAAACTTTTGTATGTGTTCAGTTATTGTTATGAAAATGTGGTTATCCAAATTTGTTCTTGTCTCGTGAGAATTTATGATGAAAAATGCTGTACAATTTGCAATCTGTATTCCATGTTTTAGTACAAAATAGAAATTCCTATATAAATACGTTATTTGGCTATTTGATGTAAATTTGTCTTGCATAAATGTGTATGTGTGTGGACATAGTTATATCTTTAATCTGGATGCCTGTTCTAATTCAGGTGTGCAAAACAATGTCTTTCACATTCTGTTTGGTTGGTCAAATTTGCCATTCCCATTTCTAATTTATGGACCTAATAAATGGACGTAATGTTTGTAATAATTAGCAGAGCATTAAATACATCAACAACCAACATTTTAGAAGGGATTAACAAGTACAAGCAAAGAGAGCAGTGTATCTAAACCAGTCTGTTGTTGTATGATCTTACCCTAGGAGTCCAGGAATACATTGTGTGTTGTATGAAATGTACATACAATTAATGATCTACATTGTAAGAAATTGCCTTAGGGTTAAATTCTACAAATGAGGCGTGTCGTGGGAAAACTGGGATTAATGCATGTGCGTAAAGTGTCGTCCCGGATTAGCCTGTGCAGTTTGCAGAGGCTTATCCGGGATGACACTTTCCGCCTACAGTGGATTTATGTTTAAAAGAGACTTCCTTGAAACTGAAAATAACATAAAAGCGGAAAGTGCCGTCCTGGATTAGGTGCGGACTGCACAGGCTAATCCGGGACGACACTTTACGAACATGCATTAAACCCGGTTTTCCCACGACACGCCTCAAATGTTTTCTTAAGGTAATTTTGTAACCACATGGCAATGTGCAGTGTTGGAAAACAGGCTTAACTATGTACATGTATATTCCGGTGTCTGATGATTAGGTGTCTCACAAAGATGTCTTCCCCCTTTCTGGTATCCTGTTGGGGTATTTACAAATGTACAGTAGAATGAAATGTCAGTCGAATAAAATCTCCGATTTGTGTGAAATACATGTAGTGGTGAAGGAATTCTGATGTGTTTATAAGTAACCCAGTAAAATAATGTATCTGGTTGGTTTTTGAAGGCCGGAACATTTGGAAGAGATATCAATTATTTTAATTTACATAAGATTTAAAATACATGTGTGTGACATTGAAATGTAATATAAAGTGTAACTTGCTCAATTCTTAAGTAATAGCACCTGAGGTTCTTAATGGCTGGACAAATTACAGATTTTGTAGAGGAGTAAATTAAAATACAGGATCTATATTGTGTGTACTTAATATTGAGTGTATAATACCAGAGCTCCAGATAACGTGCGTAAAGGCGTAAATACGCATTTAAATAAACAAAAAACGATTTAGATTTAAAATTTGTGTGTAAAGTTGAAAAAATGAAAACAAGAATTTGAAATTCGTGAACGTGCGTAACATGTAAGTTAACCAGTTTTGGCAGTGTAGGAAACTCACGAGGACTGAATCGTCTAGGCACTTAATACAAGATACCGTAAATGTCCTTATTGACGCCCATGCCCTAATAGACGCGCATGGGGTATTTTTTGGTCCCGAAATATTTTTGGTCGATCTATTTTTTTGAACAATAACGAAAAACTGAAGTTAATTTCGAAAGAAACGATTAAATAGACCGCCATATTTATGTATCCGGAATTGCCTGTATATAAATAAACCTATGCCCCACTATACGGGTTACACGCAACCATATATGATGCAAGTGAATGGCACCACAAAAATTCATTACGATATTATGAATACTTATTATTATCTAATGAGACTAAAATGGAGAACATCATAGTATGAAGTTATGTTATGCTTTTCAACCACTTTCCATGTGCGTCTGCAGCGTCACAGCTCATCACGTAGATCATGTTAATAATTTAGACTGTACCATTGTGCATTACGTCGTGCGAGTGAGCTCGTCGTGTCGATCGACGATGTTAATTTAGACTGTACCATCGTGAATTTTCCCATGTGGACAAAGCCCATCGGCCGTATTTAGACTGTACCAATGTGTATTACGTCATTGGAAAGTGCGCATACATGAAAACTTGATTTCTGGATAATGGCAAAATTTACAACAAAATGGCTCCACTTAAACGCGCCTGCGCGTCAGAAAGGACATTTACAGTATATAGCAAAATTCACTGTGATTAATGACGTCACTTAAGCGCTTTCTATTTGGAATGAGAGCCCAAATTCAAAACGGGCGATATTCTAGACTAATCACTTGTTTGATGTTCGCTGACTGTTATGCGTGTTAATATCATAGTAGTATAATACTTTTAATACATTTATCATACAATGGGAAATATAGAAAGTTTAATAAATGAACGTTTTAGTGATTGATAAATTATACTTCGGCCACGACCATGTGACCATCTTGTCCTCAGAGCCGAAATGAAGTGGACTGTTCTGTGCAATTGGTAAACAAAAGTCAAAATGGTGGAGAACACCAGTTCATCGAAGTGTGAAAGGCTTCAAAAGCCAGTTAGTGGCCAGAAAACTACGCTAATGCTTTCTTTTTTTTTAATCATAACCACGAGAAATAAGTAATCAAAACAGAGTTCTACCCAATATAAAATATCTGGTGAATCAAAAGCTGCCATAAAGCTTTGTGGTACTGTCAGCAAAATATTTGAAACATGGATACACTTTTTAACAGCAAAAAAGCAGTTTTCTAAATGTTTGAAGTCTTAGATTAAAATAATATAAAGTAGTCCACTATGAAACGTTTGAACTTATTGATAACATAACATATTCCTCTGGCTTATTGTCGATGCAAGTTAAGGTGTTTATGTGTGGTGTTTAAAAATGTGTACTTTTTCATTTAACCTTGAATTATTTTATTACTTATGGTATTTTTCACTTTGTCGTAATAACAATAATAAAGTACGAAATGGAATTCACAGTTTATCGGTAATTAATTACGCAGTACAGGTACTAGCAATCATTGATGCTAGCAATAGCGGTCGGTTACTCTCTATTAAGGTTATCAGAAAATTACAGTGCAAATTGGAACAGACTCTGTGGCCGAGTGGTAACGCGTTAAACTCTCACGCCGGCGGTCGGGGTTCGATGCCCATGAGAGGCGGAAGTTTTTTCTCATTTTTATTTATTTTATTTTTGATTCACAGAATATATGCGTTTGCTACTCCAGATGCTTTATGAATTGAAAAAAAAAGAAGACATTTCTAAAATATGATATTCTGTGAGTAACTTCCTTTAAGCATTTTAAAACATAACCAAACATTATCGCGCAACAACTTTGCTAATACGGTTGAAAAGCTTAACACTGTCGTTGCATTTATAATAATGTTAAATATTTTTAATATTTAGTAGCATAGTGTTTGTTTTTAAGGTTTAAATTGAGTTTTGCTTTACGCCATGGTTATTTCTCTTAATTAATCTACTGTCTTCGACGGAGATTGCCCCGTAATAAAACTAAAACCATTATTTTTCACTATATACCCGGTAGATACGTTCGGAGAATGTGTTATAAAAATGTAATGACAGAATTTCGGAATGCCATTTAAAGTAAGATAATTATGTTTGTAGCCCAAAGAAAGACCATGATATTGTACACGGGACAAAGAATTTGGCTCATCTGGTTTCATGCCCGACAATATTTTTCATTTTCAATTGAAAGTTGTTTTGACAGGCCTTATATATTTAATTCGCACATATTATTGTTAGCGGCTGTCTAGTTTTCACAACTTTTCACAACGTTTTAATTAGTGGCGTACATTTTACAGTGGACCTCAATTCATAAGCTGCACATTTGACAACAGATACAATTCAAATCGGCATTATAGAGAGACATTTTGAAGATTATAAATCGCCAAGCAATGTCTCTTTTCAAGTTATCTTTATAATGATGACTTAAATATGATAGTAAAACATGGAATGTAGGATTTAACTAGTAAACAAAATTTTACACATATTTTCGTTTGATGTTTGACTTTTTGGAAAGAACATATTATCATGTATAACACGTCGTGTTTGTTGGTTCTGGCTTCTTAACCAGAATTTAAATTCAGTGATTTGTATTTTCTTCACAAAAGAACACTGAACAAGCTATTAGCGCAACAAGTTACTATCATATTTTACCAATAAAACGTTTATAAATTTATAACCACTGTATTTTTAAGGTGACATATGATATGGCATACCTCTCGAATTGCCCAGATTGCCCATGATAACGTGTTGGGGTTTTCATTTTAAGTTATTATATGGTCATTTAGGTGACTTCATGCAATTTGATTTTATCTACTGGTTGTAATACACAGTTTTAATATTATTGTATTTTCAATATATTTGCAAAACATTCTACAAAATACACCATAACGGGTCTTAAGTGCCTATTGTACTAATTTACTTGGACGAGTCGATAAGATCCATGGGATGCTATGATATTGAACAGTGCCACTTACATTTTCAATAACTACTAGTACAAATGAATGTTGTAACAGTCATTGAATTTTATTCTTGCTTTCTAATATTCAAAACTGTACACAGATTTACATTTAGAAACGATCTCAATAACTCTTTCTAATATTTTCTGTTTAATTTAAACTTGCTATTAACTTTTAATATAGTGAGTTGTGCCCAATGTTACGCAACAGCGAACAACTGCAGTGCCTTCAGCGCTTTGATTAAGAATTGAGTTTTAAATTCAGGAGTAAAATAAGAATTGCCCTAGAAAGTTATCTGGAGCTCTGTATAATACTACTAAATTAAATACTCACAAAATCACACACAATTTTACATGCTCACATGCGAGTATGTAAAATTATGTGTTATTTTTAGTTCATTTTGAGTAGCTGCATATGTGTTTCTGATCAAAGAACACTCATTTCCTACGTTGATATCTGTTAAAGACAAATATTTATTGGTCTATGCCCAGGCTCTCTTCTACAGAGCAGGTTGTACATACAGTATATATTATGTTAATGATTGTAGATAAACCTGAGAGACTCTGAACTCACTAAAGCTTCAAGATGGGATTCTGTGCGGGATGCTGCAAGCCACTGCTTATCATCTTCAACATCATCTTCTGGGTAAGTCCACCTGTGATCTGTAGAGGTGGTTCTCTGAATAGCTGTTGAATGCATAAATACATAGGAGAGAAAACATTGATTCAAAGCATCAAAGCGTGCAGTACTATATCTATGAATAAAGCTAATGATTTCTATACGTTTTTACAAATAAGTGTTCAGTTATATGTAACAAACGTTAAGTCACAGTGGCAGAACTAACAATTTGATATAATAATCTTTTTAAATAGAAGGGTCCGTTCCCATTGATCACGTATAAGAAAAGAACTTGAATTGAAAAGTGAATTACTGGTACATAAAAAATATACTTCATTTAAAATACTGACATTGCTAAAATATGAAAGTTTAAAATAAATGAGTCACCGTCTAATCCGCTATGTGCAGTAAACAAAATCAACATGTGCATGTTGCCAGCTATTAATGAACACAGCTGTCAGCGTCTGGTAGGCAATTTTTATGCCCCCCATCGAAGATGGCTGGGTATATTGGTTTGCTAATGTCGGTCGGTGGGTCTGTCAGTCTGTCTGTCTGTCGGTAGACCACTCTCTAAGACCAACAGTTTTCATCCAATCCTCACCAAACTTCATGAAAATGTTTGTGGCCATAATATCTTAACCATGTTAGATATTCACCCAAATCGCCCCAGGAATTGTTGAGTTATTGCCCTTAAATTATCTAAAGTTGGCATTTTAAGCTGGTTCCACTCTCAGTCCAACAGTCTTTATCCAATCTTCACCAAACTTGGGCATAACTTTTTTTCAAACAATTCTAGTTATAGAATGATTCACTATCTATTTCTAGTATATGTGAGACTAGATGCAGGAGCAAATATCAGCAGAAATGTGTTATCATGAGTAACACAAAGAGCTGAAATTTTGACTTGACAGTCAGTTTTACAGTAAGCAGCAATTAATTTAATGATTCTCCATTTTATATGTATTGAATTTGAAAGCTTTGGCAACAATGTAATATATATTACAGTTTCTGAACGCAGTTGGTCCAAGACAATGCGCAATTTGACACAATGACTTCATGCAAGTGTATGTAACAATATAACTATAATACATGCTCCTTCCATATGCTTCCTGTAAAAGTCATCACATATGAACACGGCAATCCTTACACCCCTGATGCATTCATATAAATACTTGTAAAACCCTAACATATCTGATACATAAATATACGACTATACAACCACCATGTTGAAGCAGCAATGTGTATAAGAACACATGACATATTCTGCTGCATAAACATGACTTTTGTACAACACAACTGCTGTTTCATAAACATGTATATACCAACTCTGCTAATACAAACACACATATGAGGCATGTCCTTGGAGAACCGGGTTTAATGCATGTGCGTAAAGTGTCGTCCCGGATTAGATTGTGCAGTCTGCACAGGGTAATCCGAGGCGACACTTTGTGCTTTTATGGTATTTTCTGTTTCAAGGAAGTATTTTGTAAACATTAATATTTTGTAGGTGGAAAGTTTCGTCCTAGATTAGCCTGTGCGGTCTGCACAGGGTAATCTGGGATGACACTTTATGCACATGCATTAAGCGGTTAGCCCAGTTTTCCCACGACACGCCTCATATTTAATCTGTTTAATTAGTACATTTAGGTACTTCATTAGACACCCATGATGCCAGTTCTTAATAACTGTTAAAAGCCTCTGTAAAATCTTTGATAACAAATGAAGTGCTTAATATACTTCAGAATTGATTAAAAGTGTGTTGCTGTCATTATTTTTGTTCTTTTCTGATGCCAAAAATGAATGTTCATTCAATTGTCTGTATATCTCATTGCCTTCATTTTTGTCTTACAAAAAATGTAATGAATCAGCAGTGTGAAATGACTTTAGCTGGGCTGCAAGAAAACCTTAATCAACACCTACTTTGATATGTTGCTTATTTGGTATTTCTTTCTAGGTACATTTCATTCAGTATGTGTTGTTTTAAAGTGTTTGATAAACTCTATTATACCTGAAAAAACAACAAAAACCAACAACACAGCAGTCTTCGGAAAACCGGAAAAAAATGTTGGTCATCGGGACAGGCATTTTGAAAAATTTGCCAGTTCAGACAAAAAAAACCTGACAGAAAATGAAACTTTTTACCATTTATTTTAGCAGAAAAATCTGTCTGATTTGATTGATTCCTAAATAGCTGGGACGCCATATAAAGTGCGTGATGTCAGGTCATTCATTTGTATACCTATACATGTATACCTATACATGTATACCTCATATTTTCACGACCCCAAAAAGTAAACTAATTTACTCATCTTTTCATTGTTGTTAACATCCTTTATCTGTTATATCCATATGTAAAATATTCCAATTGTATATACAAATATAATATTATTCCAATTGTATATACAAATATAATATTATTCCTAGTAATTAATTTCAAATCGAGTATAATAAAATTGAATTTGAGACTCCTTACTGAATTTTACTGTTCTTGTGACATAAACACAAATTCTATTTACAATTAAAATGCACATGTATTTCATGTAAATCCTTTGTTCTTATGTGAAAATTATGCAAAGATGTACAACGTCATGTCATCCACATGGAAAGCGTGGGTGTATTGATTGTCATATAAAAACTTTGTATTGCAGAGAACATCGATATCTTTTGAATAAAAGTTTTGTATCGCATAACAACAAAATTAGGCATCTATATCACGAACAATGTGCAGTTAACATTTCCTCTTCAACAAAAAACAACAGTTACGCTGTATTGATAACGTTATTGTCCTTCAGATAGGTCAGTATTGATCTATGACATGCAGTTACTGTGGACAGCGTGTAATTCGGCTGCTAATTAAAGCGAAAACAGCAATAGGACGTCGTCATGGGTGGCACGTGCGATGTAAGCTGCTGACCTCAAGCTGTTACACTTTGATGTTGAGTAGGTCAGTATTGATCTATGACATGCAGTTACTGTGTACACTGTACATGTAAGCTGCTGACCTCAAGCTGTTACACTTTGATGTTGAGTAGGTCAGTATTGATCTATGACATGCAGTTACTGTGTACACCCTCCATGTGGACAGCGTGTAATTCGGCTGCTAATTAAAGCGAAAACAGCAATAGGACGTCGTCATGGGTGGCACGTGCGATGTAAGCTGCTGACCTCAAGCTGTTACACTTTGATGTTGAGTGGGTTGGGTTATTGTTTGTCGCACTACAAAAGTATGAATGGCAGAATAGCGATGTCTGGGCGAAAATCCTGACCAAACTGGATTATTTATGAATGTTGGGTATTAGGAAAAATATTTAAGTACATGAAAAAAATCGGCATCCAGGGCCGATTTGCGATATATTGGATATCGCTAAATAATGGATTGCAGTTATTTTGTCGGTCTTAAGGACTGACGTTCTTGGAAAACATGCCGGAACAAGTGGAATTTTGCTGGTCAGGACCGTTAGACTGGCAATTTCGCGATGACTGACACAGCAACAATAAAAGTAAATTGCTAAGTGGAATAAAATGTTTTGACTTCTTGGCCTGGAGGGATATTCAAAAGCTCCTTCGTAAAAATTTTCGATTTATTATTGAATTTCTTTAGGCATAAAATTAATTAAATCAGTCAATTTATTTACTAACTGTAGTATTTACATTTAGGTTATGATCATGTAAAAATTAAACACTATGAGAGGGACTGTCTGATTTTTAGCTAACTTTTCGAAGGAAAGAAGTCGCGCTATTGTCGTTGCCCTGTCGTCTGCGTCAGCGTCTGCGTTAGTTACGTTTTTTGGTTAAGTTTTTTGTCCGAGTCCATTTCTCAAAAATTTTCACCGGTATCCATTTGAAACTTTCAATACTTTTTCACTATCAAAATGGTACTCCATTGCAGCAAGGCAGGTAACCCTGTGATTAGTAGTTCCAGAGTTATCTCCCCTTGTTTGATTTACAACTTAGCATATTTTGACAATTTCTTGTAAATATATCAAATTTATCAATAACTATTAAAAAGACATTAAATTGAAATTTAAGGAACTTGTTTATGGTGCTGACACCATTCTGCAGACAATAGGCGGTAACTTTTTCAAGGATTTTGTTGGAGTTATTACCCCTGTTTCAACTTACAATTTTCCTTTTAGGTCAAATTTCTCAATACCTATATGAGGTATTGACCTGAAACTCAAAGTACTTGGTCACGGTGATGAACTTATTCTGTTTACAAGAGGAGGTAACTCTATCAAGGATTTTTGTCATGAGTAATTGCCCTTTTTTCAACTTAGAAATTTTGCTGTAGGTCAAATTTCACAATATCTATAAGAGGTATTGACTTGAAACACAAAATACTTGATCACAATTATGAACCCATTCTGTACACAAAATGAGATATCTTATATCAAGGATTTTGATGGAGTTATTGCCCTTTTTTCAACTTAGATATTTTTGCTCGAGGTCAAATTTCTCAATATCTATCTATCAGACGTATTGACTTGAAATTCGAAATACTTCATGACATTGATAAACTTATTCTATAAACAAAAGCCTAGAGTACTATCAAATATATGTCTCTTTCGTTACCCACTAACAAATAACCGTTTTATATAACACAAATAAACGTCGACATCGACATGAACAATTTACTCTTATCGAAAAATGAAAATATTATTTTATTTTCTGTCGATACAGACCCGTTTATCCTACAGCAACAACTACATTTGGTTTTAAATGAGAAAATAAGGACTGCGCATGCTTCATTAATCGATCTGACTCGTCTAGACGCTTGGTATACATGTATATAATAATTCGCTGCACAGCGAAGTATTATTTTAGTTTTAAATTAATCTCTTAATAAACATTTCTGAACAAAGGTTATTCTCAACATTTGGTATAATATTATTTTAAAACTATTCTGACATCATAAGAATCAATGGATGGATAATCATGATAATTTTCATACAAAATCATACAGTCCCGTTTTAAAATTGATTACGATAAATCACAAACAAAATAACAGGAGCTGAAATGTTCACATAAGTGCAACGTAAGTTGAAATTTTCCTTAGAAGCCTTATAAATACATATCCTGGTCAAATTATGTTATTTACTGCTACACCCTAGACTGGGAATTTCTTCAATATACAAGGCTCTTGACTAGGAGCGGTTCTTCCCTGCCCTGCATTTTGTTCGTATTTTGTAATACAAGAGTTGACTATATTGTCTTTGAACTGTTGACGTGTCTTTGTAGTTATGAATCGTGTATTTATATTACTGCTCATTGCTGACATAATCATTTGAGAATCATGTGGTATCTATTGCTATTCAGTATTCATGAATGAATTTATTATTTGAGTATTTGTTCAATGAGTAATCATAATGACATGTAAGTTGAGTGTGTTGTTACATTGTCAGTAGTCTCAAATTGTCCCCCTATTTCAAGTAAAAATACAAATGATTTTCATCAAATAACGTGCCATAATTATAATGTATGGTATCATTCATTATGTTTATGGCTTTTGCCAAAATGCAATGTATTTGGTGTTTTACTTTAATCAAATAATAGATTCTTCAGATTTTAATTTCTTAGTTACTTGGTAGAAAATTGTGTGGTTTGACAATGGGCTCAAATGAATTGAAGCATATCTCTTTATGGTACAATCACTGTTACAAGAGATAATATGGAACGCCATGACTGTCTTATGTCGTCATGATTTGTGTTGTCTTGTTCAAGATTGTCTTATTATGTCAAAAATATGTGTTATTATGTTAAAATATTAATTCATTATGTGCTACGATCAGGTGAACTTGTCAATGTAATGTGTTATTATGTCAAAAAGACGTGTCATTATGTTAAAATATTGTTTCATCATGTTCTATGATCAGGTGAACTTGTCAAAAGAATATGTTATTATGTCAAAAAGATGTGTCGTTATGTTAAAATAGTGTTTCATCATGTGCTACGATCAGGTGAACTTGTCAAGGGAATATGTTATTATGTCAAAAAGATGTGTCGTTATGTTAAAATATTGTTTCATCATGTTCTATGATCAGGTGAACTTGTCAAAAGAATATGTTATTATGTCAAAAAGATGTGTCGTTATGTTAAAATAGTGTTTCATCATGTGCTATGATCAGGTAAACTTGTCAAGGGAATATGTTATTAAGTCAAAGAGACGAGTTATTATGTTAAAATAGTGTTTCATTATGTGCTGTGATCAGGTGAACTTGTCAGAAAAATATGTTATTATGTAATAAAGACGTTTTATTATGTAAAATAGTGTTTCATTATGTGCTATGATCAGGTGAAATTGTCAAAAGAATATGTTATTATGTCAAGAAGACATGTTATAATGTCTACAACTCAGATGAACTTTTCGACTTCAATGTCCTTCACGCATGCTTTTATGTCTAATCGTGTCGGTATTGTGTCAATGTACGTAGCTTTCCGCCATGGTAGTGAGTGCACGCTATTTTTAGCTCAACAACAACAACTTGTAATTTGAACAAAACAACATACCGTTTGAACACAATAAATTTACTTTTGACACGATAAGACAGTGTTACAACAAAATAAAACTTATTACAGATGTATTGACAAAACAACATGTGGGTTTGACATGATAGCACGGTATTTGGACAAAATAAAATGCTGTCTGGACAAATCAATAGCATATATTTACAACTTATAAACATTATGTCAAAATTACATGCTGCACTAACATGTTCACTTGATTTCTTGACATGATCAAACGACATTTTCACATAACAACTCAACAATTTGACATAACAAGTCACATTGCATACAAGATAACTCATTGCATTGACAAAACAACACGTGTACATAACATAATAACACATGCGAAAGACAAACTCATATTATGAGTAGACAAGATGAACCCGCTATACAGACAAGACAATATTGAAGTTTGACATAATTACATATACTGCTTACATAACGACACAGCCGAAGACAACATAAGACAGTCCCGGTGTTCCATAAGATAAAGTCATGTGAATGTTTTGTTGCTGTGCTTAATGATGGGTTTCCCAGAGGGCTCCAGTTTCCACAACATAATAATTACAATTGAAGTATTCTTTCGAAATACTATGAAGACAAGCCTGCCCCCCTCACACCCCCCCCCCAAAAAAAAAGACAGGTAAATAGTGGAGTAAACAAAACAACTCCTCTATGAGGAAAAAAGCAGTATCCATACAAAATCCCACCTCCACACTGGAAATAATCCCCGCCCCTTTCCTCCCACCCTGCTCCATTTTTACATTTTTAAGAACCTGGACAAAATGTCTGCACGACCCTGATAATTCCCCCCCCCCCTCCACCCCATCATTATGTCCGGATGTAAAGAAAAGTAATTATTATCTACATGTTTGGTAACATGGTCAAGAAGACTGTTCTTCAAAGCCACAAATAAGAAATATGCACTGATAAAGGGCTGGTTTATTTGAATATCTGTATTGTCATCAAGATCAAACATGGGCAACTCCCAGGGCGGAAAGATGTCAGAAGGCTTGTTAGGCGACCTTCAACACGCTTGTTACCTGTCACAGTGCGCAAGCAATAGTGTCCTTGTGGTTTTGATTAAATAGAATAAGACTTAAGGGTCTTATTAGGTGTAAAAAAAATATGTTTGTTTCAGGTTACATGCCCCAAAAAATTAGGGTAGGTCGGTCGGGATTTTTTATTAAGCTGAATAAATGTTCAAAACATATTAGTAATATCCTCAAACATTGTTTAAAAGTGTATACTATCAAAACAAAACACTTATTTATCCAAAAACACATTTCATTATTGCAAAAGGTAAATAAAACAAACATCTATCTGCAAACCCAATAAAATGTTCTTGGGTCGGGGCATTTTCTTTAGAGTAGGTCGGGTAACCTGAGACAGATTTTTACACCTTAATTTAGAGATTTAGATGTATTATGTACTTCATGAAGAGAGTACAGATTTTAGGCTGGCATTTAACTGTCATGTGTTGTTTTGGTAAAATAATATTTTTTAATGAAATTCTGTCCGATTACAAATGCAGCTTTTAATTGCTCCTGCCATGATCCTTGCTTATATAATGTTGTTGTTTTGTCCAATACAGAATGTTTGTATTCTATTCGTAGAAATAACATTACACTTAAAATCATGTTTTCCACAAACCACATAATATAGTATGCACACTGACACACACAATTATCGTGGTATGATCTGCGTTCTTAAAATAGCAATTGTCCCAGAGGTGGTTTAAGAATTAAATTCAGGTTTTCCCATTTGAATTTTTGCCTGTCATATTCAACATGCTCGAAGTCATTGTTTTCAGCATTAGATATATTGTTATGGGTGTTAGAAAAAAAAAAGTCACTGTATGTTGGTTGTACTCACGGTGAATATGGTCACCGCATACTGCCGAAATAAAATTGGAATGCACAGTATACTTTGTGGAAAAAGTCGTTGAACAGGCAATATGAATCTGTATACAAATTAAAATATTTAGCAATCCATATACTCTATGAATAAACCATGAGTTGCACGGAACAAAATATGATTTAAGCCACACATGAACGTTCAATTTTAGTAAATAGCGATAACATTGTGTAGATCTCGGTAAAATTCGCATTTAAACCTTAAGTTTCAATATAAAGTTTATAGTTTCAAACATATTTATTTCAACAAAACCGCAGTGATAAAAAGACAGAAACTTAAATGAGCTTCTATCACACGAATTATTGCCAAATAGAGAAATCTGAATATAAATCTGAAAATTCACTTCATGAATAAAAGACATGGACACTTTTTCACTTCGTCTATGACGATGGACGCATTTCAGGAAAATATGTTGTAAGAATATATAGCAGCGATACCATTGCCTTCCGTACAACTAAAATTATTGTCATATGAAGAAAACGCAGAGATATTGAAATTTTATTGCACTGCACTCTGTTTATTTGTCCATAAGTATGCGGTGCCCATCCATTCATTATAAAGGTAACGTAGTTTTATTACATCAGTATATGGTGACCATATACACCGTGGTACTAGTTGAACGTAAATTGGCCCTCATGAAATGGAGGAATGGAGGGAGAAATTGTTACCTTGTAAGTCATGTATGGTATCTTTGTAGCATGTTAATTTTTTATCATTGAGATTATATAAATGATTCCCAGGGCCATCATTTTGTTATTATTAATGCAAAAAGGGTATGATTAATCATTTATTTCTTTTGTTTATTTTACACAATAAAATGTCTACAGTGTTGCAAAAGCCAATGTTAAATATATATTCAGCTTCACATAAAACTTGTTTGTTCATTTTATGAATAGTCTTTTACCAACCAGCAACACTTATGTAACAATCCATTCGCTACTTACTGTAAGTGTTCTGAAAGCTCGTCATGTAAAAAAGTATGTGATTTCTTCCGCATCTGTATGTGTGCCTGACTGCCTGTTTGTGTCATCATCTTGAAAGTGAAGTGCTCGCACCTTGTGTATTTACAATGGATGATGGGGGGTGAGGGGTTTCCTGGCAGGGCTGTAATCGTTTTTTGTGTGTGCAAATACTTGTAATATATATGTACTTGTCTTAAACATTGGTCTGTGGGAAATGTCATAACATTAGAATGTTTGCCATCTTTGTAACCATTATTATTTGACTTAAAATGATTAAAAAAACACAACACATTCAACTAGTGTGTTCACAAATTTAAAGCCTTATAAGAAAAAACATAATTATTACTTGTTATCTTTCCTTTGTAATTAGCATCATTTTAGCTGATACAAAAGTACATTTGTACAGACACACAGCAATACTACATTTCATTACAATATCAGAGATGCTATGATAGCCAAATATATGTACAAATAGTGCTTCAATTTACTGGATCCATTGGAGCTGATGAGGTTAGGAGAACCCTCTGAGGAGTCAGGGTATCTCCTTCCCCTGGGATGATTATCTCCCTTGAAATCACGGTAAAATGTAGGTGACATAATACACACATCTGTAAATGACTGTCATCGACAGTAAGGCTCAAGAAAAACAAACATCTTTCTCGATTCACAGAGTTTGGGCATTGTCTGACGTGGAGTACACCTGTTTACCAATTTCAATGCTTAGGCTGATCCAGGAAGACACTTAATGCACATGCATCCGTCCAGACTTCGTTTCCGCTCTGTAACTTTTTAACGCCTGGATAGATTTTAATATAACTTCAGAATATTATTCACTAGACGATGTGTCGCGTACAACTCCCATGCTTGTCAGTCAAAGGTCAAGGTCACAATTCAAGGTCAAAGGTCATGAATTTTCGTTTCCGCTCCATAACTTCTAAACGCCTGGATGGATTTTAATAAAACTTCAGATTATTCTTCCACATGACCAGAAGATGTGTCGAGTACAACTCCCATACTCGTCGGTCAAAGGTCAAGGTCACAATTCAAGGTCAAATGTCATGAATTTTCGTTTCAGCTCTGTAGCTTCTTAACGCCTAGAAAGATTTTAATATAACTTCAGATTATTATTCCCCATGACCAGACAATGTGTTGCGTACAACTCACATGATGGTCGGTCAAAGGTCAAGGTCTAAATTCAAGGTCAAAGGTCAATTTTTTTTGTCTGGAGGGATTTAAATGTTACTTCAGATTATTATTCTCCATGACCAGACAATGTGTCGCATACAACTCCTATGCTCGTCTGTCAAAGGTCAAGGTCACATTCAAGGTCAAAGGTCAAGGATTTCTGTTTCTCCACCATAACTTCAAAACGTTTGGAAGGATTTGAATATTACTTGAGATTATAATTGCCCATGATCAGGCAATGTGTCGTGTATGACTCCTATAGTCCTCAGTCAAAGGTCAAGGTCACAATTCAAGGTCAAATGTCATGGAATTTTCTTTCCCCGTTGTAACTTTCAAAAGCCTTGAAGGATTTTATTATTACCTCAGATTATTTTTTCCCATGACCAGATGATGTGTCACATACCCCTTACATGCTCCTCGGTCAAGGTCTTGTGGTCCAAGGTTACACTTAAAAGGTCAAATATTAGAATGAACTTCTTGTAGGAAGCATCATTTTTGCCAACTTGTAAGGAATGTAATAACTTGGTGTGAATGAAGATCATTATGAGGCAGTGTGTCACAACAACAAACAGCTGTGTTGCTGAAATCTCAAGATATTTGTCCAGGGCATAATTGTTACCAACTGCTCATATCGGTGAGGTTATAGATATAATAAAATCTATTTCGATGTTTCAGGTTTTATTTCGACAATGTATGAATGGTTCGTAAATATCCCAGGGACCTGCAATAACAATACATACATTTGCAAATCCAATTCCATTACTATGAATATAAGACATAATTAAATCATACGAAATGATAATAGTATACAAATACATTTTTACAAATACATTTTTATAATACTATAAATGCATGTCGTAATATAAATATTGTCGTCAGACTCTTTACAATAATACATATATATAAATGAATCAAACCATCTGTTTGCAACTAACTTCATTTTCTATCTTACCGAATGATCTATTCAGACCCCTCAATGAATCGTGATTTCTGGATTTACAAGTGTGTTACAATCTGTAATTTACAGAAAGTTATATCTAACATGTTGCAAATACACAAAAATGGAGTTTATAATGATCTTGCATCACAGGTAACGATAGTCGTAAATCTTACTGGTTCGAACAGATAAGGTACGAAAAGATGTGTAACGAATAGAAATACATTTTAAGTCGTTGGAATATAAAACAACATAGTAATACAATAATTATCATATTAACCATTAAAGTGAATGATAAATAACTTCGAATCGACTTACAATCTAACATACAAGCTTACTTAAATATTAAACAAGTCGAATTAGTTTCAGTCATCTACAAAACTTCTGTTCAACCAAACAAGAACACCGCGAACACAAACTTAATGGTTAACAACCTGTCCCTAGACCAATGAAAACTCTTATGGACTAATCAGAATACTCGTTTCATGACAACAATCATATATCAGCGGTAAATAAAGTAAGTAAATCAGGTTCCATGCAACTATTAAAATATGCTATATTTCGTCTCTGCTACATAATATTGTACTCTGACATTGTTTTGCCTTCCTCTGGTAAGCATATGCTTCGGGGCATATTTCACATCCTGTGACAATCCTTATTTGTATTTATCTTGAGCTGTATTGTATTTAAGATTTGTTATGCATTATAATAGTGAAGCATCACACATGGGAGTTTAAATGATTGAAATAACGATTTCTGTATCCCTGCTGAAAGTGTGTATTTACGATGTTTTTCATGTCCATAATTTATCACCAATTTATTTGAAAATATTGAAATAGCATTCATGAAGATATAAACAGTAACCTAGGTGTCTCTTATACTAACCACTATTCAATAGAGACCATCAATTCGGTTTATTAGACATGGAAATGTATTTGAATTGTCGACTGCACAGTTTAATATAATTGTTTTGGATTAGATTACTAAACTTCCGTAATTATTTTGTTGAAGGTTCTTATTAACTCTGCTTCTGTTTAAAATAAAAAAACAACCTACATGATTCAAGATTTTTCCAGAAAGAAGGTATAATGCTCCCTTCAAAGTGGATTTATAAACCAAAAAAATCTGACATGAAAAAAATCTGCATAGCAAAAATCTTATTTGGCTTCCTGGTAGATAGGATGATTTTGTATGGAAAAAGCAGTTTGGTAATTATGGTACTTCTGATAATAGTGTAATAAGAGCGCTTGAATGTCTAAATGTGGTGAAAATGAGAACCCTTGCATTGGTAAGTATGTAATTCTGCACCCACATCCTCCAGACGTGCCTATCTTTTTATTATGAAAAATTAAAACACATTATTCTAATGGAAACTTGATCTGTAGTGCTTATAATTAGTTAACATAAAATGTTTTTGACAAAACGTTTAGGTTAGTGTTGAATTAAAGTCATTTGGTCTCAGAGAGGCTTTGAAAATCTTGATCAGGCACCTTGGGGAGCTTTGATTATAACAGATACAGCAAATTATTTTTTGTCAGGGGCGTAGCTTCCTTTAGGCATTATATGCACGTGCCGATACATTTTTTTCCAGAGATGAAAAATTTTAATATGCCAAAAATGCAATGAAAACAAGAGGGGGGATGGGGTTGAGGGGATCTTCATGGCTGTGCTGATACTTCATTGTTTAACGAGTCGACTACGTCAATATGAAACAAATTTCATGAAACACACTCTTATTTTACAAATATTTTGTAGAATCGGGGTTAAACTGAAGTTAATTGTTTGTATCCACATATGAGTATAAACACTCCTGGCCCAAATTATGAATTACTGCGTCATTTTGTAGATTCCGCCTATTGTGCCTATACATTTTTTGAACCCAAGCTACCCCCCTGTTTGTGCTACTATTATGTATTGTGCCAACATAGTAGAACTACAACATACCAGTAATAATGAATCAATCTCACCTTCAGTAATGTCTGAAATTTGAAAATGAGCCTCACTAACACATGTTTCAGGGCCAAATATTTCAAAATGGCATTTATATTCTTGAAAAAAGTAAAAATATATTTTGCTAGAAAACCTAATGGATATTATGTAGTTACAGTTAACCGGATTCATTTTGCTGCATTATACTGTGTGGACACTAAAACACATCAGTTAATAGATAGTAACCTCTATGTGATTTCAGCTGTCTGGGGCGGCCATCCTGGGTGTTGGAGTGTGGATGATCGTGGACAAGAACATTGCGAGCTACTTTGAGGTCCTCAACATTGACACACACGACAAGTTCTTCAAGTAATTAGTATTTGGTGTATTAAGGGGAGACTAGCAATATGTTGCTAAAACTGGCTAAAACTAAGTACTACAGCAATTTTGTATGCTTCGCTAAGGGAGGAACATAGTCGCCAGTTTGTCTGTCAGTCTCATTCACATTTCAACTATCATTCAGTTTGTCCGCGTGTTCAGTGCATTTCCCCACAAATTTTATCCAATATTTCTGTCCATCTGTCCTTCTGGCATTTTCCTTTCCACATTTTCTTGGCAACAAATAAATCGAATTCAGTGAAACTTTATATACAGTATCGCTACCAATAGGACATTTCAAAATATTGTTAGCAAAAGATGTAAAAATTATGCCTCATTGAAAAAAGTATTTTACAAATTCTAAGTAGCCATTGCATATTTTGGCTACTGGTAGCATTAACATTGATAGATGGTCAGACTGCATTACTTTTTTAAATATACAGCAAGTTGCAAAGTACACTGTAACTGTATTTGAGGCCTGTTGTGGGAAAACTGGGCTCAATGCATGTGCGTAAAGTGTCGTCTCGGATCAGCCTGTGCAGTCCGCACAGGCTGATTGGGGACGGCACTTTCTGCCTGCAGTGGATTTATGGTTAGAAGAGCCTTTTGAAACAGCAAATACCATAAAGGCGGAAAGTGTCGTCCCGGATCTGCCTGTGCGGAATGCACAGGCTGATCCGGGATGACACTTTACGCACACTCATTAAGCCTGGTATTCCCATGACATGCCTCATTTCTATTTGTAGATATACAGCGTACCTGCTGATCGCCTTCGGTGTGTTTGTATTCCTGGTGGGATTCTGCGGCTGTTGTGGGGCCATCCGGGGCAGCAAATGTCTCCTGGGCATGGTAAGACACACTACACATTATGGTGCAAATATTACATTTAGTGTTATGTCTGCCCTGCCCCTTTTTTGTACTGCCCTGTTGCCCCTTATCAGCACCATGCTGCCCTTAATTAGGGTCAGTTTGTAAGTCAAGTCTCAGTTTGTGAAGGTCCTGGGGCATTTGAAGTCACAACAATGCCTTCAGTCATCACCTGTTTATTAGATCATTAATCTGATTATTGCTGCAGACAGGAGCATCATGCCTTATGTTGTGACGGCTTTATCAGTGTCAATTTTACACTTGATTAGTCACACTGCACGTTCACCAGAAGGCCAAATCAACAATATTAAATTTATTATAGTTATAATAGTGGAATGATTTTATCAATCATATTTTAAAGTGAACAATAACAACATGATCGATTATGACATGGTTTAACTTATTCCAAAACGAGGCTGACATGTAAACAAAGGAAAATGTCAGTGTCTGTTGTTGGATATTTCTGTACCATGACAAACTGTTTGTCCACAGACATCATGAATTTTTGACAAAAATTTGTCTGATCAACCTGTAAAGCTGTTTAGTTGAAGGTGGATTAACCAATGTGCAAGTCTTAATTTTGTATTGTCACATATTTTTGCGACCTTATAAATAGATCTGCAACACTAAATCTTGTCAACTAACCAGTGTGAATTAATACAAACTTATTATAATTGACCATTACATGATGTATACTGCTTAGTTTTATTTACAACACTGAAGTCAATGCTATTTGATATTGACAAAACTGTTAATGACTAATAAGACGTACATGTATGTCAGTAGAACATACCATAAAATTAAGACGATTAATATACCATTTATAAATGTGATACCATTTTTTGTGATTCATAATAATGGCAAACCTCAATGATTGGCAAAAAATTGCTGTTATTGGCACCAACTTTTTATAAGTGGCAAATTTAAATGGCAACAACTTTGTGTCAGTGAAACCCCTGTTTGCTAACTTACATTTTTCAAAATGGAATTTCAATTAAAATTCCAATGATATATGTACCTGCAGCGCCAATTTAAAAATGTATATGTAATAATTAGGGATGTCAACGAATATCCGGATAACCGGTTATCCGGTTACTATGTCTATATCCGGTTACCAAGTTAGTAACCGAATATCCGTATAAAAATTGAAAATCCGATTGTTCGCGTTTTTTTAGGCATACAACCGCCCTTCTTGCATGTATATTATTAACACCACACAGCTATAGACATCTACAGAAGGTCTCCACCTCGTACTGCGGACGTTCATAAAGACACCCCTTGGTCGGAATACGATTATCATAAAACAACAGGTGGTGCTTTCACACCACACTACCTTTGACAGGTCTATTAAACAAACAAGTGGTCACAATCGATTATGCCAATTAGGTGCGTCCCTCTTGATAAGAGATGGTTCTCTACCAGTTAACAATGCCAATTAAAATAAAATATACAGTAACATTGATCCATCCTTGTTTTTGTGTTTATGTGCATTTGATTAGCACATTGGGTGTTTTACTCAAACATCGCAATTTACGGGTTTACCATACACCAGTCAGCCTTAACACCTACTTACTTTTACGCAAATCAAATGTTTAATTGGGGTACTTTAATCGAATGCATTACAACATTGCACGCTACACAAAACAAACAAAACGCACAATTTACGAACAGAAATTGACGTAGTTTTGTACATGTACTTTTTTCAATCATGAAATAGATCTGTTTTCAGAATAGAAGTATCGTCTAGATTTGAACTTAATTTTGCAACTTTAACATGTGCCAGATTCCGGCCGCCAATGCCGATCTATATGGTTATCCGGATAGTATCCGGATATTACATACGAATAACCGGATACCAATTATGGTAGCTGTTGACATCCCTATTAATAATTCTTATATTTTATTTATGAATCATACATTTGTATATAATATGTACAAGAATATAAATGTAAATACATATGCAAGGGCTCTTTTATGGATTGTTCCATATTTTGCGCCGCACGACGTTATTGCCCTGCTCCTTTTTCAAAGAACCCTGCCCCTTTTAAAGTCTAGAATTAACACTATATTAATAGTTGAATCAAAGTTGCAGGTGCTGGCAAGTAAACTTTAAGCCATCAAAATATGAGTTTGAAATTGTGTACCAATATATCCTGAGAAAATGTGTCTGCTTTATCTCCAAATCTTCAGATGAACACCATTTAGATAGCCTATATCCTGAACAGCTATGTATGAGGCATGTCGTGCGAAAACCGGACTTAATGCATTTGCGTAAAGTGTTGTCCCAGATTAGCCTGTGCAGCCCGGTTTTCTAACGACACGCCTGATATAATTATGGTAGTTAACAAACACCAAACATTTATTTATATATTTAATAAAATTTATTTAAAATTATTCATGTTTGAGAAAGCGAGAAAGCTGTGAAATCAATTATTATGTTCTCTAACCAACTAACGACTTGAAGCCACCCAAAGTGAGTCACACAAACAAATATTAATGTTGAAACCTGTAACAGAGACCATGACAAGCCCTTCAGACCATTAGAAATTTCGACCCTCGCCAATTCAAGCCTAACAATATGAAATCTATATCAATATATAGCAATAAAATAATGGTTACTAGAATAAAAATTGAGCCTTACTGGAAGAAAATTTGAGCCAACACGAAATTTGAGAGAAAACCGTTTAAGACATTACGAGTCAACTGCTTGTTCTTACACATGGGGTATTATTTATTCCTCCTTTTTGCTGATTTCCGAATTCCTTCTCTTCAATGCAAATCTGTATGTACAAATTAGGCTTTAATTTGCTGGATAGTTTTGGAAAGGATAAGTTTTGGACAATTCTTTGAGGGTAGAATGGGTGTGTCCTTCCTGGACGTGTTTATGAAATCAAGTCCCTGTTATGTCTTGTATACACGTACATGTACATGTTAACCTTGAATATGTAGCTCGAAATAATTCACCTGACCCTGACCTGTATGCATGAATATAAATGAGGCGTTTCATGGGAAACCCTGGCTTAATGCATGTGCGTAAAGTGTCGTCCCGGAATAGCCTGTGCAGTCCGCACAGGCTTATCCAGGACGACACTTTCCGCTTTTATGGTATTTTCTGTTTCAAGGAAGTCTCTTCCAAACATAAAATCTGTGGGCGGAAAGTGCCATCCCGGATTAGTCTGTGCGGACTGCACCGGCTGATCCAGAATAACACTTTACGCACAAGCATTAAGCTCGGTTTCCCTATTACACGCCTCAAATGTTTTACTATTTTAGTATTACTTCTTGCTCCTATCATGTGATTGCAAAACATCATTTTGTTAAGAAAGAAAATTGAATAACTGTTCTAAATCTTGTATGACTAAGAGAATTAGAAATTCAATGAATAGGTTTAAATCTTTAGATCTTGTATGTTAGCAAGAAAGATTGGCATATTACAGAAAGCATAGTAGCAGCAACACATACTTGCTAATGGACAAAAGATGATATTATACACCTCAAATTATTTTGTATACTTTTGACACAACCTGCTTTGTTTTCAGTATATCTTCTTCTTGGTGTTGGTCTTCGCTGGAGAAATAGCTGCGGGTGTCCTGGCGATCATCTACAAAGTCAAGGTTAGCGGCAATAAGTTACCTAATGTACAAGTGTATATGCATCCTTTATATGAGGCGTGTTTTGGGAAAACCGGGCTGAATGCATGTGCGTAAAGTGTTGTCCCGGACCAGCCTGTGCAGCCATATTATATAGCTTTCAAATGATTATACAGACCTGTGATTAGGAATGTAGTCTTAATCTGAAATTTAAACCAATCAAATTTAAGGCTCATATGTAGCAACCATTTTCATTGGTTAATTTGTAGCTTACCTGAGCACAAAGTGCTCAGTGAGCTATTAGTATAGGGGACCTCTCCTGCATCATCCGTGTGTTGTCTTTGTTTTGTAATCACGCTAGAGACCACTTTTTTTATCCAATCTTAACCAAACATGCACAGTTTGTGTGTGACCATAACATCTCGGACGGAATTGTTATTGGGCCAGATCACACCAGTAACATTAGAGTTATTGCCCCTTTTTCATGCAGAAAAGTGAAAAAAATGCATATTTCCAACATACAGACTTTATTTTCCATCCAATCCTAATTAAACTTTCACAGTTTGTGTATGACCATCAGATTTCAACTGAAGCCAAAAATGGGTCAGATTGTGTTTCAAACACTGGAGTTATTGCCCTTTGTTTATGAAAAAATATACAAAAATGGACATTATGTTTATGAAAAAATATACAAAAATGGACATTATTCAGGATAGAGACTTCATTTTTCATCCAATCTTTACCAATCTTGCACAGTTTGTCTATGACCATGAGATTACAGTTGAAGTCGAATATAAGCAAGATCGGACCAGAAACACCGGAGTTATTGCCCTTTGTGAAAAAATGTGAAAAAATGGACATTAATTCAGGAAAGGGACTTTATTTTTCATCCAATCTTCATCAGTCTTGCACAGTTAGTCTATGACCATAAGATTATATGACAAGTTGAATAAAAACAAAATCGGGCCAGAAGCATTGGAGTTATTGCCCTTTGTTTGTTAAAAAAATATATACAAAAAATGGACATTATTCAGGATAGAGACTTCATATTTTATCCAATCTTCACCAATCTTGCACAGTTGTCTATGACCATAAAATTAAAGGTGAAGTCAGATATAAGAAAAATCGGGCTAGAAACACCGGATTATAGCTCTTTGTTTGTGAAAAACTATACAAAAATGAACACCCAATTTTCACCAATTGTGCACAGTTTGTCTATTAATGTTAACAGGTGAAGTCGAATATAAGCATATTCGGGCCAGAAACACCAGAGTTATTGCCCCTTGTGTGTGAAAAAAATATCAACAAGTTATCAATGATTGGCTTGCAGACACGATTTTTTATTTAATGTTGACCAAACTTACACAGTTTGCATATTACCATAATAGTTGATTGATAAAATTTGATCCAACAGTTGCACACCTTGCATGCAGTTTTTTGTACATGCAACCTTGATGGTTTCAGAGCCTGCATTAACATCATTTATCATAATTGGACAGAAAATTATCAAAGAGAAAGCAAAACTTGACATTATAGCACAGCCATCGCAATTATCGCATTGCAACTAGTTCTTCAAAACTGTCTGCGAAAAAGACATCAAAATATACTGTTTCTGCATTTTCCAGAATTGTCACTGTCTTAATGAAAAAGGGTCTGGTAAGAATATGGAAAAAAAAAAGATTTGAGAACCATTAGAAAAAACAATGCACATCCATTACACAGCTCATACTTTAGCTAGCCCATTGCACTAACCAATGTTTTAAATCAAATCAGTCCTATCCCCCTTTGCGTATTGTTCAGTATACCTTAATTTTCAAACCTGTCACAACATGATGGTCCTCATCTGTACCAGTTCTCAGGTGAGTGCTTTGGGCCATCATGGCCGTCTTGTTATGGTTCAAACAAGGCAGAATTTAAGACGGAGATCAAGAATGTGCATAGTTGTGGAATGTTGTTGTTCCTTTCAGTCCAGAGTTTGGTCCTCTGACTAGAGTTTGCGTGTGTTTGTATTTCTATGTCGAGTTGAAAATACTGCATTTGTTGTACCGTGATTTGAGTGCAACAAAAACTTTTAAAACTCAGAATAGTAGAAAACTTCTATTGGAACTATGCATCTCAAATTTTCTTGCGATTTTCATCCATTCTGGATTTCAAAGAATAATTTTACACAAACATTATTATATATTTTAATCTAAAATCTATTGTGATAGACTGCATAGGTCTAATTAATGAACATAATACTATGAGATGTGTATGCTTTTATAAAGTCAATTAGTGTCTGCATACATTGTTTTTATTGTGCAGATATTATTTATGAGACCAATGTAAGCTTTTGGGGGAAACCTGTCAACTCAAGAGAGTTTTAGGATCAAACTGTAGTGTTAGAAATTTTGTGGGCAGCTTTGCTTAATGTTGATAAGATAGTTTTCTCACAATATTGTTAAGGCATTGCTTACATGTACATGCTTAAATAGCATGTATACAACTATTGTGTATATTATATCCAAATTTAAGATCCATTTTCCTTGCCTTGTACTAACAGGTATTTCTTTGCATATTTATACATACATTTAACCTCATTAATTTCATCACTGGTAGATAAGTTAATGCAACATTAGTCAACTTGGTTTTATCATTAAAGTAGCAGTCCAAAAATATGTAAATACAAATAAAACTTTGCAGAAATGTTTTTGAATGGACATGTTACCGATAAAAATACAGAAAAACGCATTGAAATCTGTAAAATATTAAGGTTTTGGTAACTTTAGCACACCTGAGCACAAAGTGCTCAAGTGTGGGTATTGTGATGAGTCTGTGTCCATCAACATTTTACTAAAAACAACTTCTTTGAAACCACTGGGCGGATTTTAACCAAACTTGGCAGGAATGTTCCTGGGATGGTCCTTTACCAAATTCCTTAAATTAATTAAAAACTGGAAAACTTCAAAAATCTTCTTGTCAGAAACCACTGGCTGGATTTGAAAATAGTTTTCACAGAAATGTTCCTTGGGTGACGCTTTACCAGATTCCTTGAAATCATTTTGATTCATTAAAAAACATGGCCGCCAGGGGGCAGGGTAGTTTTCCTTATATGGCTATATTGAAAACTTTAAAAATCTTATTTAAAAATAGTTTTCACAGAAATGTTCCTTGGTTGACCCTCTACCAAAGTCCTTGAAATCATTTTGATTCATTAAAAAACATAGCCACCAGGGTGCAGGGCAGTTTTCTTTGTATGGCTATATTGAAACCTTTAAAAATCTTCTAGAAACCACTGGCTGGATTTCAAAATAATTTCAGAGAAATGTTCCTTGTGTGACCCTTGACCAGATTCCTTGAAATCATTTTGATTCATGAAAAAACATGGCTGCCAGGGGGCGGGCAGTTTTCCTTATATGGCTTTATTGAAACCTTTAAAAATCTTCTAGAAACCATTGGCTGGATTTCAAAATAATTCCACAGAAATGTTCATTGGGTGACCCTCTACCAAATTCCTTGAAATCATTTTGATTCGTTAAAAATAATGTCCGCCAGGTGGCGGGACAGGTTTCCTTATATGGCTATATTGAAATCTTAGTCTTCTTGTTAAAAGCCATTATGATGCTTTACACTCAGGTTAGTGACCTAGGGCCATCATGGCGCACTTGTAAATGTACAGTTATCTCTATGCGCTAGCTGGTGATGCCTCTGGAGTAAACCAGCATGTACATTAGTGTATATTTCATTAGTACAAAGCCTTTACGAACATAGACATTATAAAATGCCTTTCGTTAATAAGAAACAGTTTTCAGTTGAAAATAAACGTCATTAATGTTCATTAGAACTAATATCAATTTAAGATGTACTGAATTACGTCCATTGGACTGCGGCTTTAAATAGCTTCTAACATACATATATCTTAAACAAAGCAATCTGTTGAATTGTGGCGCGTCGTGAGAAAACCGGTCTGAATGCATGTTCGTAAAGTGTCGTCCCGGATTAGCCTGTGCAGTCCGCACAGGCTAATCCGGGACGGCACTTTCCGCTTTTATGGTATTTTCTGTTTCAAGGAAGTCTCTTCTAAAGATAAATCCACAGTAGGTGGAAAGTGCCGTCCTGGATTAGCCTGTGCGGACTGCATAGGCTAATCGGGGATGACACTTTACGCACATGCATTAAGACCGGTTTTCCCACGACGTGCCTCAATTAATGTTCCAGATTGAAGACAAGGTGGATTCAACCCTTCATACGTCTATCAAAGAAAAGTATGGTTCTACAGGGTCGGCTACAATCACTGATGCCTGGGACTTCGTACAGATTCAGGTAAGAATAAACTGATTCAATAGCCTTGTCTTCGTGCGTAATTCTGCGTTGCTTTATACTGGTCCAAAACTGTGAGACTATTTGCATTAGTGACTGTAAAATTCTAATGCAAGCTAATGGAAACATTTTTATTCAACAACAGTCTAGTGATTTGTGATTCCATTATTTTTTGTGTTTGAGTTATTGACAGTAAACATATACAGTAGCAAAAAACACCAGTTCGAAGCAGTGAAAATCACCTATTTAACACCATTTATCAAAATTATGCCACAATTTTAAATACAATGGTATGTCTTTTCAAGTGGGGTTAATTTCTTCATTGCATACAGAATGATGAGCCAAAATATGATGCAAGAAACTCACAAGAAAATGTTAAACTATATTTCTGACGGCTGCTTTCCCAACATTTGCATGTTGTTTTGCAGTTGGAGTGTTGCGGAGGAAAGGGCCCTATTGACTACTCTGGCAGCAAGTTTGAAGAGTCGGGCAAAGAGGTGCGGGTTTGCAGTTGAAGACTATCTTATTTTACTTGCACTAATATTTGGGATTGAAATTATCAACTGCACTTATCGTGATAATATTTCTAAAAAATCCCACTTGCTCAAACACTAGTTTCTCTGATGATAAAAAATCCAACTCACCCAATCAATATCCATAATTAAATGTTGCAAAGTAATGAATATTGTTTGTTTACAGAGAATATATCACAGAAACTGTAGAAAAGATTATAGGTAAAAAATGACTACTACCATTTGAAAAGAACATGAAACCAAACACAATATTTTTCATTGTCTAGGTTTTAAAGCTTCAGTGTTGAACATTGTTCAGTTTTTTCTAGTAAATACACAGTACATGTATATGACTGATTTCCAAAAACGTGAATTCCATCTAAATCTAAAGAATAAAAATCATATTTCCAAAACAGCATGAATAAATCTTGCTTTACAGCTGTTATTATGCCCCCATCAAAGATGGCAGGGTATATTGGTTTGCTAATGTCACTTTCATTTCCGCCCTCTAAGTCCAAAAGTTTTCATCCGATCTTCACCAAATTTAATGAAAATCTTTGTGGGCATAATATCTCGACCACGTTTGGTAATCAACCAAATCGCCCCAGGAATAGTGGAGTAACGGCCGTTGAATTATCTAAAATAGCTGTTTCAGCTCTCCAAGTCCAACAGTTTTTGTTTAATCTTTACTCGACTTCATAAAATGTTTGTGGGTATAATATCTCGGTCAAGTTTGAAAATCAGCCTAATTGCCCCAGGAATTGTGGAGTTACGGCCGTGTTTAGATTTTCCTCTCTAAGTCCAACAAATTTTATCCGATCTTTACCAAACTTGATGAAAACCTTTGTGGGTATTATATCTCGGTCAAGTTTAGTGATCAACCAAATTGCCACAGGGACTGTGGGGCTATTGCCCTTGAATTATATAAGGCCTTTTTTATGCCCATGAAGGAGGGCATATAGTAGTCGCACCGTCCGTCCGTGGGCGGGTGCGTGGGACTTCAGTCTGTCCAGATTTTGTTTGTGCTATGTAACTTTTGTATGCCTTAAATGACTTTAATATTACTTCAGATTATTATTCCCCATGACCAGACGATGTCGCGTAAAACTCCCATGCTCTAAGGTCAAGGTCACAATTCAAGGTCAAAGGTCATGAACTTAGGTATCCGCTCCATAACTTGTGAATGCCTGGAAGGATTTTAATATTGCTTCGGATTATTATTCCCCATGACCAGACGATGTGTCGCGTACAACTCCAATGCTTGTTGGTCAGAGGTCAGGGTCACCATTCTAGGTCAAAGGTCATGAATTTGTGTTTCCGCTCCAATACTTCTAAACGCCTGGATGGATTTTAACATAACTTCAGATTATTATTCCCCATGACCCGAGGGTGTGTCTCGTACAACTCCCATGCTCGTCAGTCAAAGGTCAAGGTCACAATTCAAGTTCAAAGGTCATGAATTTTCATTTCTGCTCCATAATTACTAAACGCCTGGATGTATTTTAATATAACGTTAGATAATTATTCCCCATGACCAGACAATGTGTCTCATACAACTCCCATGCTCGTCGGTCTAAGGTCATAATTTAAGGTCAAAGGTCAAGTATTTTTTATTTCCGCTCCGTAACTTCTTAACGCCTGGCAGGGTTTTAATATAACTTCAAATTATTATTCCCATGACCAGACGATGTGTCGCGTACAACTCCCATGCTCATCAGTCAAAGGTCAAGGTCACAATTCAAGATCAAAGGTCAATTTTTTTGTTTTCAATCCATGGCTTCTAAACGTCTGGAGGAATTTAAATATTACTTAAGATTATTATTCTCCATGACCAAACAATGTGTCGCATACAACTCCCATGCTCGTCAGTCAAAGGTCAAGGCCACAATTCAAGGTCAAAGGTCAAGGAATTCTGTATTTCCAACATAACTTCTAAACATCTGGAATGATTTTAATATTACTTCAGATTATTATTTCCCATAACCAGGCGATGTGTGGTGTACAACTTTCATGGGTCCTCGGTCAAAGGTTAAGGTCAGAACTCAAGGTCAAAGGAAGCTCTGAGAAGCATATGCTTTGGGGGCATATGTCACATTCTGTGACAAGCCTTGTTTGCAGTTTCCGCTCTCAATGTCCAAAAGTTTTCATCCGATCTTCACCAAATTTGTGATATTTTAAAGATTGCTTTTAACCTACAGGGGGCATAACTGTTTTGCAAACAGCTCTTGTTTCTTGCTTTAGTTGCCCATTTCTTGCTGCGTGTTGACCAATAAGGGCGATGCATCCAAGAACCCAGGTAAAGCCCAAGCAGTGAACGGTACCCAATGTCAAGGCATGCTGTCTGACTATCACACGAAGGTACATCACACGTCATAAATCTTTTTACTTCAGGATATTGAAATGTTCTTATTATTTACTACTGTAATTAAGTGAAAAATGAAATGACAAAATGTGTTTTAATGTCTAATTTATGGTGGTTTCAGTTGCAAATGTAATAAAATTAAACAAATGAAATCCAAAATGTGTTCTACTATCAATTTTACTAGTGCATAATTTTTTTAAAAAGAAAATACATAATCAGCTCCCAGAAGTATAAAAGAAGTATAAAAAATGGTATTATTTTATGGCTGGTAATTTGTCAAGATGCATAAAATTTTTAATGACTGTCAGATATGCATGTATTGCAACCGTCTACTTCAGGGCTGCAAGGACAGATTGATTGACTGGTCCAAGACGCATACGGGTATTTTGATAGGCGTGGCCATAGGCATTGGTGCCCTACAGGTTGGTATAAATCCCTCTCACAGGCTAACCAGGGAACATGTCATGACCCAAGTATTTGATTCATTTTCATATGACGTCATGAGACATATTGTGTCATCTTTCGTTACCAACATGGCTTGTATGTGTTGTTGAAATAAGAGAAAAAAATGATAGATATCACTGTATATTTGGGTATTTTGAGAAAAATTATTTCTGAGTGTTTGCAAGAAAAAAATATTGTTATGTGTATATTGTCATAATACATGATGTTAAACAGAGACACAGTAACTGTTATATTTCACTTCACCTAAAGCAACTTTGTTCTGATCTCAAAACTCAATACAACTTGTTCTATAAGGATTTAAGGAGAATTCAATTATAAAAGTCAAGCAAGAATTTACATCTGTATGACATGCAGGGCCTTAAAGAGTGTATGTATGATCTAGATCTATGAACAGATGTAGTGACATAAATAACAAAAGCCTGATAAATTACCATATGCTTTGATTTAAAATGTATAAAAACTAAATAAGAACCATTGTTGTAAAATGCATGATTGGCTTCTTTTTAATCACAAACTAGTTGTCGGTTGTTCAGCCGGATACTCCAATACATGTATATGCATTGACTGGACAGTTGTTTAGGTTACACAACACCAATAAACGATGCAAAAGTTGACACTCGTATTAGTTGATTTATTCGATATTTTAGTGTTTCCTTCGACAGGTTTATGTTTATCTGTCTGCTTTCAATAGATATTGTCACTTTCATCTGCTTATTTTGAAAAGAATTGATATGAAATATTGTACATACACTAAACTAATATGGGACAGTTTTAAACCTGTTCTGTTGTTTTGCAGCTGTTTGGAATCATTGTCGCTGCCTGCCTTTGTCGACAAGTGGGCAGAGAGGAGAAATACTAGCCTGCTGGCATCTCAAGTGTTATATTAAGAAGTGTATCACCAAGAACTAGCCACATTTGAACATTTAAACTTAAACATTTGGCTTAATTGCTCATCTTGAAACATTGCTTACCGTTTATTCAAGTTATTTGTATGAGTCTGTACCATCAAAATCCTGCAAGTACAACATTTGATGACCTAAACATTACACATGTTTGTCAGAAATTTTGTCAAGCATTTATTCAAGTTATTTTTATGAGTTTTTAGGTGTTCTGTCAGAAACTTGTCAAACATGCATTCATGTTATTTTCGAGAAAGTTAGTTACTTTTATGATCTGTGTGCTTATTGGTATTTTATATTTTAAAACTTAAAGACTGTATACTTTAATAAATAACTGTAAAAGATTATTACCATTTACATCATTTAGTAAGTATTGGTTCTTATGCAGTATTGTATAAAGGTTTTTAGTCGGATGTCTGCAATGTGATATATTATTATCATTTTACGATACAATCGCAGTACTTTTTTTCCAAAGTTAATATTTTAGTGGTAGTAGGTAATCAATGATTGGAATCTCAGCCTATCATTTTAAGTGTAAGAAGTACATGTATTATATTTTAAGATGCTTAGGTGCTGCAAAGTCACCAGCCCAATGTCAAGTTTAGAATATTTCTTAATTTTATTGTCTCTTTACAAATTTACATGGTAACTGCTATGGTTCCATTCTTTTAAACATGAAAATGCATAATACTAACACATTTTAAACGCTTGCTGTCTATTTCCAAAAACTTGCATGAATTGTGGCACTGTCATTTATTGGCAGAACCTTAGTCAGGTTGCATCAATGTGCCAGTCATTTACTAGCTTTAATACTTGGGAAAAGAGCAATACAAAAAGTAGAGGCTGAATGAAATTATAAGCAATATTTATTGAATCTCATTCTGTTCTCAGTGGTACTTAGACTGTTTTGGCTCTAGTTAGAATTTTATTGTATCAATTCACACAGATGTTGACAGTTTTTTCGCTTTAAATCTATTGTACAACTTATATAATAATTATTAAATCATAAATGTGTTGTTGTTATGTGTTTTTAACTGTTTTTGATAGTTACTGATAAAGCATTGTTGATACGTACAAATTGTCATATATAAATAGCCTGTGTTTGATGGACATACTGCTATCAAATAATAGCAACTTCTTTTACTAGCAAAATTTTTTTACAAATATTTGACGGGGTACTTTTAATGTTTAAAATATTCAAGTTAATTTTTGTTCAATAAGTAATTCATCTGCAATATGAACTTGTTTTTATTGCCATGGTAAATGTGCTTGTTTAACTGAAGTAACTTTACTTGCTATTTAGTATTGCACAGGCATAAAACTCTACTGTTGTAATAGCACTAATCTCTCTTATTCTGTTCTGAAATTGTTAAAACTAGTATAATTTTGAAAGATTGAAAAATAAATATCCCTTTTCTGTTCAATATTTAAAACTTACAAGCACACAATATTCAGTGTTTTATACATACTTGTTTGTGTTCCATCTATAAATATTTGATGCATGTCGTGGGAAATCCGGGCTTAATGCATGTGTATAAAGTGTCGTCCCGGATTAGCCTGTGCAGTCTTGCACTGGCTAATCCAGGATGGCACCCTCCGCCTACAGTGGATTTATGTTTGGAAGAGACTTCCTTGAAACAGAAAATACTGTAAATGCGGAAAGTGTTGTTATGGATCAACCTGTGCAGACTGCATTAAGCCCAGTTTTCCCACCACACGCCTCATTGCAAACCTCCTCCACAGTTGGCAGACATGACAAGCTTCTTCGTCTTTGATCGCCTTCTGTGAACTGTTGCCTATCTTGTCATTCCATGTTTTTTTTATTTCATCAGGAATTTTCTGTTTTATATTTGTTTTAAGTATTATTCTAGAATTTCAAAGCTTCACCTATTTAGTTACTTAACATATTTTACTTTATCTGGTCTTTAAAGTATATATATATATATATGTCAATGACTTTCTTGGCATAATGTTATATTAATTGGTAGATCTGGTGTTTTAGGAAAAACATATTAGCCATATTTATTTCTTATACTCGTATGTTTGTGTTGTGTGATGTTTTGTTTAGAAGTTGTGATAAGAAGCCTAATATCAAATAGTTTGAATAGTTGGCAATAAATCAGTTGCAAAGGCGACACATTTAGTAAAAAACTTTCTAAATTGGCTGTGGTTTAATATAGATGTAGAGTGATTTAGTATGTTATAGCTAGGAGGTCCATGAGTAGTTTTCAATAATTATGTTGGTTTAGTAATGGTGGTGATGCAGTTATACTGCTGAATGAAACAAAAAAAAAACCAGTTTATCTTCAGACGGAAGTTTTGTACAGCAAAGACGTCAAGCAATTTGGAATGTATTCATAGTGAAAACAGTCTTGTTGTCTGCTTATAACAGTCTTGTTACATTGTCTCGTGTAAACAATTATAAAAAGTACTGTGTAATATATATAGGATCTGACACGAGTTATCATTTCATACCATATTTTATTAAACGAGTTCAGGAATTTGGTTAGTAAGCGAGCCTTTGGCGAGCTTACTAACGAATTTCCTGGACGTGTTTAATAAAATATGGTATAAAATGACGAGTGTCAGATCTTTTTTATCACATGCTTTTAAATGAAACAAAAATCTTCTAATTTTACCAAAACATGTTGATAAATCCAAAAAGTTGTGTATTGGCATGACGTCATTTCATGTTGACGACATCATTTCACAAAAAATAACGTCATGCGATTTGTCAGTCGAAGAATAATATGTAGCCAATGAAAACACTCAAAATGTTACCTTACACATGTGTAAGATAGAAATATTCGTAATGGTTGTATTACACGGGAGACAAGGTATAGCATGTGATAAATATCTTGTGTTTGATTTACTTGGTTATTCACACAAGTTTTCAATTTAAGGTCATTGTATTGTTTTCTGACTTTGATTCCAGCTTTGCCATAAACTGGTAGTTTCGTCTAAAACGTTCTGGTATTCATTTATATGCACTTCACACGTGCGTGGTCACTGCTAAGTTGAATGATGTTCTACAGATAGCTCTTACTTCAGAAATGGTAGTTCATTGGCTCCCTTAGACATCAGCATTGTTGTTTTTTGGACACTATTGTTGTTGTTTGCATATTTACGCGTCAATGGTATTATTTAATCCATTTGAGTGCGTTGTTGAGTGAAGGGACTGTGTATTTAAGAGTTTTCGGTATTACCACATTTAGCTTGGCATGAAAAATGCCTAACTTGTTTCATATTTTGCTGTTTATTTCAAGGGCAAAGGCAGGATTGTACACTATTTTTTCTCTGTATATATATAAATATGTATATTTTTTCCATGAACTAGTGTGTTTTTGTAATATCCATATAAATATGCTACAAAACGTATCTCATTCTTTCATTTCAGGTAAATTAATGTTATTTAATAGTAATTTTTGCTTCACAATTTTATAAAATTAGAATCTCATCTTTTGCAAATTTATACCTTAATATTCCTGTCAATGGTTTGCCATTTACACTGTCACCATTTAAAAAACGTTTGTACATGTTACAGGTTGCCTTTATGTTGATGGTGCATGCACGATTTGGTTTTAAGTGTTATTTTTCACAAATTCATGGGGAATTAATTTAATTAATGGTTATTTACCTCTTTCAATACCTCTGGAAATTCTACATAGGGCACGTTCAATTTAAAATTCTAAAAATAGTCAATAAATGGGCCTATCTTAGAGATACCAAATAAAATCTTTTGTCAGTTTCTTATGACTGTATAATTTATAGTTGTCTTGTGTATTGTACATAAAACAGAATTTCTATCTAGAAATGTTGGCTGTTCTTGATCCATTGAAACATGTTGAAATCTGACTATTTATTATGCCCCCCATCAAAGATGGTGGGGTATACTGGTTTGCTAAAGTTGGTTGGTCGGTCTGTCTGTTGGTCGGTCTGTCGGTAGACCACTTTCATTTCCGCTGTCTGTTTTTATCGGATCATCAATACACTTAATGGAAATGTTTTTGGGCATAATATCTAGGTCAAATTCGATAATCGGCCAAATCGCACCAGGAATTGTGGAGTTATTGCCCTTGAATTATCTGAAATTGGCCTTTTTTGCAGTTTCAGCTCTCCAAGTCGAACAGTTTTCATCCGACCTTCACCAAACTTCATGAAAATGTTTGTTATAATAATATCTTGGACAAGTTTGATAACCAGTCAAATCAGCCCAAGAATTGTGAAGTTATTGCCCTTGAATTATCTATAAAATTGGCTTTTTTAGCGGTTTCTACTCTCCAACGTTTATCCAGTCATCACCAAACTTCATGAACATGTTTGTTTTGCATAATATCTCGGCCAAATCGGCCCAAGAATTGTGGATTTATGGCCATTTAATTATCTAAAATTGGCATTTTTAGCCGTATCTGTTCTCTAAGTACAACAGTTCATAGCCGATCTTCACCACACTTGGTTAAAATCTTTGTGGGCATATTATCTCGGTTAAGTTTGATAATCAACCAAATCGTCCCAGTAACTGGAATTATGGCCCTTGATTATCTAAAATTAGCCCTTGAAGCTATTTTGACATAGAGGGGGCATAACTGTTTTACAAACAGCTCTTGTTAATGTTCGCACCAATTGCCACAGCTGGCTCCTCAGCATAAACAGTTCATGCTCAGATTACTTCTCCAGTTATACCTTTGATTTACCCTGTAGTTATTACATTGTAACTACATAATACTTACGTTTGAAATATTTCTTGCAGTTGCTATAACGACTACATGAGAGCACGACAAAACATCGACAGACATAATATGGACACGACAAAACGCCGACACGGCATAACGTAGAAAATAACATTGATAAAAACATTGACAAATATCTACAACTTATTCATTTTACAAATCTTATTTATTTTTCTCAAATTTGCTGTTTGCAATGACCAATAAGCAAATAAGGGAAGTAACTAAATCAGTCTCAAACAAGGGAGATTAATCGAAGTACATTTTTTAAGAATGAATTAATATTATTAAGCGTAAAAGAAGTCAAACGATAAAATATGATAAATCGATCATTAAAAGTTATAAAACAACAAAACAAAACTATTAATACTCTACAAAGAACATAAAATAGAACAAAAAAGCCCATAATTGCTCTCTGCGTCATCGACGAAGTCAAATGGTAAAACTTGATCAATCGATGGTTAAAAGTTATAAAACAGCAAAACAATAAAACGTTTAATATTGTAAAAAACCAAGCACATCAAACACAAAACATGTCCATAATTGCTTCCTCCGCGTCATCGACGCTTGAGACGTCAACGGCATGTTCACATACTCGTAGAGTCGCTGCCTGATATTCACGATTTCGACATGTCAAATCACGCGTAACGAGACTGGCGAGATAACACGAGATTTTGAGGTCAGGGGGGTTCCGTTTTCTCGCTGAAAATTAAACCGATCAGCTGCTGATGCTGTTTTACATAAACTGCTATTACAACTCAAAATAAACAATTTACTTTATATGAAGACGTATTGCTTGAATTTACGATTTTAACGTTCACACACATAATTTGGACCTGGCTGTATAACAGTATTAATGGTCACACGAGTGTCAAAATAGGCAAAAATGAACAAGAAACACCACACCAACCCTACGGTTAGAAGTAAACCATACAAACTCTTTAATGCTACTTTAAAAAAAGTCCACCTACCTATTTTTTTAAACATTTAACAGGTCAATTTTTTACACATTTACTTTGTACTAAATGTGTAGAAAATAGCCCAACATTGAGTACATTTTCATGGACCCAGAAAATTAGTTTTATTTGATTTGGTGAGTGGGGTTTCTCACAGATATATTAATTTAATGTATAGATCATTTTTATGATTTTTTTTTCTTTTGACAATTGCAACCTGAATACAAACCGGGCCCAGCTAGCTTAGTTGGTAGAGAGTTGGACTGTCAGTCCGGGTGTTCGCGAGTTCGAGCCCCAGCCCGGCCACATAACTTGTGTGGGATTTATAATAAAATAATTTCTACAGCCATTCTCTCACTACCTCTGCTTCAAGAAGGACAGTAGTTACTTTCATTTAAGTATGTAGATTTGGTACTGGTCAACCGCTTAGATCGGCTAAGGAAAAGTGAGTAGGTTAACTGACTGCCGTAAAGTCTGTAATTGTAGATTTGGCTGCAGTAAATACAGGATGAGTCCTGCAGTTCCACATAATAGACCTGTGTCCTACTAGAACCATCATAAGACATATATGCAGCTTAATTATCTTCACTTTATCAACAACACAACAAATAAAAAAAAGTCCATGTCACCGGGGTATTCGCTTTTAATCATAAGCTATAAATATAAAGCTTTTCAAAATTACATCCACAGCACACAAATAAACAAAATTACATAAAGTATGCAATTATACTGAAACAAGTATCACAAAAAATACATTACTAATGCACAAAGCATGGATTGTTTTAATTAGTATATTCCTGTGTAGAACCAGTACTAAGTCACTTTCACAAGTTTTAGTACAGTTCAGTAAAAAACCAAGCAAGTTCATCACCAGCTATTGAGTTGGGCTGACATTTCCAGTGTACCCATTTTGAACAGGAACTTGGACGGTCACAGTTAATGCTGGTTCCAATGTCACAATGAACAATTTTTCTATAAAATATATATAGCAGTGGTTTTACCCAAAATCACAAAACAGTCAAGGGTGAAAGCCCGGCAGACCGAATCGACGGAGAAAATTATTCAGGTCACCGATGGATCACTTCGACAGTCTGCGGATTCCGGAATGTTTCGCACCAATGGATGTTTTGCCCGAGGATGTTTCGACTTGGAACTTTGTATGCGCACAGATGTGTGATTACTAAATACTTATGACAATCCATCAACAACCATCTGTTTTGATAACAACATTATTATTTTAAATATATTCACTTGAATTTTGACAATTAATAATATGACTTAACTTGAACACATATAACATAAAATTTATTTATGTTTTATAAATGTAATTACATTAGTGGTGTTGTGTGTCACAATATGCTAATTCAAGAAGGAATAACACAATCAGGTGAATAATCCCCTGGAGAATCATGGTGAAACATTCCAGATTCTGTGATAGTTACCTGAAAGAAATAAAGTTAATTTAAGTATTATTATTATTATTATTGCAAAGATATACTGTAATACAAACACACAATAATATTATGATAAACATACTGAACTGGCTACTCTATGCAATTCCGTATATACATTAAAACTTCTAAATATTGCCTATACGTTTTCTATTGACAAAAACTGATGACACATTTAAGGACTGTTATGGATAAACATAACGTGCATAAAAAAAATATATACTGGCGTTCTCTATATTATTTCATAACCTATTTGAAAGAAAGGTATTAAATATAATGCCAAAATAAGATCTGTTGCCTTTATAGCGCTGTCAGTTAGATAATAAGCACATGTGGTTGAGTGCAGGCTGCATATAATTTGTAAAATACAGTTTAAATGATATGTTTTGGTATCATTTTTAAGGCATTATATGTATGTATGTATATATATGTAAACAATACGAAAACAGGTTGTTTTTGTGCACTACTTTTTGTCTAGTGGTTCCCAGCTTCATAACTTTTGGCCCATTGTTCATGCACAAAATGGCAGCCTCCATGCCCGTCAAAACTGGTGTGTTTTTTCTAAGGTAAATATTTTGAGTTACAACACATAGAATTTTTTGACATGCTGTTTTTTCAAAAGGTTATGTCCTCATCTTTCCAACAATGTATGGTGATATATTGGAAAGTAGCTTGGTCATGGTGAAAAGTGAGATCAAATTTTGAATATTTTATATGTAACAAAGAAGGAATTTATTTGCGCATGCGTAACCTTTACCGATCATTAAATGATTAATTCCCATACCCCACCCACGTTTAGAATGTTAAATTTTAACCTGTTTAAAACATAAAGTGCATATAAAGCATAAATATGTATAAAAGCCGACTTACATATATTTTTCCACAACAACTAACAGTTTTCTTTTCCAGTCATATGCAAAATGCAGAATAATTTTCTGAACAACGATTATCTGTACAGCGGAAGCAATTATACGCTCACTACGCAAGCCCCCTGACCTAGATTTCCGGCGTATACGGAACACCTCGGTAAACAATGTCGAATAGGTCAATGCCGCGGTTCGAAGTCCATTCGGAATGTTTGAACACAGGGCTCAAATCCAGAGAGATCTTCGGCTATTTTACTTCTCACGGCCAGAAACATCGTTTCATAATAGACATCATGGGTTTTCCGAAGTAACAAACAGTATAGCATTGGTACCATTTCCTATGTTCGCAAAATGCTGAGCGTACAACTGTGAATAATGGTTGCGATACGTCAAATGTCACGTACCACATCTTCGCTAGAATTAATGTTTCTGTGTTCTTGTTGGTGCCAAATATCACAAGTATATCTTCCGCACAGATTTCATCGTATATTATCCAGTCCTCACCGGGCTCCGTCTGCCTCCACCTCCCTCTAGTGTGATCTCAGGAGACGTACGTAGAGGCGGGAAGCTCTTACGTTCTAAGTGCATCGATGCAATACTTGGGGACTTTTTGTGTGATTTGTGATGGTGTGAAAATTGGTATAGCTGATTGTTCAAGCATTAACATCGAGAAATTATATTAAAACAGTTGGCATATAAGTTCTACTTGAAAAGCCAACACAGCTATCTACACACAGTGATCTTGTGGACAAGATGTGTTGCCTTTAATGTGGATACGACGACGAACAATGTTGAACTGTGTCTGCATACGTAAAATTTCACATACCAAGTCTCAACATATTAAGCATTACAAACGGTCAGTGGATTGTTTTATTGTTGTGTCTACACTTGTATACAACAAATGTTCGATTTGAAAAAAGGGACCATTCAGGCTTAAAGGAGCATGTGAACTGATTGTCTTTTCCAATAATTGTATTACTGACAAAACAATTTGTCAACTTGTAACTGCCGATATTTTGAAGGAGAATTGAGGAAATAAGTATTTCTTAAATGCCCATATTTACTTGCATACCCGATTGCATGATCATGCGCGGTACATTTAAGTGGATTTGTTTACAAGCTTTTGCTACCTATGCAAGTTCTAACAATCATTGGGAAAGCTTTTTTTTCTCGAGACTTGAAGACATTACACACTTCACATCACTTTTGAAATACCGGTCATATCTTGGCTACACGTATATGTTGTGCACATGCTATGGACATGTTTGTTTTTGTGGGGGGTATTTTTGTCGTCTGTGCGTGTCACGCTGCAAGAAATAATGTATTAACTGAAACTCCACCCGTATTAAAATACTACATCAAATTTACAGGTTATTATTGTGCAATACATTTTACATAACGTGGCATTATGTGCAATCGTCACCACTTATCAATCAAATTCGTTATTTCAAATAGACTTTCCTTTAATGTTTTGTTTAGTCAACTGATTGAGAACATTAAGTGCTATCAACTTGTATTTCGTAATTTGTATGTTTTATGTTAGGAGGTTAAGCAAATTGATGTTTCTGATATGATAAACATGGCTAGGATATGTGAACGTTGTTTTACTTTAATTCTTGTTTTTGTTGTATTCGTTGCTGTTGTATATACGCAGAGCGAGTGTAACACAAACCCGTGTTGACAATAAGAGATCTTTATTACAAGTGCTGATCTTTATTACAGGTGCTGCTGACCAGCGGTCAGTTCCAGGTGGATACATCTGAATATCTGAGCATGCGCAGAATAATCAATACATGCATTATATCTACGTAGAGACTGTCATCTGCACTGGAATAGTCACTACATCGATCGTCACCGCTCACTTGATGCACTGATCTTGATTTGCACATTTTCTGAAAATGGTTCAGACTTTTGTTCTTGTGGCATTTTTTTTCCCCTAGCTGGACAGTTACGTATGTCTCTGTGCTTGTGGTTGCCACATTGTCCGCATTTATTATGCGTCCGTCGGTCGTTTCCGGCGCTCCTCTCAGGTCGTTGATGCCTTCCGCGTTGACGCCTCGTCCGCGGCCACGTCCTATGTTGTGTACAGCGTCCACGGGTTGTTGTTGTTGCTGCCTAATCGCCTGTGCTTGCGTCGGACCCAGTTCCTGTGTATACGCAATATCCAGCGTTTTTCGGCGTAGCTGTCTAAGATCACTTTTGACCTAGATTACTTGCGATAATTATGCAGCGGGAAAATTGAATGCCAATAGAATAAGGCACATTTTCTAATTTTAGGGAATGCAAACCTCAACCAATGGTTTAACGTATACCAATAACTGTTGCATACTTTTGGGGATAAAAAAATTACATAAGTGTTTACATAAGCGGTTAAAATGAAGTTATAAACATATTCTCGACATATACTCTAGAACTGAGTCTAATTATGAACGTATTTTCTCATCGTATGCCATAAACAGAATGCTATATTCATTCACGTAACGAAATACCTATTTTGTTTAGCCTACATTTATACAAGCGTTACGCTCTATAAATAGCAATTGTGCAATGTTCCTATTAATAAATCTCACTCATAGATTTGCCGTTCCATGTAGCCCATTGATTCTAGCGAGTTCATCACATTCCAGAAACAGTAGTGGCATTCTAAAAATAGCGCGCGTAACTAGCAGCCGTTGTATAGCTGTGATAATATATACTCGTACTTGCATCAATAATAGCGTTCAGAGAATCATAAACCTAAACATTTCAATAAATGGGGAATTTATATTTATAAACTTACTGTTAATTTGATTTAAAATTATGGTTACGATTTATTAACGATTATTTATAATTGCATCTTTCTATCAACTTCTCCAGTAGATGTTATTTAATCTGTAAAAAGATTCTACATTTTCTATAGATAAAATGTTATGAAAGAAGATTCGGAATACGTCGAATTGTTATTCGCGTAGCATGAATACACAATTTGCAATACTAATTATACGCAGGAACCCTTGATATATCATAGTTCTACTGATATAATTTAAAATCGCCATAGTCTAATGAATTTTTATGTTTGCGTTATCAAAAATAAAGTCTTAACATTTCAAAAATCGCTGAATGTTCCCTGACTATAGCTTTTTATTGGGATACACAGTATAAATTCTTATTTGACTTCAAATCGTTTTTTTATTAGATAACTAACATGAATGGTATATTACCGGTACTATAAATAACTATATAGACTGGTGTGATGCATAATTATTTAAATTCATTCCCGAAATAATTTTCCTACATTGTTAATTTGTTAAATTGGCTTGACAAATTCAGATAACAATTATTTTAACCTAAATTATTTTGGTTATTCGTATATCACTGGTGGAAACACGGCATAGATAATAATGATTTAACTTTTTGGTCCAATAAGTTTTCTTATAGTGTCCGAAAAATCTGGGGTCCAATAAGTCTCCTAATATTGGTGGGGACCAAAAAAATCTGGGGTCTGAGAAGTCACGTAACCGATAATCTTGGCCGTCTGTTTAGGTAATTTTTAGATGACATCTCAATTTTAATTTCAACGCCGATTGTCTTTTTTAAAGACATTTCTTGTTCAATATTTCAGCAAATTAAACCGACATATTTAGACAACGCAAATCAAAAGTAGAACAGTAGGCTTCACTGAAGAGATGGATACAGAGTTTACAGAGGGAAAGACGTAAGAACTTCCTGCCTCTACCTATGTCTCCTTCTGAGATTACACTAGACGGGAAGTGGGGGCAGACGGCGTCCGGTTAGGACTGGATTATACTAGAATAGCATGTGTTCGGAGGATATACAACCAACTATGCAATCTGGTCTTTTACACCGCGTGTGACGGCTTCTTCTAGAGATGCACGACCTGCGGAATGTACTATATGATGCTAGGTCTCGAAATCTTGCCAACAAGCAGGGATTTAGCTGATTCTTGTATTTACTTCATTTCATCGTGCCTCAGAAAGTTGCAGTTCTGTTGCTCAGGTCAAAATTTAACCATTGAGTAATAAAAATTGTAATTCAATTGAATTAATATTCTTTTTTATTACTGTTTAATTTGAATTGCAATGCTATGAGGTTAACATTTATTTACAAGTGCGTGTATTGCGATTAATTCTGGGCTAAGTGTGAGGTTCGGCATGCCTTTAAACTGGTTTAAATCCCCAATACTTGGCATTGACCGTTCCAAGGCGGTGATCCCAGTTTTTATCATGTTATGTTTTGTGTTGTGGTGTACGTATTGGCCTGTATTGTATAGGCAATTGGTCACTTTACCTCAAATAAAAGACCAGCGGATGTTAATAAGTGTTTCTCACCTGGTAATGACTCTGGAGTTTAACTATTCTTATATTTTATGATATTTGGCACTAATAATTCTCATACGTCGATGACGTAGTTAATCAGGGCAATTGTGGGCTTGTTTTGTGTTTTATATGCTTTCTTCATACAGTATTAATAGTTGTATTATGTTCTTGTTTTATAACTTTTCATGATCGATTTACGTTCTAAGATTTGACTTTGCTTTTAAGCTTAAGGTCTAATTACCCAAAAACGGAAGTCACATCCTCAGGGTTACATGCTGTCAGTTAGATAATAAGCACATGTGACTGAGTGCAGGATGCATATAATTTGTAAAATACAGTTTAAATGATCTGTTTTGGTATCATTTTAAAGGTATATATGTAAGCAATAAGAAAAAAGGCTGTTTTGTGCACTACTTTGTTGTCTAGTGGTTCCCAGCTTCATAAGTTTTGGCCCATGTATTCATGCGCAAAATGGCAGCCTCCATGCCCGTCAAAACCGGTGTGTTTTTTCTAAGGTAAATATTTTGGGTTACAACGCATAGAATTGTTTGACATGCTGTTTTTTCAAAAGGTTATGTCCTCATCTTTCCAACAATGTATGGTGATACATTGGAAAGTAGCTTGGTCATGGTGAAAAGTGAGATCAAATTTTGAATATTTTATATGTAACAAAGAAGGAACTTATTTGCGCATGCGTAACCTTAATAATCTTAATGCATTCTTGAAGATAAAATGCAATTGTATTTATCTTTCTTGTTTGATACTGTTTTTTTTGCTACTTCCCTTATTTGCTTATTGGTCATTTTAAATCGCAAATTTGTTAAAAGTAAATAAGATTTCTAAAACAAATCAACTGTCGATTTTTGTCGATGTTTTTGGCAATGTTATTTTTTACGTTTTGTCTTGTCGGCGTTTTGTCTCATCCGCGAATAATCGTGTCGATGTTATGTCTGTCGAAGTTTTGTTGTGCTCCCGATTGCAATTTTTCTGCAGTTAAATCAATCTTTTGCACACGGGCTACATTACATTCACCTCTTTAGTGGGCTCGGAAAGGAGTACCAACTCATGCCCGTGGCTTTAGTCATAACATTCAAACGCAACGCACAATGCATACAATCATTTTGTTTGTATATTCGAACTGATTCCATCTGCGTCAATGGGCATGAAAATAGTTCCCATAATAGAGATCAAAATTATTCTTTTCCCATTTATGATTATTAAAATACCATTTATTCTTTATTTCTACAGCCATTGAAGGAGTTCCGAATCACTGGTATTTCCGGGTCACTTTAAGAGTAATAGTTTTGAAAATAATTATCACCCTCCCATTTCGATTTTTATTAACTGATATTTGAACAGCAATACATTTGCAGTAAATCACCAAAGTTTCAACTCTGTATGCTGATCCATGAACCGAAACGGGGTTGTATGAGTAATACATGTTGAAAAATCTACCTGAAAACCGGTTGCAGAAACTAGGCCACGTTTTATTCATCTCAATAAGTTGTTTCAAATGTTTCAAACATGCATATTAAAGCTGAGATATATGTTTCCAAAGTATACTTAGGTTTGCGGGATTGCAAGTACATTTAAAATGCGCAGAGCGGTTTTGTCGTTAGTGACCCAGAACTACCCAATGCTTGTTGTCCTAAAAATCCACTTTATTGTGCGTTTACTACCGTTTTCCGTTTTGACAAGATTCTTGTCATTAAGCCCATTGTCGAGGTGTACGATAAGAGCAACAAACGACAACTCTGCTAGGAGATTGCAGTCGAATATGGCAAATTTCATTACAGAAATTTGGAAATGGAAAAACTTTCTCATTGAAACAAAACAATGGCAATTACAATGCTATAATGGCCATATCGGTGTCTATGAAAAGAAGGATATATTGTGATGGATTTATAAATGAATTACACAAATAGAAACGAACTATTATTCGGGGTAATTCATATTTGCTGCTCCACACAGATGCAACCATAGAAGGTTGGGATGCTGTTCGTGTTGGAATACGAACTGGTGGAAGTTGGCCAGACACAGAAAGTTTATGCGACATTAATGTGCTCGAGTTAAAGGCATTAATGCTGGGTTTAAAATCGTCTAGGCTGAAGTGAAAGATAAGCACATTAAAGTTTTTTGTGTGTGATAATACAACAGCAGTTTACTACATTACCAATATGGATATGAAGTCTGAAGAATGCAATTTTGTAACTATTGAAATCTGGGAATGGTGTATTATTAGTTACACTGTTAGTAACTGTGGGTGTATGGGATATACACATTCAGTGGTTTCATACCATACGAGAGCGCAGGTCGAGTATGGTATGAAACCACTGAGGGTGTATATCTCATACACCCTCAGTTACTATATAACAGTGTAAAGAATATATCTCACCGACTACCTTTCACTGGTGTCTTTTCATTGATATCAATTGAACATTAACGAAAGAAAACCTTTAAAACAACACGAAACACTAGGGCTCCAACGGGTCGAAAAATTTCTTCGGGTCGGGTCGGCGGGTCAAAATTTCAAAGTTCGGGTAATTTCGGGTCGGTCGGGTATTAAAAAGATTAATTCTAAAATATGGTAAACTACATTAAAACATTTATTTTCTTTAAAGTTGAACATGGCAGATATGTCAAAAATAATTAGACTAATTACTGCACAAAAATGAGTCCTTTATGTAGAATTACCACATTCTTGATAGTAATAAATGAATTTATGATAAAATGGTGCTTCCTAAAACATCAATTACTGGATATATAGAGACAAAATTCAGTAAAAAAAAAAAAAAATAAACTTCAAACAAAAAACAAAGCTAAGCTAGGATATGCTTCCTATAGTAGAATGTAGGTGCATCTATAAGATTCAAAATGACTAGAGCTAATAGAGAACATCAGAGATCATGGGAATATAGGTGTATCTATATGTAATAACCGAAGCTAACATATTATTTGCTTCAAATTAGGCACCCACATTAACAGGCTAAAATGCACAATATAGACTGTTTTAGAACAAATCTTTCATAACTCCGTTTACAATAAACGTGGAAGAATGTAACTGCATGTATCATACTGTAAACAAAATCTCATCTCACCATATCAAGACTTATTCAAGACGTCTATAAGATGGAAAATGACTAGAGGCTAGAGCACTAGGGAAAGTAAATACTTTCTTAAACATTTCTAACAAAACTTCTGCATATACAATTCTACCTAAGTCAAATGACCAAGTTCTTTTTCAAAAACAGCAACATATCAACATTTTCACTTTTCAAACAGGATCTTTGCGCGCACACGATATCACCAGCTGTGGAGAACACGCGCTCACTGGCAACTGAAGTTGCTTGAGTAACTAAATACTTCTTGGCGATGTGTGCTAATAGTGGGTATTTCTCCTTGTTGGAATTCCACCACTGAAGTGGATTTTCGTCCAATTTGATACTTCGTTCAGCACGGTAACCATTCAGTTCAGTTGATACTTTATCAGAAGCAGGAACACTCAAACAATGCTCACAAAAGATGTCACCAAACAGTTCAGTCAGTGCAGATTTATTTTCAGAGGCTTCCTCACTCACCACACCAGAAAGCTTCTGAGTGTTGTTGTTATCATCAGAATCTTCATCATGATCATCTGGAAGAACGACTGCATCTTGGACACTGCACTGGACAGGTAGCTCCACCACCTCGACACCAGACTCTGTGGACTCTTTCGATGTATGCTCGTCATCCTGAAGAATTATGAAGAACATTGTATTTACAGAATTTTGTGACTTTATTCAGTAAAATAAGCTGTTTAACAGACAACCTAAATATGATTGTTTGTTTGGATTTTTTGCCGTTTTCAATCATATCATGGCGGTCAGTTAACCTACTCACACTTTTCCTGTGTTAACTGGTTTACCAGTACTAAGTGCATATACTTATGCCAGTAACTGACAACTGCACTATTTGAGTCAGAGGTAGCAGGTAGGGGGAGAATGGCGGTAGAAATAATTTCATGACCACATCAGCTGTGTGGCCAGGCCGGGAATCGAACCCACGATTCTCAGATTTGTAGTCCAGCGCTCTACCAACTGAGCCAGCCAGCCCGGTTGACAACCAAAATAAGTTGGATAACTTTAAAACATCATGTTAATTGTTTGTCCAAGTCTTCAAAGTTCCTCATTATCTGAATATTCTATAAATTCCTAAGTAACTAATGCACAGGATTTTATTTATTGTGTTTGACAGATTCCATGAACAAAAATCAGGAGAGATTTATATTTTATCAACACATTTATAATTATGATTTATTTTGAAGATTCCTTTCAATAAATACCAAGTACAACAACCTCATGTTTTGTTTGAAGAATGCTAAGCATCTGGTCCCTGAAACTGCCATATGCTTTGGCCTTCTGCTCCTCAGATGCATGGGGTACCAACTTGAATCGTGGATCGAGAATGCTAGCTTCCAGTAGGAACTCCTCCACCTCCTGGCTGTTGTACCTTTAGTTAGGATATCATTGTCATTCAATAGAATAAAATTGAGATATGGACAAGTTCAGGACAACAATACATTGAAGATTATACTCATGTAAGACAAGAGAAAAACCGAACTGAAATTCATTTCTCACACTATTATTTTCTACTAATATTCACTTGGATTATATTGGTAGATATTCTGTAATTGTAGGAATTTTAGCATAACTAAGATTTAATGTGCCAGTAATCTGGTTCATGAAAGATTGTTTACCGAGTACTCAGGTCAGCGTAGATATTCTGTAATTGTAGGAATTTTAGCATAACTAAGATTTAATGTGCCAGTAATCTGGTTCATGAAAGATTGTTTACCGAGTACTCAGGTCAGCATGCATGACTTCTTTCATCCGTTTCACCATATCGGAGTCTGATACAGCAGGTTGGAGATGAGTCAGCAGTGTCATCTTCATGGAGAAGATCAAGGATACCGTGGGATACCGTTCCCCAGAGAGAGCCTCGGTAGCAGTTTTGAATGGTGACAGCACCTAAACATAAGCATAAAATTTTACAGAATGCAAATTTCAATTATTTAAGAGTAGGGAAAATGAAGAGAACATGAGTACCCATGTATTGTCATGTCAAAATAAAGACCACATATTCATAATATCATGTACAACCTGAATGGAACATCAATTAATCTTAAAGTTATGTTCTATTTCTACATTCACATAGGATATGAAACACTGTAGAGTGTAGATTTTTCATTGCATTTACCTTTACAATGTCTTCAATCGCAGCATAATCTGTGTCTGTTAGATTGTTGACACCATCCTTTTCCTTCAGTTTGATGTCTTTCATCATGAGAGTAGCACTAACAACATGCTGTTGCTCAAGAATCCTGCAATATAAATATCTAAAAATGTTTACTCCATGTAAATAAAAATATGATAATATAATCTATTATATAGGGAATAATGGATGCACAAATTATATAAGTTTGGACAAACAAACAAATGTAAACAAATAAAAATATTTAAATAAAAAGTAATATATAATTATCCATTTCATTCTAAAATTTGTAAAGAAAAATATTTGATAACAATTAACCCTGCAAGTATAAGTCTTGAAACCAAAGATCAAACTTCCTTTCTTAACTTAAATTAAATTGTTTACCTCTTGAGCATGTCAAAGCTGGAATTCCAGCCGGTCTCTACATCCTGAATTAACTTGTGTTTGGGTACAGGTATGTTCAGCCCAATCTGATTAGATTTCAGACGGGCGGCTGCCGTGGAACTGCGATGAAAGAACCCCACTATTCTGCGAACTTTTCTCAAGATTTCAGGGATGCCCTCAACTTTCATACCCTTTTGAGTTGCCAGGTTTAGTGTATGAGCCATACATCTCACATGAATAAGTCCACTTCTACACACAGCATTGACAATATTTGCTGCATTGTCTGTATTTATGTTTGGCTTTCGGCCATCTTTAATTAAGCCCCATTCTTTCAGTGCACAATTCAACACATTAGACAGATTCTCTGCTGTGTGACTGACAAGAATTTCACGTGTTTGAAGCACATATGATGTCATATCAAAGTTGTCATTCAAGCAGTGGACTGTAATGGTGATGTAGCTGTCAGTCGAACGACTGGTCCACCCGTCTGTTGTAATGGCCAGTGCTGATGAATCTTTGATGCATTGTAACACAGTGGACTTTGTTGCATCATACAAATTTGGGATGACTTGCTGAGCAAAATGAGAAGCAGATGGTACAACATACCCTGGTTGAACAACTTTAAGAAGATTACAGAAACCTTCATTAGACACAACACTAAGTGGCCTCAAGTCTTTGACTATGAATTTTGCAATAGCATCAGTTATCTTATTACACTTTTGAGTAGAAATTTGTGGTGGATTTGCTCTACCTTCATCAAGTGTGGATTGGCGCATGGGTTTTTTGGCTGTTGCATTAAACTCATTTTCAGAAGCAGCTGTGGAAGATCGTTTGCTAGCAGCTTTTTTCTTGGTTTGAGATGAGTCAGGTAGGTTAACATGGGGGTGTTTCCGCTCCAAATGTCTCCTTAAGTTTGATGTAGAACCAGTTTTGTACACAAGTAGAGTTTTACAAATTTTACAGACAGTCGTGCTTTTGTCCGATATGTCTTTACCGTTTTCGGACTTGAAACCGAAATACTCCCATACTGGCGATTCTAATGCCTTCGGTGCGTCTATTATCTTCATTTGCCTTGATTCAGTTGATTATCAATAAAGAAAACTTACAATTACTCAGAAACACGAGTTTGGTTGAACAAATGCAACCGCGAAATCATATAATATTTATTCCGGAAGTGTGATTGAAGGTCAGGATGGCACAGGTCAAAACGGCCCGAACAAAACGGCCCAGTTGATTTTACGGCGTTCTTTTGAAAAATATTGACCCGACCCGGTACCGTTTGCGAAAACTTTGACCCGGAATCGCGGGTATTTTTTGGACCCGCGGATTCGGGTTTTTTCGGGTACCCGTTTGAGCACTACGAAACACATACAACACGAAAATAAACAAAATGACGTCATTAATCTGCGTCATTAGACTTCTATGGGGTATTGAAATATACACATGGTGTATGGAAAATATACCATGATCATGTGACCGCTCTTAACCAATCGGATCGCGTCATTTATGTAGGAGGTGTGATATACTAGTATCCCACAATATATGGTTGAGATGCTCCAATTTAATGGCAAACTAGAATTAATGGGGATTAAATGCAAAGACATTATGTAATATAATTATTGGTTAATCCGGATATGGATCTTTTCGCATTTAGATTACACTTTAATATGCGTTGTCTAAATATGTTTAGAATGCACAAATACCGTGTTATTGTTCTTGAAAACCACATTCAAAAGCGCTGCATATATACATGTATGCATGTTCTTGTGATGGGAGCCAGTGGAATAGTGTTTATCATTTTCCTCTTTTCAGTTTGATGGGCGATGGCACGATTCATTCAGAAAGTCAGACAGGATCGGGGAACATTGTTGTTCCACCATTATGACAAACGCAGATGTGGTTTCCACGGTTGATGGTAGACACAGCGGCAATAAGAAAGCAAGGTATTTCAAAACTGTCTACCAACATACTACGTGTTCCTGGAAACGAGAAAAAAATAGTCTTAGAAAAAAGAGATCAAAGTTCTAAAAAAAGATACATGTTTATGTGTTTTTGTTGATTCAAACCTTACGTATGGAAACGAGGAACAACGATGCAATACCAAGTATTCATATCAAGATGGGTTTGCTCCTGTAGTTAAAGGGAAATCAAGTTTTCTCCAACTATGGCAGAAGTGATTGAATTTCATATGAACAGTTTAACAATTGATTAGGTAATGGCAGTTTAAACACTGCCGAATGTGCATTGTCTTTTCTTGGACCAAATTATGAAGAATTTAGAAATAATGAAGCTCACCCAAATAATATGTCCAACGAATTTCTATCGTTCTTAAATGAGATTTCGAAGCAACATTTGTATAATTTTTAATTTATATAGCCTATAACTATTGCGTTGAAATCGACATAAATTATTTGGACAAAATAGAATGTAAAAATTAAACAATCCTTACCTTAGCTAAGGCAATGTATAATTTCAATTCTATGAGTTAAAGAGTTGATGGAGGGCTTAAATCCACCCTCCCTTCCCATCCTGCATATCAACATGACAACAATTTTAAACATTGAAATAAAGGGATACATTTATATAACAGTGTATTCACGTCTAGATAATGCATAGACAACCTTTAAACGAAATAATATGAAAAACATATTGATTTGGAAACTACTTTGCGCTTGTGCAACACATATCATTCAAGTGCTCCGTCAGTTCTTAAATATATATAATTGAAACTAAAACTTCATCATGTTTGTTAATTTTTTTAAATACCATTGCAACGTGTTGTTTACGTCTACGTAAAATCGTAAACATCTATCAATCAACGACATTTAATGCGTAATGGACTTAAAAACAGATGTGCTCTGTGGACCTATGTACGTTTGATTGATAATATCACGTGCTATCAACTTGTATAAATTCCCAATGTTCGTGCTTTGTTTTCTGGATGTAAGACAGTTTGCCTTGGTGTTTCTTCGATGATAAAAATGGCGAGGATATTTCAACTGTGTTTTCTGTTACTGCTAGTTTTTAACGTTACAGCAAATAAAACCGACACATCAAACGTAAAACAAATACTTGCTGTTTTGGGAATTAATAAAGGACCGCAGGTTAATTACAAAACAACAGCCTTTTCAGAGTGTTCAGATTTGCTGCGACACGGGTATACTTCTAATGGTGTTTACTACATCCACCCCTACGTCACTATGGCGCCCAATTCAAGTCTACTGCGATCAAACAACGGCTGGGGGCGGATGGACTGTGATCCAAAGGCGACAAGATGGCTCGGAAAATTTCACCGACCATGGATCAATTATGCATACGGATTTGGATCCCTGGACGGTGAATTCTGGCTTGGAAACGAGTTCATACATCGACTTTACTTCAACCGTGCCGAAGGAGCTTAGAGTTGAGTTGCAAGATTTCGAAAACGATTTTCGCGTGGCGGAGTATGGGCGCTTCGTTGTGGGACCAAAATCAGAGCTTTACAGATTATCCATAAAATTCTTCAGAGGAAATGTAACCGATTCCCTTAAATTGCATGACAACCAGCAGTTTTCAACAGCCGAAAACGGTCCAGCTTCAAGATGTTCAGTTGATTACAAAGGTAGATTCTGGTGCGAGAACTGCCATTTTGTAAACATCAATGGGGTTTATCTAACAGGAAAGCACGAGTCATATGCAGATGGAGTGAACTGGCACGGTTTTAGGGGATACCATTACTCATTAAAATTTACTGAGATGAAAATCAGACCGCATTAACAAGCTTACACGAAGATCTCACTGTTGCAAAACATACTAGAATGTATTACGTTGAACACCCAACAAAAGTTGTATCGCACCAAATGGAAATAAATGTAGATTGTTGTATTTTCTTTATCAGCTTGAAATGTCAGCTATGATTATTTGAGTTATATATGCATGTGTTCATACCAAAATATCGGAAAATATACGAAAGAATTTCGTGTTTACCATGTTGCAGCTGATTATATTATATAAACAGAGAAAAGACAACAATTTCCATTTGGTGCGTTATAACTTTTATTGAGTGTATGTTTTAGAAAGTTTCGACATAATTTTATATATTAATTGTTAACTCAATGTTCCATATATGTTTTACCACTTTTAAATTTTCATTTTACATTTACGAGTACGAGTTTTATTTTGCATTGTCAATATGCATTATCTTAAAAAGCATGACATTCTAATAAAGAACTGTAGTAAACTGCTGACTTTGTAAATTCCCGAAAATGTCCTATAAAAAGTATATACTATCTATCAAGTTGTGCCAAACGCCTATGCGTATTATCAACACAATATTTTATACTCAACACAATGCATTATCTGTGAAATACTTTCAAATTTGTATACGGAACAATTGTACGGTTAACACAAAATATAGTTCACCAAATACAAAAACGTATTTAGCACTTTAAAGCTTATTAAAATACAATAATAATATGTGTTTAAACATGTTTCAAATTAACAATTTACACAATTAAATAAGCGAATATTTTAGTTGATTTACTTCATTGGAAAACTAAAGTAAAACGTCTTTAAAGAAGAGCTGTGTGTACAAAATGTATGCACCTTTCGGTTAAAAGCCATCTTTAAAATATAAAGTTTGGTGAAGATCGGATGAGAAAACAAGAGAGCCCTGAGGACGCTCATCTGAGACCCTGTAATCCAATTGGAATTTGCATCCCTGAGGCGTGGCTTATTTTTATCCCAGGGGCATAATTAGAACAATTTTGAACAAACCTCTAGGCCTTGCGGTTTCAGGTAGAGTCACTTTGCTATTAAAGTCTATATAAACCATGTGACCCCACGGGGTGTGGCCAGATTTGACCCCAGGGGCATAATTTGAACAATCTTTGGCGAGGACCACTATGCAATGTTACGTACCAAATATAGGAAAGCTGTGGGCCTTGCCGTTTCAGAGGAGAAGATTTTTAAAGTCATTTTGCTATTCAAGTCTATTAAACCATGTGACCCCCGGGGCGTAACCAGTTGTGACCCAAAGGGCATAATTTGAACAACATTTGAAGACAACCACTATGCGATGTAACATACCAAATATGAAACTTCTAGGCATTGCGGTTTCAAAGGAGAAGAATTTGTAAGTCATTTTGCAATTTAAGTCCATAAAAACCATGTGAAACCTGGGGTGTGGTCAGTTTTGACCCATAAGACATAATTTGAACAATCTATGTAGAGGACCACTAGAGGATGCTATATACCAAATATGAAGCCTCTGGGACTTGTGGTTTCAGAGGAGAAGATTTTTAAAGATTGTAATTTTGCTATTTAAGTTTATATAAACCACGTGACCCTGGGGCGTGGCCAGTTTTTCTATATAGACCATGTGACCCCCGGGTCGTGGCCCGTTTTGATCCTAGGAGCATAATTTGAACAATCTTTGTAGAGGACCACTATAGGATGTTACAAACCAAATATAAAACCTCTGGAACCTGCTGTTTCAGAGATTTTTCAAGTTTACACTTTTTAAATCTAGTTTAAGCTCTGGTGACCTATATATGCAGCGGACCGTAACGATTTGAAAAATTTTGAAAGAGGGTCAACCAATGATCATTTGTGCTCAGGTGCGCTAAAATGCGGAAACGATTCAAAAAACCAACAAACATATTCATGAAGTTTGCTGAAGGACTGCTGAAACAAACTTAACTTGGGGGGGGGGGAGGGGGATAAATACATATCAATACCACGGAGCATGACGTGACGATATTAGTTAATGTGGCTATAGGGCAAATCGTATATATTCCCCGCATACCTGTCAATAACTCAAAGTGTGTTAATGTTTTGGTGGATAAATGACAGAAAATATCAAAACTAAATAGACACACGGCCACCAAACGCTCCTGCGTGGCTCGGAGAAATCTCCGCTTTCGTTTTCAAAACCACATCAGCGAGGTCAGTTTGGTTTTTATTCATGTTTTATGGCACTTTATGAAAATTCTGAGACAGTCGTTCGACCTTAAATTGAATTCAGGACATATATGCGAAGTAGGGTCCAGAAATTCTCCGTTTTGAAAAACTCACATCCTTTTTCCTTACCCCTGGTCGATTGAGAACGAAGCAAATAAAAAAAAAAAAGTCACTAAATAATCCATTGTGTACAAAAACAATACCCATACTCAAAATATAAGACGCATACATGCCCCACAGCTCATTTGCAACATTTTGTAAAGCAATTAACAACAGCTAAACCAAGTAATTACCATAAATTACTGGTGCATGAGGTGCTTGGTGCCACGCAGGAGAGCTTATTGAGTATTTGTAGCTTCATGCATACCTCCACATGCAATAGTGATTGGCATTATATTTATTCGTCAGGTCATTCTAAGTTAAAACGGTTACTGACAAACATTTGAGTGTCAACCATTCCGTTGTAATAGCCTTACATTAATTGTTCTTATTTGAATGTTCAGGGATCACTATCGATACGGATGAGAGAAATTTGACCAGAAATTTGATCGAGCGTACAGGTTTTCTGGATTCAATGAGACGTCCCATGGGGACCTTCCCGTTCGTCAACAGCACGATTATAGCATCAATGAAACCAAAGTTCTTATGTCAAAACGGATGGGTGTCTAGTTGGCATTCACTATGATGTACATGTTATAAAAATTAATATGTTCACAGTCGAAATATACTTGTTACTTTTGAAATGGTATCAACTTTATTTCAATATCTTGTGTCACGTTAATGATGGCATGTTATGATGTAATGCTTTCTTGCAATTAACAAAACAAACAGTTCATAAGAGTAAGTTTAAGCGTATCTGCTTACTTAATTCGGCTTATTGTATTTAACTTGTAACATCCGTGTTTGATTGAAGATAAATGATTTACAATGTAAGAGGTCATGTTTGATTGAAGATAAATGATTTACAAAGTTAGAGGTCAATGAATTGTGGTTGATTCCTGTCTCAGCCATGTTGAAAATGCGGTATTGTTTCTGAAACTGGATTTGGAGCCGTTTGAGCTTTCGACTCCATCACCTTATAAGTATTGTAATCGCTCGATCTGATTTAGTAGCGGCTAATCGTTACGATCCTTATGACAGTACTCGTCTAAAAGAATGAAAAGAAATTATGTTACATCATGTAGTAAAAAGACTAAGAACATTGCAATATCTAACAAATTCTGGTAAGGTTATTTCGAAACAAATCCATTCTTAAGGTTCTTTTCGTGAAAAAATACATTGCCTCACACGAATCTGCAATGTGTACAAAAACAGCCCTAATATCAATATGAATTATTCATATACATTGAAATTGCGAGTTCGGAGAAATAAGCACATCAAACTTGATATGCGATCTAATACGTTTCATCATTCGTGCCTGATTAATAAAATAAACGTAACCTGAACTTAAGTGTGGTTTTCAAAACTAAATGGTTTATAGGATATTGACTTGTTTTCACACTAAATAGTAAATTCAGCATTTAATATCCCAATGATATAATCACACTGTTGAATTGTCTCCATGCAATTATAAGATTATAATATTTATGGCTTTTTTCTGGCACACTACAGAAGCGTGGTCTGTTTGTTTTTTTTGCACAAACTTGGTATCACCTTAATTACAATGTACTCGTTTTTCTTTGGGAAAACACGTACAAAACATGTGGTGTCTACAGTATGTACTGCATGTTAACAAATACAGTAGTTACGACAACAGAATCCCAGTTTAGACTGCATTTGTCAATCTCCAATTAAGCCGAACCCATTCGTTTTACAAATGCCCAATAATCGCTCCTGCGTGGCACCAGGACGTACCTCATGCATGGCGCCCGTAATTTTCGGTCATTACTTTGTTCAGCTGTTGTTAATTGCTTGCAAATGTTCCAAATGAGCTGTGGGGCATATATGGGTCTTATATTTTGAGTATGGATATTTTTTTGTACAAAATGGATTATTTTAGAGAATTTTCTTCGTTATTTGCTTCGTACTCTATCGACCATGGGTCAGGAAAAAGGATGTAAGTTTTCAAAAACGGAAAATTTCTGGACCCTACTTCTCATATATGTTCTTAATTCCATTTAAGGTCGAACGACTGTCTCAGAATTTTCATAAAATGCCTTAAAACATGAATTAAAACTATACTTACCTCACTGTTGTGGTTTTGAAAACGAAAGCGGAAACGCTCATGCATCAATATATTTCAGACACCAGTATACTGACACTAGTATGTTAAAAATTCACATGCAAATACAAAAGTAACGTGACACGCATTTTCAGGTTGTTATGCAACAATGAGCGAACAAATTATTCTTTGTGTACAAATACTTTTTTCAGTTTCTAAAACAGCAAAATGCTAACTAAAATATATAATAATATACAAAACCTGTCGTCTACAATACCATGACATGCCACTGCTCAAAGATGCTCAGCAAACATGTATATATGCATCAATAACTTCTGGACACACCTCACAACGGGTGTAGTTTTACAAAGAATTTTTATACTAGTCTTTTTAAAAATATTTTTTTAAATATTTTTTTAAGTATTTTTAATGCCGCCTTAAGGTTATTCATATATAAAGAACTGCTAAACAATATATGTCTTACACTTGGAGTAACACTTATGAGTATGTAAATTCGTTGAAGATTATCATTATCATGGGATACATTTGTTATTATGTTGTTCTGTTACACTGGACTTAAAGTATTTAGCATGTACATCCTTGTGCAGCCAGGCTCAGCTTAATAGGTGGTACACAACCGTTTTTCTAAGAACACTTAGAAATAATGAATTCTTTTTACGCAAGTTGTTGTTCCCCCTAAAGTGCTTGCCACTTGAGCAAATATCTTAGGCATTATATATGATGTGTGCCTAATTTGTTCATTGCGCAATGTTTCTTGTACAATATTGTCCGTTTACATCGGAGATCGTATCGTGTGCTTGACTGGTTATAAAAACTAAGAACAATTTGCGACAGCTTAGCATTGATACTAGTTCCAACCACAAAAAAATTTATACTTAGTAAGTATGTTAAGTAACTCTTGTTTATGTTGTGTCCGTATAAGTATGCTAAAAACTTACTTTATATTATAATTGGGTATGTTACTCATCATAGCGGTTCGGTTAAACTATAGTGATAATTTTCTTATTAAACCTGTCCCAGATATCCAGTGAATGCATTTTCGAAGCAACATCGATGTGTTTAAAGGCACGTGGTCATCTCCCCGATGTTTCTTAGAACGAAATGTAACTGACCGAAACAGGATTCACTAGGTTCATTTTTCTGAGTTATAGTATTGCTAAAAGTATCTAAGTACTTGGATGTTGCCTACCCGACTGCATAATCCAGCGCTTTTTGCTCTTTATGTGTAAAACCCGTCGACAACATTTTTTTCAACATTTTCTTTCAATATTTTGTCCCCTGAAACCGCTTGGTGGAAATTAAGCAAACTTGGTATGATTGTTCGTTGGTTGGTCCTCCACCAAACTACTTCAAATTATTTTGATTCGTTAAAACCATGGCTTCTAGTGGGCGTTTTTTTTTCTTTAAGTATGGTTTTCTGGGAAAAACTCCTTCGGCTGTGATTGCAACATACCGCACACTACTTAACAAAATTTCTGAACCGTCAGTACCTGAATTGCAATCTGGTCAGCCGAACGTTCGTTAGGTTTACTTATCACAGAAAAGATGCACTGTAGCAAAGTAAACGTGGAATATATTGGGTGATGCTTCTAGAAAAACTGCTGTTTGTGTTTTCTAATAATGTCCATAAACGCAATACACGATCAACGTTAATAACCATTCACTTCGTGCAATTATGTTTATAATAATGTTTCTTTACTAATGCCACTGTTACAGAGACCTGTATTCATTTAAAAAAAACTTGGTATTTCTCTTTAATTTTGAGTCGTATTATAACGGAATGGTTTGCATTGCCGATTGAAATCAAATAAAGAAATAATGAAACTCAAGAGACATCATCAGCAGAGAATTCCTTATTACCATCCGCTAGTCCTTTATTTGAGGCAAGCGACCTATTGTATATACAATACAGGACAACACATACAACACAACACAAAACATATACATGATTAAAACTGGGCTCACCACCTTGGAACGGTAAATTCACAGCATTTGGGGATTTAAACCGCACACTTAGCCCAGAATTAATCACAATACACGCACTTGTAAATAAACTTGAACCTCATAGCATTGCAATTCAAATTAATAGCAATAAAAGAGAATACTAAATCATTTGAATCACAATTTAATTACACAAGTGTTAAATGTATAATGATGGTTCGTAAATATCATCGTGAAGATTGTAAAAAAACAATAAACACGGAGTGTATTTATTTTGTAGTTTTTATTTACATATTAAACACATTATAGGGAATCAAAGGACTATGCGATATAATGCAGAGCACGTTAAGGATGAGCACTTCGAAATGCACAATACCGTGTATATTGTATACTGAACTGTCAAATATCACAATTATAACTCTACCGTATATCCAATTATTGTTGATTATTTACCTACGCGTCAAGCATCACGTGGTAAACTAGAGAACAATGGAAGATGCGAAAACATTATCCAGCGACGACTGCTGAGTCATCACACCTTTGATAGCTTGCTTAAGCTTAGGTTCGACTTCGAAATAAAAACTGACGATTAGGTGTGAAAAACTTAGTTGGGACCGAAATTTTAGTTTGAAATAGGGATGAATTCGAAATAGTCAAATTCGAATTAATGATTGATATTTCAGTTAAATAAAAAAGGAAAAAAATCGGGACCGAAAAAATTGTTCGAAATAGCGACTTATTCGAATTAACGGTCTTCGAAATAGCGTTGTTCAAATGAAGTACAAATTAACGATCATCGTCGTGCATCTTATGAAGTAGCCGTAATACGTGGTTTAAAAGGCCAGATTACATAGCTTGGTTGTACATGTATATGTTTAATATTTATAATTAATATAACTGAAATAGTATATAGTTTAATGTTACACTAAAACGACCATTACTACACGTACCTATGCAAACAGAAAATGAAAGAATTATAATTATACAAAACGTGAATCAAATACTAAATAATGTTCAGTTCGTTTGTTCAGACATTTCGCCCAGTACACGTTATTTTACTCTGACTACTTATACGTCGAACGATTAAAACAATTCATCATAAACAACGACTTTGACCACAGAGAAACGCGATGAACAGAATGGATGCGATAATTAATGTTTTTACATGTTGTACACTCATGAACATTCATGCGTATGGAAACAAATTCGACATACTAAGTGAACGAATGACAAGAATGGAACAGCGTATGGTGGAAGACAATCATCTTATCAGGGCTGAACTTTATGCGGAAATGGAAGCGATGCGAAATGTAAGTGACAGGGTGTCTAAGACTGTCGCACCAGACCGCGTTTCTGGTAAAAATGGCGAGACCAAGACAGCATATGAACAAATGGAAACGTCTCTCACAGAACAAATCACACAACTGGAAAAAGGATTTTCTATGGAGAAACGTTTTACGCGAAGTGTGGAAAGTCAGCTTAAATGTTCCATGGAGTTAGAAATTGAAAGAAACTCACTGTTAAATGAAGCTGCGAACAGGATTGTTTCAAACGTCGAATCTTTGATCACGACGGTCAATGCCTTTTCATCTGTTAAAGAGGACGTAAACGAGATAAAAAATATTTTGGGTACTCGTACAGCGACACAGGTTAATGAAAACAAAAATACCTTTTCTGATTGTTTAGATTTGTTAAAACACGGGTTTACTTCGAGTGGTGTTTACTACATCTACCCTACGTCACTATGGCGACCACTTCAAGTCTACTGCGATCAAACAACAGCTGGGGGCGGATGGACTGTTGTCCAAAGGCGACAAGACGGCTCGGAAAATTTCACCAGACCATGGATCGATTATGCATACGGATTTGGATCCCTGGACGGTGAATTTTGGCTAGGGAACGAGTTCATACATCGACTCACTTCAACCGTGCCGAATGAGCTTAGAGTTGAGTTGCAAGATTTCGAAAACGATTTTCGCGTGGCGGAGTATGGGCGCTTCGTTGTGGGACCAGAATCAGATCTTTACAGATCATCGATTAAATTCTTCAGTGGGAACGTCACAGATTCGTTTTCATCCCACGACAACCTTCATTTTTCCACTGCCGATAACGGCCCATCAAAAGGATGTTCAGTGTCCTTCAAAGGCGGGTTCTGGTACAGTAGCTGTCATTCGGTGAACATCAACGGTCTATATCTTAAAGGAAACCACGATTCCTATGCTGACGGTGTCAACTGGGTTGGATTTAGAGGCTACCATTACTCACTTAAATTCACCGAGATGAAAATCAGACCCCATTAAAATTGTATAAGTACCGGTACTGCCGAGGATATCCATAAACAATGCTACATAACCCTGTAACTTTTCAACTCAGACTATCTCATTTGCTTATAGCGGTGTTCTACAGAATTACATTCCGTGTCACCGATATGTACATATACTGTTACCATTAGGTACATATATACATCTTGCAATATTCTTATTACAAGCTACAGAACTAATTTCAGAGATATCACGCCTAGTGTGAATCATTAAACTCATGTGCAATATTACCGCAGTTGGCAGTTGGACGATCACTTTTGTACGTTGGTGTTTGTAGTTGCATTAAAATGGCATTTCAAAGAAACATTCGTTGTTATGAGCAGACGGATGTAGTTTTTTATTCTGATATGTCATACACCTTTTCTAAACTCCAAATAGCACTAGTATTACCAAATGTTCATTGCTATAAAATGTTATGCAATAATTTAATCAGTGCTTCAATCAAAATATTGTCCGCTTTGCTATGTTGTATGTATGTTGTTCCAACCACAAACAAGAAGACCCTGAGGGCCCTAGGACGCTCACCTGCAACCTTGTAACAGAATTGGAATTTGAATCCCCGACGCGTGGCTTATTTTTATCCCAGGGGCACAATTTGAACAATCTTGAACAAACTTCTGGGCCTTGCAGTTTCAGGTAAAGATTTTAAAAGTCATTTTGCTATTTAAGTCTACATAAACCGTGTGACCCATCGGGGTGTGGCCAGTTTTTACCCTAGGGGCATAATTTGAACAATCCTTATAGAGGATCACTATACAATGTTGCATACCAAATATGAAACCTCTGGGCCTTGTGGTTTCAGAGGAAAAGATTTTTAAAGTCATTTTGCTATATATTCTATATAAACCATGGGCCCCCAGGGGCGTGGCCCGTTTTGACCCCAGGGGCATAATTGAACAATCTTTGGAGAGGACCACTATATGATGTTACATACCAAATACGAAACCTCTGGGCCCTGCGGTTTCAGAGATTTTTAAGTTTACACTTTTTGAATCTGTTTTTAGATGTGGTGACATACATATGCAGCGGACCGTAACGATTTCAATAAATTTGAAAGAGGGTCACCCAATGATCATTCCTGTGAAGTTTGGTGAAAATCTGCCAAGTGGTTTAGGCGGAGATGTTTGAATGAAAAGTTGACGACAGACGGAGGTACGCACGCACGCACGCACGGACGGACGGACGACGGACAATGGGCGATCACAAAAGCTCACCATGAGCACTTTCTGCTTAGGTGAGCTAAAAAAGTATCAAATAAATAAGAAAGCGACAAAATTACTAACTAACTCAGTGCTACAATCAAATAGTGTCAGCTTTGCTATGTTATACGAGTATATGCTGTTTCAACCACAAAGATGTATCAAATAAAGAAAACAACGACAAAAGTAATGTGTATACAATTTAATTGTTTATGACCATGCTAATTAAATTCATATTTTTACAGCAAATGAAACATTACATTTCTCCTTAGATCTCCAGTGCAGAATTTGGTCAAGACGTTCACTGTATGTAATATTTGCTGTTTGGCACATTGACCTTTTACAAACTGTTCCACATATTTCTGCTTCCAATATACTGACACTAGAATGCTGTAAATGTACATGTTTATACACGAGTAAAGTGATTCTTATGCTTCACGTAATTAAAAGTCCATTAAGTATGGATACTACAAAATTGCTTTAAGGTAACATGCGTTGTGCAAAGCGGATAATGCTTGAACAAACTGTTCTGTGTGCACACTTATTTTCATTTTCTGAAACAATTAAAATACTAACTAAAACATAAAACAATATACCGATAATAAACTTGTCTACGATGCACAGACATTGCCCTGATAAAATAACCTTTGGGAAAAACATACCAGTATGTATACAGCAATTGGCTCCGGACACACCTACAAAAGGATCTAGATCTACAAAAACTTGAAGGCCACTTTTTTTTAATAATTTAAATGCTGCAATAAGTTAGTACAATGTAAATTACTGCTAAACCATACAAACCACAGTAGAGGTAAACATGCTGAAAAATACATTTGTTTAAAACCATCATTATCATGGGATACATCCTTCTTTGTGTTGCTCTGTCAAACAGGATGTGAAGTATTTAACATGTACATGTATATCCTTATGCAGCCTAGCTCAGCTTACTTACAAAACCATTCCTCTAACAACACTTAGAAATAATGAATTCTTTCTACATAAGTGGTTCTTCCTCTCAAAGTGCTTCCAACTTGAGAAAATCTCTAAGGCAATTACAGTCGTGCATGCTTGAACATGACACTGTTATTACTAGTCCAGCGGATTCCTTGTACAACATAACCCATTCACAGAAGATCATGTATTTGGCTGGTTATTTACTGGCTGCAATTTCCTGTGATCAACCTTTTCTAGAAGAACCAATCTGAAATGTGTAGTTAAGAAATAATTTTATTCCTAAATATTAGGTCAAACACCACTTCTCAAGTTATTAATACTAACTTCTACCAATTAGCATCAGCTCAGCATTGAAGCTTGTATGTTATGTAACTCCAACAGCAAACTGAGTTTTGTAGAAACATGCATTTAATATCAAATAGAAACTGTAAGAAGTGTTAATAACACACTTTTGATAAAGACACATACCCAGGAAACTCCTGTAATATATGTTTTACCATTATTATGTCCATATTCTTACTGTTATTCTCATTATTATTATTATCATGATCATAATCATAACTTTTTCCTCATTTTAGTTTTATTAAAGTGCCTTTATGGCATAAAGAAGAAAAATGTAGCTGGTGGCGAAAAAAAACAACATCACAACATAACTGTATAATTAAGATCAACCTTCTTATGGAACATTTGTATTGAGTTTTACAATATTCTGTCATTGAAACATCAAAAACATCAAGATGTCACTAACATGTCTATGGGTATATTATAACAACCTTATCTCAGAAATGTGTGTTAACACCATTATCGATAACTATTGGTTATTTACACTTTTTACTATCTAACGCAACATATTTGAAAGCTCACTGCAGCTTTAGTCACAGTACTTAGGACTTCACCAGCAGACTGAACAGACTGATCAGCCTACAGCTTCATGAGATGAAAGCTACAGGTGAGCTTTCAAATATGTTTTGATGGATATTAAAGTGTAAATAACCAATATTTATGAATAATACCAGTTGAACTTTCCCCAAGAAATACCATTATCGATATGTATCTATAGATGCTTATCTTTGTTATGTAATTGTTTAAATCAATTGAAATTCAATTATTAAGTAATCAAATTGTTTTGGTTCGTCAAAAAGGCAAAACATGTTTAAAACTTTCTTGGAAATAAGACTCCATCTTAAGAACATACAGAGCTTTAAAAAGCAGGAGTTGTATTCACAAAGCTCCTTATGGAAAACTTAAGTAATTTCTTATATTCATAAATTATTTATGATTTATTAAACTGTTTTTAGTATGTAAAAAGGAAAAAAATATGTCGTTTTGCAATAAAATATTTTAAACAAGTAAATATTGCTAACTGTTAGATGTTTAGTATTTGACAATTGGTAGACCATTGGTAAACAAGAATAATTAATTTGACATAGAACATTTTATTTGAACAACTTAAGCTAAGATTTTTTTTCGCTAATTTTTACTGCCGTTTAAAGGCATTTTCCCCTGACAAAATATCCTCTATTTTTCCCTCAAATTGTCCATTTTCTTCCTCCAAGTAATTTATAGTATTTTACAGCTGTGTGCGTAATAGAAAAACAATTATTGAATTTGCACCATTATCACAAAAGAAGTTCAGCAATTAATAAATTGAATATATTAATCGTTAAAAAAGCAAAATAAGCACACATTTCATGAAAAAAATATTTTTTTAATTTACCTATTTTGAAATTTGTCGCGATAAAGTTCCCCAACTTCATGGGCACATGCAGTTAGGAAATTAAAACAAGGCTTGTCACAGGATGTGATATATGCCCCCGAAGCATATGCTTGTCAGAGGAAGGCAAAACAATGTCCGAGTACAATATTATGCCCTGGACAAATATCTTGAAATTTCAGCAACATAGCTGTGTTTTGTTGTAATATAGCAGAAAGAAAATTCCCTGACATTTGACCTTGAATTGTGACCTTGACCTTTGACTGAGGACCATGGGAGTTGTACACAACACATTGCCTGGTTATGAGAAATAATAATCTGAAGTAATATTAAAATCCTTCCAAATGTTTAGAAGTTATGCTGGAGAAACAGAAATCCTTGACCTTCGACCTTGAATTCTGAACTTTACCTTTGACAGACGAGCATGGGAGTTGTATGCGACACATTGTCTGGTCATAGAGAATAATAATCTGAAGTAACATTTAAATCCCTCCAGACGTTTAGAAGTTATGAAGTGGAAACAAAAATATTTGACCTTTGACCTTGAATTGTGACCTTGACCTTTGACCGACCATCATGGGAGTTGTACCCGACACATTGTCTGATCATGGGGAATAATAATCTTTAGTTAAATTAAAATCCTTCCGGGCGTTAAGAAGTTACAGAGCGGAAACAAACATTTTGACCTTTGACCTTAAATTGTGACTTTGACCGAAGAGCATGGGAGTTGTACGCGACACATCGCCTGGTCATCGGGAATAATAATCTATTGAACACATTATAAGGAATCAAAGGACTATGCGATATAATGCAGAGCACGTTAAGGATGAGCACTTCGAAATGCACAAAACTGTGTATATTGTATACTGAACTGTCAAATATCACAAATATAATTCTACCGTATATCCAATTATTGTTGATTATTTACCCACGCGTCAAGCATCACATCGTAACCAGAGAACAATGGAAGATGCGAAAACATTATCCAGCGACGACTGCCAAGTCATCACACCTTTGATAGCTTGCTTGAGCTTAGGTTCGACTTCGAAATAAAAACTGACGATTAGGTGTGAAAAACTTCGTTGGGACCGAAATTTTAGTTTGAAATAGGGATGAATTCGAAATAGACAAATTCGAAATAATGATTGATATTTCTGTTAAATAAAAAAGGAAAAATATCGGGACCGAAAAAATTGTTCGAAATAGCGATTTATTCGAATTAACGGTCTTCGAAATAGCGTTGTTCAAATGTAGTACAAATTAATGATCATCGTCGTGCATCTTATGAAGTAGCCGTAATACGTGGTTTAAAAGGCGAGATTACATAGCTTGGTTGTACATGTATATGTTTAATATTTATAATTAATATAACTGAAATAGTATATAGTTTAATGTTACACTAAAACGACTACACGTACCTATGCAAACAGAAAATGAAAGAATTATAATTATACAAAACGTGAATCAAATACTAAATAATGTTCAGTTCGTTTGTTCAGACATTTCGCCCAGTACACGTTATTTTACTCTGACTACTTATACGTCGAACGATTAAAACAATTCATCATAAACAACGACTTTGACCACAGAGAAACGCGATGAACAGAATGGATGCGATAATTAATGTTTTTACATGTTGTACACTCATGAACATTCATGCGTATGGAAACAAATTCGACATACTAAGTGAACGAATGACAAGAATGGAACAGCGTATGGTGGAAGACAATCATCTTATCAGGGCTGAACTTTATGCGGAAATGGAAGCGATGCGAAATGTAAGTGACAGGGTGTCTAAGACTGTCGCACCAGACCGCGTTTCTGGTAAAAATGGCGAGACCAAGACAGCATATGAACAAATGGAAACGTCTCTCACAGAACAAATCACACAACTGGAAAAAGGATTTTCTATGGAGAAACGTTTTACGCGAAGTGTGGAAAGTCAGCTTAAATGTTCCATGGAGTTAGAAATTGAAAGAAACTCACTGTTAAATGAAGCTGCGAACAGGATTGTTTCAAACGTCGAATCTTTGATCACGACGGTCAATGCCTTTTCATCTGTTAAAGAGGACGTAAACGAGATAAAAAATATTTTGGGTACTCGTACAGCGACACAGGTTAATGAAAACAAAAATACCTTTTCTGATTGTTTAGATTTGTTAAAACACGGGTTTACTTCGAGTGGTGTTTACTACATCTACCCTACGTCACTATGGCGACCACTTCAAGTCTACTGCGATCAAACAACAGCTGGGGGCGGATGGACTGTTGTCCAAAGGCGACAAGACGGCTCGGAAAATTTCACCAGACCATGGATCGATTATGCATACGGATTTGGATCCCTGGACGGTGAATTTTGGCTAGGGAACGAGTTCATACATCGACTCACTTCAACCGTGCCGAATGAGCTTAGAGTTGAGTTGCAAGATTTCGAAAACGATTTTCGCGTGGCGGAGTATGGGCGCTTCGTTGTGGGACCAGAATCAGATCTTTACAGATCATCGATTAAATTCTTCAGTGGGAACGTCACAGATTCGTTTTCATCCCACGACAACCTTCATTTTTCCACTGCCGATAACGGCCCATCAAAAGGATGTTCAGTGTCCTTCAAAGGCGGGTTCTGGTACAGTAGCTGTCATTCGGTGAACATCAACGGTCTATATCTTAAAGGAAACCACGATTCCTATGCTGACGGTGTCAACTGGGTTGGATTTAGAGGCTACCATTACTCACTTAAATTCACCGAGATGAAAATCAGACCCCATTAAAATTGTATAAGTACCGGTACTGCCGAGGATATCCATAAACAATGCTACATAACCCTGTAACTTTTCAACTCAGACTATCTCATTTGCTTATAGCGGTGTTCTACAGAATTACATTCCGTGTCACCGATATGTACATATACTGTTACCATTAGGTACATATATACATCTTGCAATATTCTTATTACAAGCTACAGAACTAATTTCAGAGATATCACGCCTAGTGTGAATCATTAAACTCATGTGCAATATTACCGCAGTTGGCAGTTGGACGATCACTTTTGTACGTTGGTGTTTGTAGTTGCATTAAAATGGCATTTCAAAGAAACATTCGTTGTTATGAGCAGACGGATGTAGTTTTTTATTCTGATATGTCATACACCTTTTCTAAACTCCAAATAGCACTAGTATTACCAAATGTTCATTGCTATAAAATGTTATGCAATAATTTAATCAGTGCTTCAATCAAAATATTGTCCGCTTTGCTATGTTGTATGTATGTTGTTCCAACCACAAACAAGAAGACCCTGAGGGCCCTAGGACGCTCACCTGCAACCTTGTAACAGAATTGGAATTTGAATCCCCGACGCGTGGCTTATTTTTATCCCAGGGGCACAATTTGAACAATCTTGAACAAACTTCTGGGCCTTGCAGTTTCAGGTAAAGATTTTAAAAGTCATTTTGCTATTTAAGTCTACATAAACCGTGTGACCCATCGGGGTGTGGCCAGTTTTTACCCTAGGGGCATAATTTGAACAATCCTTATAGAGGATCACTATACAATGTTGCATACCAAATATGAAACCTCTGGGCCTTGTGGTTTCAGAGGAAAAGATTTTTAAAGTCATTTTGCTATATATTCTATATAAACCATGGGCCCCCAGGGGCGTGGCCCGTTTTGACCCCAGGGGCATAATTGAACAATCTTTGGAGAGGACCACTATAGGATGTTACATACCAAATACGAAACCTCTGGGCCCTGCGGTTTCAGAGATTTTTTAAGTTTACACTTTTTGAATCTATTTTTAGATCTGGTGACCTACATATGCAGCGGACCGTAATGATTTGAATAAATTTGAAAGAGGGTCACCCAATGATCATTCCTGTGAAGTTTGGTGAAAATCTGCCAAGTGGTTTAGGCGGAGATGTTTGAATGAAAAGTTGACGACAGACGGAGGTACGCACGCACGCACGCACGCACGCACGCACGGACGGACGACGGACAATGGGCGATCACAAAAGCTCACCATGAGCACTTTCTGCTTAGGTGAGCTAAAAAAGTATCAAATAAATAAGAAAGCGACACAATTACTAACTAACTCAGTGCTACAATCAAATAGTGTCAGCTTTGCTATGTTATACGAGTATATGCTGTTTCAACCACAAAGATGTATCAAATAAAGAAAACAACGACAAAAGTAATGTGTATACAATTTAATTGTTTATGACCATGCTAATTAAATTCATATTTTTACAGCAAATGAAACATTACATTTCTCCTTAGATCTCCAGTGCAGAATTTGGTAAAGACGTTCACTGTATGTAATATTTGCTGTTTGGCACATTGACCTTTTACAAACTGTTCCACATATTTCTGCTTCCAATATACTGACACTAGAATGCTGTAAATGTACATGTTTATACACGAGTAAAGTGATTCTTATGCTTCACGTAATTAAAAGTCCATTAAGTATGGATACTACAAAATTGCTTTAAGGTAACATGCGTTGTGCAAAGCGGATAATGCTTGAACAAACTGTTCTGTGTGCACACTTATTTTCATTTTCTGAAACAATTAAAATACTAACTAAAACATAAAACAATATACCGATAATAAACTTGTCTACGATGCACAGACATTGCCCTGATAAAATAACCTTTGGGAAAAACATACCAGTATGTATACAGCAATTGGCTCCGGACACACCTACAAAAGGATCTAGATCTACAAAAACTTGAAGGCCACTTTTTTTTAAATAATTTAAATGCTGCAATAAGTTAGTACAATGTAAATTACTGCTAAACCATACAAACCACAGTAGAGGTAAACATGCTGAAAATATACATTTGTTTAAAACCATCATTATCATGGGATACATCCTTCTTTGTGTTGCTCTGTCAAACAGGATGTGAAGTATTTAACATGTACATGTATATCCTTATGCAGCCTAGCGCAGCTTACTTACAAAACCATTCCTCTAACAACACTTAGAAATAATGAATTCTTTCTACATAAGTGGTTCTTCCTCTCAAAGTGCTTCCCACTTGAGAAAATCTCGAAGGCAATTACAGTCTTGCATGCTTGAACATGACACTGTTATTACTAGTCCAGCGGATTCCTTGTACAATATAACCCATTCACAGAAGATCATGTATTTGGCTGGTTATTTACTGGCTGCAATTTCCTGTGATCAACCTTTTCTAGAAGAACCAATCTGACATGTGTAGTTAAGAAATAATTTTATTCCTAAATATTAGGTCAAACACCACTTCTCAAGTTATTAATACTAACTTATACCAACTAGCATCAGCTCAGCATTGAAGCTTGTATGTTATGTAACTCCTACAGCAAACTGAGTTTTGTAGAAACATGCATTTAATATCAAATAGAAAATGTAGGAAGTGTTAATAACACACTTTTGGTAAAGACACATACCCAGGAAACTCCTGTAATATATGTTTTACCACTATTATGTCCATATTCTTACTGTTATTCTCATTATTATTATTATCATGATCATAATCATAACTTTTTCCTCATTTTAGTTTTATTAAAGTGCCTTTATGGCATAAAGAAGAAAAATGTAGCTGGTGGCGAAAAAAAACAACATCACAACATAACTGTATAATTAAGATCAACCTTCTTATGGAACATTTGTATTGAGTTTTACAATATTCTGTCATTGAAACATCAAAAACATCAAGATGTCACTAACATGTCTATGGGGATATTATAACAACCTTATCTCAGAAATGTGTGTTAACACCATTATCGATAACTATTGGTTATTTACACTTTTTACTATCTAACACAACATATTTGAAAGCTCACTGCAGCTTTAGTCACAGTACTTAGGACTTCACCAGCAGACTGAACAGACTGATCAGCCTACAGCTTCATGAGATGAAAGCTACAGGTGAGCTTTCAAATATGTTTTGAAGGATATTAAAGTGTAAATAACCAATATTTATGAATAATACCAGTTGAACTTTCCCCAAGAAATACCATTATCGATATCTATCTATAGATGCTTATCTTTGTTATGTAATTATTTAAAAAATCAATTGAAATTCAATTATTAAGTAATCAAATTGTTTTGGTTCGTCAAAAAGGCAAAACATGTTTAAAACTTTCTTGGAAATAAGACTCCATCTTAATAACATACAGAGCTTTAAAAAGCAGGAGTTGTATTCACAAAGCTCCTTATGGAAAACTTAAGTAATTTCTTATATTCATAAATTATTTATGATTTATTAAACTGTTTTTAGTATGTAAAAAGGAAACAAATATGTCGTTTTGCAATAAAATATTTGAAACAAGTAAATATTGCTAACTGTTAGATGTTTAGTATTTGACAATTGGTAGACCATTGGTAAACAAGAATAATTAATTTGACATAGAACATTTTATTTGAACAACTTAAGCTAAGATTTTTTTTCGCTAATTTTTACTGCAGTTTAAAGGCATTTTCCCCTGACAAATATCCTCTATTTTTCCCTCAAATTGTCCATTTTCTTCCTCCAAGTAATTTATAGTGTTTTACAGCTGTGTGCGTAATAGAAAAACAATTATTGAATTTGCACCATGATCACAAAAGAAGTTCAGCAATGAATACATTGAATATATTAATCGTTATAAAAGCAAAATAAGCACACATTTCATGAAAACAATTTTTTTTTTAATTTACCTATTTTGAAATTTGTCGCGATAAAGTTCCCCAACTTCATGGGCACATGCAGTTAGGAAATTAAAACAAGGCTTGTCACAGGATGTGATATATGCCCCCGAAGCATATGCTTGTCAGAGGAAGGCAAAACAATGTCCGAGTACAATATTATGCCCTGGACAAATATCTTGAAATTTCAGCAACATAGCTGTGTTTTGTTGTAATAGAGCAGAAAGAAAATTCCCTGACATTTGACCTTGAATTGTGACCTTGACCTTTGACTGAGGACCATGGGAGTTGTACACAACACATTGCCTGGTTATGAGAAATAATAATCTGAAGTAATATTAAAATCCTTCCAAATGTTTAGAAGTTATGCTGGAGAAACAGAAATCCTTGACCTTCGACCTTGAATTCTGAACTTTACCTTTGACAGACGAGCATGGGAGTTGTATGCGACACATTGTCTGGTCATAGAGAATAATAATCTGAAGTAACATTTAAATCCCTCCAGACGTTTAGAAGTTATGAAGTGGAAACAAAAATATTTGACCTTTGACCTTGAATTGTGACCTTGACCTTTGACCGACCATCATGGGAGTTGTACCCGACACATTGTCTGATCATGGGGAATAATAATCTTTAGTTAAATTAAAATCCTTCCGGGCGTTAAGAAGTTACAGAGCGGAAACAAACATTTTGACCTTTGACCTTAAATTGTGACTTTGACCGAAGAGCATGGGAGTTGTACGCGACACATCGCCTGGTCATCGGGAATAATAATCTATTGAACACATTATAAGGAATCAAAGGACTATGCGATATAATGCAGAGCACGTTAAGGATGAGCACTTCGAAATGCACAAAACTGTGTATATTGTATACTGAACTGTCAAATATCACAAATATAACTCTACCGTATATCCAATTATTGTTGATTATTTACCCACGCGTCAAGCATCACATCGTAACCAGAGAACAATGGAAGATGCGAAAACATTATCCAGCGACGACTGCCAAGTCATCACACCTTTGATAGCTTGCTTGAGCTTAGGTTCGACTTCGAAATAAAAACTGACGATTAGGTGTGAAAAACTTCGTTGGGACCGAAATTTTAGTTTGAAATAGGGATGAATTCGAAATAGACAAATTCGAATTAATGATTGATATTTCTGTTAAATAAAAAAGGAAAAATATCGGGACCGAAAAAATTGTTCGAAATAGCGATTTATTCGAATTAACGGTCTTCGAAATAGCGTTGTTCAAATGTAGTACAAATTAATGATCATCGTCGTGCATCTTATGAAGTAGCCGTAATACGTGGTTTAAAAGGCGAGATTACATAGCTTGGTTGTACATGTATATGTTTAATATTTATAATTAATATAACTGAAATAGTATATAGTTTAATGTTACACTAAAACGACCATTACTACACGTACCTATGCAAACAGAAAATGAAAGAATTATAATTATACAAAACGTGAATCAAATACTAAATAATGTTCAGTTCGTTTGTTCAGACATTTCGCCCAGTACACGTTATTTTACTCTGACTACTTATACGTCGAACGATTAAAACAATTCATCATAAACAACGACTTTGACCACAGAGAAACGCGATGAACAGAATGGATGCGATAATTAATGTTTTTACATGTTGTACACTCGTGAACATTCATGCGTATGGAAACAAATTCGACATACTAAGTGAACGAATGACAAGAATGGAACAGCGTATGGTGGAAGACATTCATCTTATCAGGGCTGAACTTTATGCGGAAATGGAAGCGATGCGAAATGTAAGTGACAGGGTGTCTAAGGCTGTCGCACCAGACCGCGTTTCTGGTAAAAATGGCGAGACCAAGACAGCATATGAACAAATGGAAACGTCTCTCACAGAACAAATCACACAACTGGAAAAAGGATTTTCTATGGAGAAACGTTTTACGCGAAGTGTGAAAAGTCAGCTTAAATGTTCCATGGAGTTAGAAATTGAAAGAAACTCACTGTTAAATGAAGCTGCGAACAGGATTGTTTCAAACGTCGAATCTTTGATCACGACGGTCAATGCCTTTTCATCTGTTAAAGAGGACGTAAACGAGATAAAAAATATTTTGGGTACTCGTACAGCGACACAGGTTAATGAAAACAAAAATACCTTTTCTGATTGTTTAGATTTGTTAAAACACGGGTTTACTTCGAGTGGTGTTTACTACATCTACCCTACGTCACTATGGCGACCACTTCAAGTCTACTGCGATCAAACAACAGCTGGGGGCGGATGGACTGTTGTCCAAAGGCGACAAGACGGCTCGGAAAATTTCACCAGACCATGGATCGATTATGCATACGGATTTGGATCCCTGGACGGTGAATTTTGGCTAGGGAACGAGTTCATACATCGACTCACTTCAACTGTGCCGAATGAGCTTAGAGTTGAGTTGCAAGATTTCGAAAACGATTTTCGCGCGGCGGAGTATGGGCGCTTCGTTGTGGGACCAGAATCAGATCTTTACAGATCATCGATTAAATTCTTCAGTGGGAACGTCACAGATTCGTTTTCATCCCACGACAACCTTCATTTTTCCACTGCCGATAACGGCCCATCAAAAGGATGTTCAGTGTCCTACAAAGGCGGGTTCTGGTACAGTAGCTGTCATTCGGTGAACATCAACGGTCTATATCTTAAAGGAAAACACGATTCCTATGCTGTCGGTGTCAACTGGGCTGGATTTAGAGGCTACCATTACTCACTTAAATTCACCGAGATGAAAATCAGACCCCATTAAAATTGTATAAGTACCGGTACTGCCGAGGATATCCATAAACAATGCTAAATAACCCTGTAACTTTTCAACTCAGACTATCTCATTTGCTTATAGCGGTGTTCTACAGAATTACATTCCTTGTCACCGATATGTACATATACTGTTACCATTAGGTACATATATACATCACTCTGCATTTTGCAATATTCTTATTACAAGCTACAGAACTAATTTCAGAGATATCACGCCTAGTGTGAATCATTAAACTCATGTGCAATATTACCGCAGTTGGCAGTTGGACGATCACTTTTGTACGTTGGTGTTTGTAGTTGCATTAAAATGGCATTTCAAAGAAACATTCGTTGTTATGAGCAGACGGATGTAGTTTTTTATTCTGATATGTCATACACCTTTTCTAAACTCCAAATAGCACTAGTATTACCAAATGTTCATTGCTATAAAATGTTATGCAATAATTTAATCAGTGCTTCAATCAAAATATTGTCCGCTTTGCTATGTTGTATGTATGTTGTTCCAACCACAAACAAGAAGACCCTGAGGGCCCTAGGACGCTCACCTGCAACCTTGTAACAGAATTGGAATTTGAATCCCCGACGCGTGGCTTATTTTTATCCCAGGGGCACAATTTGAACAATCTTGAACAAACTTCTGGGCCTTGCAGTTTCAGGTAAAGATTTTAAAAGTCATTTTGCTATTTAAGTCTACATAAACCGTGTGACCCATCGGGGTGTGGCCAGTTTTTACCCTAGGGGCATAATTTGAACAATCCTTATAGAGGATCACTATACAATGTTGCATACCAAATATGAAACCTCTGGGCCTTGTGGTTTCAGAGGAAAAGATTTTTAAAGTCATTTTGCTATATATTCTATATAAACCATGGGCACCCAGGGGCGTGGCCCGTTTTGACCCCAGGGGCATAATTGAACAATCTTTGGAGAGGACCACTATATGATGTTACATACCAAATACGAAACCTCTGGGCCCTGCGGTTTCAGAGATTTTTAAGTTTACACTTTTTGAATCTATTTTTAGATCTGGTAACCTACATATGCAGCGGACCGTAACGATTTGAATAAATTTGAAAGAGGGTCACCCAATGATCATTCCTGTGAAGTTTGGTGAAAATCTGCCAAGTGGTTTAGGCGGAGATGTTTGAATGAAAAGTTGACGACAGACGGAGGTACGCACGCACGCACGGACGGACGGACGACGGACAATGGGCGATCACAAAAGCTCACCATGAGCACTTTCTGCTTAGGTGAGCTAAAAAGGTATCAAATAAATAAGAAAGCGACAAAATTACTAACTAACTCAGTGCTACAATCAAATAGTGTCAGCTTTGCTATGTTATACGAGTATATGCTGTTTCAACCACAAAGATGTATCAAATAAAGAAAACAACGACAAAAGTAATGTGTATACAATTTAATTGTTTATGACCATGCTAATTAAATTCATATTTTTACAGCAAATGAAACATTACATTTCTCCTTAGATCTCCAGTGCAGAATTTGGTAAAGACGTTCACTGTATGTAATATTTGCTGTTTGGCACATTGACCTTTTACAAACTGTTCCACATATTTCTGCTTCCAATATACTGACACTAGAATGCTGTAAATGTACATGTTTATACACGAGTAAAGTGATTCTTATGCTTCACGTAATTAAAAGTCCATTAAGTATGGATACTACAAAATTGCTTTAAGGTAACATGCGTTGTGCAAAGCGGATAATGCTTGAACAAACTGTTCTGTGTGCACAATTATTTTCATTTTCTGAAACAATTAAAATACTAACTAAAACATAAAACAATATACCGATAATAAACTTGTCTACGATGCACAGACATTGCCCTGATAAAATAACCTTTGGGAAAAACATACCAGTATGTATACAGCAATTGGCTCCGGACACACCTACAAAAGGATCTAGATCTACAAAAACTTGAAGGCCACTTTTTTTTAATAATTTAAATGCTGCAATAAGTTAGTACAATGTAAATTACTGCTAAACCATACAAACCACAATAGAGGTAAACATGCTGAAAATATACATTTGTTTAAAACCATCATTATCATGGGATACATCCTTCTTTGTGTTGCTCTGTCAAACAGGATGTGAAGTATTTAACAGGTACATGTATATCCTTATGCAGCCTAGCTCAGCTTACTTACAAAACCATTCCTCTAACAACACTTAGAAATAATGAATTCTTTCTACATAAGTGGTTCTTCCTCTCAAAGTGCTTCCAACTTGAGAAAATCTCTAAGGCAATTACAGTCTTGCATGCTTGAACATGACACTGTTATTACTAGTCCAGCGGATTCCTTGTACAACATAACCCATTCACAGAAGATCATGTATTTGGCTGGTTATTTACTGGCTGCAATTTCCTGTGATCAACCTTTTCTAGAAGAACCAATCTGAAATGTGTAGTTAAGAAATAATTTTATTCCTAAATATTAGGTCAAACACCACTTCTCAAGTTATTAATACTAACTTATACCAATTAGCATCAGCTCAGCATTGAAGCTTGTATGTTATGTAACTCCTACAGCAAACTGAGTTTTGTAGAAACATGCATTTAATATCAAATAGAAAATGTAAGAAGTGTTAATAACACACTTTTGGTAAAGACACATACCCAGGAAACTCCTGTAATATATGTTTTACCATTATTATGTCCATATTCTTACTGTTATTCTCATTATTATTATTATCATGATCATAATCATAACTTTTTCCTCATTTTAGTTTTATTAAAGTGCCTTTATGGCATAAAGAAGAAAAATGTAGCTGGTGGCGAAAAAAAACAACATCACAACATAACTGTATAATTAAGATCAACCTTCTTATGGAACATTTGTATTGAGTTTTACAATATTCTGTCATTGAAACATCAAAAACATCAAGATGTCACTAACATGTCTATGGGGATATTATAACAACCTTATCTCAGAAATGTGTGTTAACACCATTATCGATAACTATTGGTTATTTACACTTTTTACTATCTAACGCAACATATTTGAAATCTCACTGCAGCTTTAGTCACAGTCCTTAGGACTTCACCAGCAGACTGAACAGACTGATCAGCCTACAGCTTCATGAGATGAAAGCTACAGGTGAGCTTTCAAATATGTTTTGATGGATATTAAAGTGTAAATAACCAATATTTATGAATAATACCAGTTGAACTTTCCCCAAGAAATACCATTATCGATATCTATCTATAGATGCTTATCTTTGTTATGTAATTATTTAAATCAATTGAAATTCAATTATTAAGTAATCAAATTGTTTTGGTTCGTCAAAAAGGCAAAACATGTTTAAAACTTTCTTGGAAATATGACTCCATCTTAATAACATACAGAGCTTTAAAAAGCAGGAGTTGTATTCACAAAGCTCCTTATGGAAAACTTAAGTAATTTCTTATATTCATAAATTATTTATGATTTATTAAACTGTTTTTAGTATGTAAAAAGGAAAAAAATATGTCGTTTTGCAATAAAATATTTTAAACAAGTAAATATTGCTAACTGTTAGATGTTTAGTATTTGACAATTGGTAGACCATTGGTAAACAAGAATAATTAATTTGACATAGAACATTTTATTTGAACAACTTAAGCTAAGATTTTTTTTCGCTAATTTTTACTGCCGTTTAAAGGCATTTTCCCCTGACAAAATATCCTCTATTTTTCCCTCAAATTGTCCATTTTCTTCCTCCAAGTAATTTATAGTATTTTACAGCTGTGTGCGTAATAGAAAAACAATTATTGAATTTGCACCATTATCACAAAAGAAGTTCAGCAATTAATAAATTGAATATATTAATCGTTAAAAAAGCAAAATAAGCACACATTTCATGAAAAAAATATTTTTTTAATTTACCTATTTTGAAATTTGTCGCGATAAAGTTCCCCAACTTCATGGGCACATGCAGTTAGGAAATTAAAACAAGGCTTGTCACAGGATGTGATATATGCCCCCGAAGCATATGCTTGTCAGAGGAAGGCAAAACAATGTCCGAGTACAATATTATGCCCTGGACAAATATCTTGAAATTTCAGCAACATAGCTGTGTTTTGTTGTAATATAGCAGAAAGAAAATTCCCTGACATTTGACCTTGAATTGTGACCTTGACCTTTGACTGAGGACCATGGGAGTTGTACACAACACATTGCCTGGTTATGAGAAATAATAATCTGAAGTAATATTAAAATCCTTCCAAATGTTTAGAAGTTATGCTGGAGAAACAGAAATCCTTGACCTTTGACCTTGAATTCTGAACTTGACCTTTGACAGACGAGCATGGGAGTTGTATGCGACACATTGTCTGGTCATAGAGAATAATAATCTGAAGTAACATTTAAATCCCTCCAGACGTTTAGAAGTTATGAAGTGGAAACAAAAATATTTGACCTTTGACCTTGAATTGTGACCTTGACCTTTGACCGACCATCATGGGAGTTGTACCCGACACATTGTCTGATCATGGGGAATAATAATCTTTAGTTAAATTAAAATCCTTCCGGGCGTTAAGAAGTTACAGAGCGGAAACAAACATTTTGACCTTTGACCTTAAATTGTGACTTTGACCGAAGAGCATGGGAGTTGTACGCGACACATCGCCTGGTCATCGGGAATAATAATCTATTGAACACATTATAAGGAGTCAAAGGACTATGCGATATAATGCAGAGCACGTTAAGGATGAGCACTTCGAAATGCACAAAACTGTGTATATTGTATACTGAACTGTCAAATATCACAAATATAACTCTACCGTATATCCAATTATTGTTGATTATTTACCCACGCGTCAAGCATCACATCGTAACCAGAGAACAATGGAAGATGCGAAAACATTATCCAGCGACGACTGCCAAGTCATCACACCTTTGATAGCTTGCTTGAGCTTAGGTTCGACTTCGAAATAAAAACTGACGATTAGGTGTGAAAAACTTCGTTGGGACCGAAATTTTAGTTTGAAATAGGGATGAATTCGAAATAGACAAATTCGAATTAATGATTGATATTTCTGTTAAATAAAAAAGGAAAAATATCGGGACCGAAAAAATTGTTCGAAATAGCGATTTATTCGAATTAACGGTCTTCGAAATAGCGTTGTTCAAATGTAGTACAAATTAATGATCATCGTCGTGCATCTTATGAAGTAGCCGTAATACGTGGTTTAAAAGGCGAGATTACATAGCTTGGTTGTACATGTATATGTTTAATATTTATAATTAATATAACTGAAATAGTATATAGTTTAATGTTACACTAAAACGACCATTACTACACGTACCTATGCAAACAGAAAATGAAAGAATTATAATTATACAAAACGTGAATCAAATACTAAATAATGTTCAGTTCGTTTGTTCAGACATTTCGCCCAGTACACGTTATTTTACTCTGACTACTTATACGTCGAACGATTAAAACAATTCATCATAAACAACGACTTTGACCACAGAGAAACGCGATGAACAGAATGGATGCGATAATTAATGTTTTTACATGTTGTACACTCTTGAACATTCATGCGTATGGAAACAAATTCGACATACTAAGTGAACGAATGACAAGAATGGAACAGCGTATGGTGGAAGACATTCATCTTATCAGGGCTGAACTTTATGCGGAAATGGAAGCGATGCGAAATGTAAGTGACAGGGTGTCTAAGGCTGTCGCACCAGACCGCGTTTCTGGTAAAAATGGCGAGACCAAGACAGCATATGAACAAACGTCGAATCTTTGATCACGACGGTCAATGCCTTTTCATCTGTTAAAGAGGACGTAAACGAGATAAAACATATTTTGGGTACTCGTACAGCGACACAGGTCAATGAAAACAAAAATACCTTTTCTGATTATTTAGATTTGTTAAAACACGGGTTTACTTCGAGTGGTGTTTACTACATCTACCCTACGTCACTATGGCGACCACTTCAAGTCTACTGCGATCAAACAACAGCTGGGGGCGGATGGACTGTTGTCCAAAGGCGACAAGACGGCTCGGAAAATTTCACCAGACCATGGATCGATTATGCATACGGATTTGGATCCCTGGACGGTGAATTTTGGCTAGGGAACGAGTTCATACATCGACTCACTTCAACCGTGCCGAATGAGCTTAGAGTTGAGTTGCAAGATTTCGAAAACGATTTTCGCGTGGCGGAGTATGGGCGCTTCGTTGTGGGACCAGAATCAGATCTTTACAGATCATCGATTAAATTCTTCAGTGGGAACGTCACAGATTCGTTTTCATCCCACGACAACCTTCATTTTTCCACTGCCGATAACGGCCCATCAAAAGGATGTTCAGTGTCCTACAAAGGCGGGTTCTGGTACAGTAGCTGTCATTCGGTGAACATCAACGGTCTATATCTTAAAGGAAAACACGATTCCTATGCTGACGGTGTCAACTGGGCTGGATTTAGAGGCTACCATTACTCACTTAAATTCACCGAGATGAAAATCAGACCCCATTAAAATTGTATAAGTACCGGTACTGCCGAGGATATCCATAAACAATGCTAAATAACCCTGTAACTTTTCAACTCAGACTATCTCATTTGCTTATAGCGGTGTTCTACAGAATTACATTCCTTGTCACCGATATGTACATATACTGTTACCATTAGGTACATATATACATCACTCTGCATTTTGCAATATTCTTATTACAAGCTACAGAACTAATTTCAGAGATATCACGCCTAGTGTGAATCATTAAACTCATGTGCAATATTACCGCAGTTGGCAGTTGGACGATCACTTTTGTACGTTGGTGTTTGTAGTTGCATTAAAATGGCATTTCAAAGAAACATTCGTTGTTATGAGCAGACGGATGTAGTTTTTTATTCTGATATGTCATACACCTTTTCTAAACTCCAAATAGCACTAGTATTACCAAATGTTCATTGCTATAAAATGTTATGCAATAATTTAATCAGTGCTTCAATCAAAATATTGTCCGCTTTGCTATGTTGTATGTATGTTGTTCCAACCACAAACAAGAAGACCCTGAGGGCCCTAGGACGCTCACCTGCAACCTTGTAACAGAATTGGAATTTGAATCCCCGACGCGTGGCTTATTTTTATCCCAGGGGCACAATTTGAACAATCTTGAACAAACTTCTGGGCCTTGCAGTTTCAGGTAAAGATTTTAAAAGTCATTTTGCTATTTAAGTCTACATAAACCGTGTGACTCCTCGGGGTGTGGCCAGTTTTGACCCCAGGGGCATAATTTGAATAATCCTTATAGAGGATCACTATACAATGTTGCATACCAAATATGAAACCTCTGGGCCTTGTGGTTTCAGAGGAAAAGATTTTTAAAGTCATTTTGCTATATATTCTATATAAACCATGGGCCCCCAGGGGCGTGGCCCGTTTTGACCCCAGGGGCATAATTGAGCAATCTTTGGAGAGGACCACTATAGGATGTTACATACCAAATACGAAACCTCTGGGCCCTGCGGTTTCAGAGATTTTTTAAGTTTACACTTTTTGAATCTATTTTTAGATCTGGTGACCTACATATGCAGCGGACCGTAACGATTTGAATAAATTTGAAAGAGGGTCACCCAATGATCATTCCTGTGAAGTTTGGTGAAAATCTGCCAAGTGGTTTAGGCGGAGATGTTTGAATGAAAAGTTGACGACAGACGGAGGTACGCACGCACGCACGGACGGACGGACGACGGACAATGGGCGATCACAAAAGCTCACCATGAGCACTTTCTGCTTAGGTGAGCTAAAAAAGTATCAAATAAATAAGAAAGCGACAAAATTACTAACTAACTCAGTGCTACAATCAAATATTGTCAGCTTTGCTATGTTATACGAGTATATGCTGTTTCAACCACAAAGATGTATCAAATAAAGAAAACAACGACAAAAGTAATGTGTATACAATTTAATTGTTTATGACCATGCTAATTAAATTCATATTTTTACAGCAAATGAAATATTACATTTCTCCTTAGATCTCCAGTGCAGAATTTGGTAAAGACGTTCACTGTATGTAATATTTGCTGTTTGGCACATTGACCTTTTACAAACTGTTCCACATATTTCTGCTTCCAATATACTGACACTAGAATGCTGTAAATGTACATGTTTATACACGAGTAAAGTGATTCTTATGCTTCACGTAATTAAAAGTCCATTAAGTATGGATACTACAAAATTGCTTTAAGGTAACATGCGTTGTGCAAAGCGTATAATGCTTGAACAAACTGTTCTGTGTGCACAATTATTTTCATTTTCTGAAACAATTAAAATACTAACTAAAACATAAAACAATATACCGATAATAAACTTGTCTACGATGCACAGACATTGCCCTGATAAAATAACCTTTGACAAAAACATACCAGTATGTATACAGCAATTGGCTCCGGACACACCTACAAAAGGATCTAGATCTACAAAAACTTGAAGGCCACTTTTTTTTAATAATTTAAATGCTGCAATAAGTTAGTACAATGTAAATTACTGCTAAACCATACAAACCACAGTAGAGGTAAACATGCTGAAAATATACATTTGTTTAAAACCATCATTATCATGGGATACATCCTTCTTTGTGTTGCTCTGTCAAACAGGATGTGAAGTATTTAACATGTACATGTATATCCTTATGCAGCCTAGCTCAGCTTACTTACAAAACCATTCCTCTAACAACACTTAGAAATGATGAATTCTTTCTACATAAGTGGTTCTTCCTCTCAAAGTGTTCCCACTTGAGAAAATCTCTAAGGCAAGTACAGTCTTGCATGCTTGAACATGACACTGTTATTACTAGTCCAGCGGATTCCTTGTACAACATAACCCATTCACAGAAGATCATGTATTTGGCTGGTTATTTACTGGCTGCAATTTCCTGTGATCCACCTTTTCTAGAAGAACCAATCTGACATGTGTAGTTAAGAAATAATTTTATTCCTAAATATTAGGTCAAACACCACTTCTCAAGTTATTAATACTAACTTCTACCAATTAGCATCAGCTCAGCATTGAAGCTTGTATGTTATGTAACTCCTACAGCAAACTGAGTTTTGTAGAAACATGCATTTAATATCAAATAGAAAATGTAAGAAGTGTTAATAACACACTTTTGGTAAAGACACATACCCAGGAAACTCCTGTAATATATGTTTTACCATTATTATGTCCATATTCTTACTGTTATTCTCATTATTATTATTATTATCATGATCATAATCATAACTTTTTCCTCATTTTAGTTTTATTAAAGCGCCTTTACGGCATAAAGAAGAAAAATGTAGCTTGTGGCGAAAAAACAACAACATCACAACATAACTGTATAATTAAGATCAACCTTCTTATGGAACATGTGTATTGAGTTTTACAATCTTCTGTCATTGAAACATCAAAAACATCAAGATGTCACTAACATGTCTATGGGGATATTATAACAACCTTATCTCAGAAATGTGTGTTAACACCATTATCGATAACTATTGGTTATTTACACTTTTTACTATCTAACGCAACATATTTGAAAGCTCACTGCAGCTTTAGTCACAGTACTTAGGACTTCACCAGCAGACTGAACAGACTGATCAGCCTACAGCTTCATGAGATGAAAGCTACAGGTGAGCTTTCAAATATGTTTGATGGATATTAAACACGGTTTTTCAATAAATAGGAACACTACTTGTCGCCAGGTGATTACGGCACATTGACGAGATAAACAGGGGTTATCCTTGTTGTAGATTATAAACTCCTTCATATTAGATAGAAATTAATCGTAGTTGGGCATTTTAAATATAATAGTTTGCAAAAAATGATTTAACAAAACGTCTAATTTAAATGTCCGTTACTGTCGCCTTCTCATATCAATTATATAATACCATGTACATATAAGGTACCTTCGTGATACCGTTAATTTTAAACAATAAATTTACTTTAAAAACAAAGTGTTAATGTAAACATCAAGTCCCAATCAACATTAAATCAAATGTGGTTGAAAAAAATGATGGAGTTTTTATGTCGCCAAAGTTTAAGATTTGTTTTTAAATTGCCGTTACCATAACCTTAAGAGACATCCAAAGAACGCGAAGATAACTTTAAACTTGTTTTAGATGCAGCTTTGCTACCTTCTAAGCATTCTCTATTTAAATCACAGCACTTTGTCGCGGATAAAATGATCCTATATACGATAATGAGTCCTTTCAAAAGTCATGATTTTCATATTTTGTAAAAAAAGAAATTTCCGTGATGGGCATTTTCATGTTATACTACATTATTAAAGCTTCAGCGACATAAACATATTGTCACTACTCTTCTGAATTACTACACAAAGTAAACTATCCGTGAAAATCGTTACAAAACTAAGTATTTATCTAAGAAATAAAACAAAATATAAAATGTCCGTTATGAAATTTCCGTGACCAAAATTCGAAAATAACTAAAAAAAATAGAATGGCTTTAAAGAATAAGGCTACATATGACGTCATTTGATGATGTCATCATCGCCATATTGTTTTATTGAAAGCGCACCGTTGTGGATATCGAAAAATTACTTTTTTACTTCTGAGATTTGTTACAAAGATGAGTACACATATTTAACGTACCAAAATTGTATTTGTTTACATGTATACTTTAAACGCTCAGAATATCCATCTCGAAAAAGGTACGTCTTGTTATTAAAAACGTTATTTTGTTCAAGGAGCATTTGTTTTCCATGATATTATGTTGCGACGTTGCCAAAATCTCCGTTACCTGTTGGTCACGGAGATTTTAAATAAAGTGTACTGTTATTTAAACGGAATTTATGTGTTAATGTAATTTGATTGACTGATTTATATTTCAAGAATCAATAGAATGCATATTTTTTAGTACCAGGAAACTAAAGTCATGGGTTAAATTGTGAAATGTGTATGTAATAATTATTCACAATAAACACATTTAATTATTTTAACGTCAAGCTAACGATTTTGGTGTCGTAACACTATCAATAATATGCTATAATTGAAATAGGACTACTTGCTGGAAGGGAGTTGGTTATTCTATATAAATCATGTAAAATTTAGTAAATATTCAATATTCATATACCATCGAATTTTGGTAACGGATATTTCATGAATGGTAACGGAAATTTTATATTTCGTATTTCAGTTTCCAGAAGAAAATATGGGTAAGAGTCGTGCAGAGATTCAACGAGCCTACAGGGAAAGGCAAAAGGAGAAGAATAAGGAAGAGTACCTGAGAAAGGAAAGACAGAGAAAACAGCAAAAGTATGTTACCTCTGATAAACTTTCTGAAGCAGATAGACAGGAGAGAAACAGGAAGAACAGGGCTAATTTGAGAGAATGTTATGCAAGAAAACGTGCAACACGAGCCAGACAGGTAATGAGTGCTACAAGTGGGTATGAAAGCCATGGTAACAGCAATGGAGTAGAAGCTAGTAGTAGTCAAACAGAAAGAAGAGCTGAAGAATTACGGGGAAGAATGCTGGTGAAAATGGATATTACGGACAGAAATAATGGAAAACGGAATGCTGCGATGAAGAGGTGGAAGAGAGATAGGTCGGCAGCGCATTCTAGAATACGAATATTAGAGCAAGAAAGAGAAAAGCTGAAGACAAAACTGAAATCTACACAAAGGGCCTTACAGAGATTGCAAAAAGTGAGAAAAGGAATCTCACAACAAGCAGATCTTACACCTAGCAAACAAACCGAGCAAGACATGAATGATGCAAATCTTAATAAATTGCAAAGAGAAAAGTTGAGGAGACCATTACTCTTTGGAAATGTGATCTCAAGTGAAATCAAACACGCAAGGAACAACATACCGAAACACAAATTGAAAACTTTGCACAGCATTGTGTCAGGAAAAATAACAAAGAAATACAAGTGTCTTCGCTTACTGTCCGCAAAAACGGGACTTGGCAGACGACAGCTGGGGACAGTTAATACCAAGGTGCACCAACAGATTACATCAAAGCGCAGGAACAAGTTGGAAAAACACAAAGAAGATGTAATTAATTTCATGAAATATGACGCAAAACGACTGAAGAAAGGAGTTAAAGTCCAGATTCAGATTCTGACTGATTACCTCAAGAACCTCTACTTGAAATTCAAATCTGAAAATCCTAACATTGAAATTTCTTTCACCACATTCTGTAGAACACGACCCAGCTATATTTACAAAACGTCTATGACGTCCAGACTGTCGTGTCTTTGTACCAAACACCAGAATGCGGCATTAACAGTAAAGGCAGTTAGGAAATACATGGAAGACGTGCCAGCGAATCCAGAAACAGTTGCAGCAAGCAAACCAACTAACGAGATTCTAGATGAAAAGTTACCAGAAGAAGTCGTTGTCAGTCAGTGGAAGCGAGTAGACACTGAAGAGAAGGGCAAAAAGAAGACAGTAACAAGGATAGTTGAAAACAAGATGTCCAAAGATCAGTTTATAGCACACTTCGAAACTCAAATGATTGATTTCAAAGAGCATGTTGAGCGAGTGCACACCCAATACGAACAGCTGAAAAGGTTAAAAGATGAATTGCCTGAGCACCATATGATAGTTCAGATTGACTTTGCTGAAAACTATTCGTGTAGGTCACATGAGGAGGTACAGAGTGCGTATTTCAACCAGTCATCCGTTACTCTACACCCGGCGGTTGCCTATTGGAAATCACAAGATGGGTGCATTACACACAAAAGTTTTGTCACTGTGTCGGACACACTTGCTCACAAGTCTTCAACTGTATTGGCATTTCTGGACGATTTAATACCAGAACTAAAGGAAATCGACCCTGATCTCGATACGATCCACTACTGGAGCGACTCACCATCCTCACAGTACCGAAACAGATATATGTTTGATGCGGTAGCGAATCATAAAGCTACATACGGATGTCGTGCTCGTTGGAACTTTTTCGAAAGCGGCCACGGAAAGGGCCCATGTGATTGACTGGGAGGTACCACGAAGCGCATGGCCGACGAAGCAACACGTAGCGGGCGACACTCAATAAGCGATGCATTTGAGTTCTACAATTGGGCAAAATCGTCGAACTTGAAAAACGTAACATTTCGATACGTAGCTCATGAAAAATGTAAAGCAAAGGATCAGACGATGTCCGAACGCAAGCTGAAATCTGTCACTGGCACAATGAAGATACATGCAATTGTTGGAAACGGTGAATCAAACATACTTACTCGAAATACAAGTTGCTATTGTAGTTCATGCTTGTCCGGAACAATGTGTGACTCGTGGATCACGGCAAAAACCTGCGACGAAAGGGTATCAGTACAAACGCCCGAAAACGATTCTGTACAAATGGCTGACAACGATTCTGTACAAATGGTTGAAAATGAGCCTGAACAAACGGCTGAAAACAAACCTGAACAAACGGCTGAAAACGAATCGGTACAAACGGCTGGATACTTATCTGCACAAACGGCGGCAAACGAACCTGTACCAACATCAGAAAATGAAGGAACAACCAAAATCAACGAATCTACGGAGTATGTCATAAACGAATTCGTCGCAGCGGTTTACCAACAGAAATGGTACATTGGGAAAGTGATTAAAACCGATGAAGATGAGATAAAGATCGATTTTATGGAAGAAAGAAAACAACTGTTTCGTTGGCCCACAAGGAAAGATAAACTTTGGGTAAAGGAAAATGATGTTTTATGCACTATTGCAGCACCAATTGCTACGGGGAAGTCAAACAGAATGTTTAAATTGGAGAACAACACTCGCGTGAATATTCAGAACCTTTATGAACAGTATTAGAACTAGCACAAGTGCTAATAATAACTTTAGCTTCCGGTTTACCTGTATAAATGAATACACCTACAAAATAATGGGTAAAAGTCAAACAAGTATATGCAATCAAACAAATTTCCGTTACGATAAAATATCCGTTACTTGTAAAATATATAACGTTTTAGGTATGTTTGGTGAATGAGATTTATTCATTTGTGTTTATTTTATTGCAATGGTGTATAAAGAGTGCTAACACCTATTTGTGTGCCTAAATTATAAATATGTTAATATCATAGAACTGAAAAGGGACAGTTTTGGAGGTCAAAATGCTCAGATAACACTTTTTTCACAAATAATATATGTCACACGAAAGATATATTATGTATAGACAATGTCACTTATCATGAATGTTTGCATTTTCACTCAGATAGTTCTGTATAAGCTCTTGTTAAATGTTTGCTTTACGCAATAAATTCTTCAATGTTAATTAAATTTCCGTTACTTTATAGTGTCGTTTAAATTTCTTGCCGTGCACTTATATAGGAAACAGAACGAATAAACGAATGTGATTCGTGGTTGACCTAAGTACTAAATTTGATTATTATGTAATTCACATTATATCGAAATCAACACAACTCGTAGTATACAATATACAAAACTTGTGTTTATAACATTTTGAAAAAAATGCGACAACACGATTTGTCTTCCTTCATTTCACCATTGAAATTTTCGTGAGATATATTAGAAACACTTCGCTGACGGTCCCTACGTACAGATAAGCATCTTCAGAATGAGGTACAATTGATTTAAAAATACTCTGTACATTATACAGTCGTTTCTGTATTGCAAATTGGAATATGAGACAAAGTAACAGACATTTAAATTAGGCTCTGTTTAATGATATACATGGGTACAGACATACCATAATATCTAAAAAAAAGTATTACATATATGCATGTACAACTTCGCATGCACGTGCGTGAAGGATATGGCTCCTCAATAAACATATCAATAACGCATTCTTAAATAGTCAAACAATTGTCAATTGTACACCCCTAGTGTTCCTATTTATTGAAAAACCATGTAAAGTGTAAATAACCAATATTTATGAATAATACCAGTTGAACTTTCCCCAAGAAATACCATTATCGATATCTATCTATAGATGCTTACCTTTGTTATGTAATTATTTAAATCAATTGAAATTCAATTATTAAGTAATCAAATTGTTTTGGTTCGTCAAAAAGGCAAAACATGTTTAAAACTTTCTTGGAAATAAGACTCCATCTTAATAACATACAGAGCTTTAAAAAGCAGGAGTTGTATTCACAAAGCTCCTTATGGAAAACTTATGTAATTTCTTATATTCATAAATTATTTATGATTTATTAAACTGTTTTTAGTAAATAAAAAGGAAAAAAATATGTCGTTTTGCAATAAAATATTTTAAACAAGTAAATATTGCTAACTGTTAGATGTTTAGTATTTGACAATTGGTAGACCATTGGTAAACAAGAATAATTAATTTGACATAGAACATTTTATTTGAACAACTTAAGCTAAGATTTTTTTTCGCTAATTTTTACTGCCGTTTAAAGGCATTTTCCCCTGACAAAATATCCTCTATTTTTCCCTCAAATTGTCCATTTTCTTCCTCCAAGTAATTTATAGTATTTTACAGGTGTGTGCGTAACAGAAAAACAATTATTGAATTTGCACCATTATCACACAAGAAGTTCAGCAATGAACAAATTGAATATATTAATCATTAAAAAAGCAAAATAAGCACGCATTTCATGAAAAATATATACTTTTTAATTTACCTATTTTGAAATTTGTCGCGATAAAGTTCGCCAACTTCATGGGCACATGCAGTTAGGAAATTAAAACAAGGCTTGTCACAGGATGTGATATATGCTCCCGAACATATGCTTGTCAGAGGAAGGCAAAACAATGTCAGAGTACAATATTATGCCCTGGACAAATATCTTGAAATTTCAGCAACATAGCTGTGTTTTGTTGTGACACACTGCCTCATAATGATCTTCATTCCCACCAAGTTATTACATTCCTTACATGTTGGCAAAATTGATGCTTCCTACAAAAATTCATTCTAATATTTGACCTTTTAAGTGTAACCTTGGACCCACAGACCTTGACTGAGGAGCATGTAAGTGGTAGGCGACACATCATCTGGTCATGGGAAAAAGTAATCTGAAGTAATATAAAAATCCTTCAAGGCTTTTGGAAGTTATAGAGCAGAAAGAAAATTCCCTGACATTTGACCTTGAATTGTGACCTTGACATTTACTGAGGACCATGGGAGTTGTACACAACACATTGCCTGGTTATGGGAAATAATAATCTGAAGTAATATTAAAATCCTTCCAAATGTTTAGAAGTTATGCTGGAGAAACAGAAATCCTTGACCTTTGACCTTGAATTCTGAACTTGACCTTTGACAGACGAGCATGGGAGTTGTATGCGACACATTGTCTGGTCATAGAGAATAATAATCTGAAGTAACATTTAAATCCCTCCAGACGTTTAGAAGTGCAAACAAAAATATTTGACCTTTGACCTTGAATTGTGACCTTGACCTTTGACCGACCATCATGGGAGTTGTACCCGACACATTATCTGATCATGGGGAATAATAATCTTTAGTGAAATTAAAATCCTTCCGGGCGTTAAGAAGTTACAGAGCGGAAACAAACATTTTGACCTTTGACCTTAAATTGTGACCTTGACCGAAGAGCATGGGAGTTGTACGCGACACATCGCCTGGTCATGGGGAATAATAATCTGAAGTTATATTAAAATCCATCCAGGAAAATCCATCCAGGCATTTAGAAGTTATGAAACGGAAACGAAAATTCATGACCTTTGACCTTGAATTGTGACCTTGACCTTTGACCGACTAGCATGGGAGTTGTATGCGACACATCGTCTGGTCATGGGGAATTCTAATCTGAAGTTCTATTAAAATCCATCCAGGCATTTAGAAGTTATGGAGCAGAAACGATATTTCATGACCTTTGACCGTGAATTGTGACCTTGACCTTTGACCGACGAGTATGGGAGTTGCACGCAACACATCATCTTGTCATGTGGAATAATAATCAAAAGTTATATTAAAATCCATCCAGGCATTTAGAAGTTATGGAGCGGAAATGAAAATTCTTGACCTTTGACCGTGAATTGTGACCCTGACCTTTGACCGACGAGCATTGGAGTTATACGCGACACATCGTCTAGTCATGGGGAATAATAATCTGAAGTTATATTAAAATCCATCCAGGCAATAAAAAGTTACAGAGCAGAAATGAAGTCTGGACGGACAGACCCACGCACGCACTCACGCACGCAACCCACCCACCCACAGACGGACAGTGCGACTACTATATGCCCAACTTCGGGGGAATAAAAAAAATCACTGACCCTCAGTATAATGAATACCAGCCCACAGCTATAATTGCGAAGTTCCCATACAAGAAGGATACGGTTTGAGCTGCTCTGCAAAGTTCTTCATGTCCTCTCCAATCTGCTCCTGACTGGAGGGAGCCACTACGCTCAGTTCAACCAGGTGTGAGGCGGAGACGGGTTCTAGGTTCTTTGTATCACTGGGCTGATTCATCTGACAATCGTTAACAAGGCAAACATATCATCATATAACCACAGTTTGGAATGATGTTTAATTTTCCAAGTAAGGCTCTAAGTCGAAATAATTAAAATCTCATAATTCTGAAATGTTATTATTGGATTGTCTGACCAAAAATGCTCTGTTAAAAAAAGGTTGACAATCAAGTTGCAATTTATTTCTATGTTTATTACTATTTAGTATATGTCATGCACATTTCCACAGCATAGTGGCCTAAACCTGCATTTAAATATTTTGACTTATTTTCAACTGTAGTTAAAAATAACATATGAATCTTCATTAATATGGGTTGTGTCACTTAAAAACATAAAGAATTTTATTAAGAATTTTAATAATGACCTTTTGTAATAATAGTTACTCATACTGAATAAGTAATGCACCTATCAATATTTTCCCCAATGGGGGAGCGGTGGGCAAACCCAGGAGAATTTGAATAATTGTATTTTGGGGGATCTAATACCCCACCCTAAAGCCAAGCATATTTGTCTAAATCCCCTAAATGGTGGATGCTTAATTGGTGTAGCAAATAGCCCAGGGGCCAATATTACCCGACTCTAAAATCCGAACAGTCTATTTCCCGGGACCCAGAATCATTCGGCGTGTCAAATTCCCGCATGTCGGGATTTGCTTTCAGTCTAAAGTCCCGTATATGCCCTACGCTCCCCCCCCAGGGGAAAATATTGATAAGTGCATAATTCACAAAGAATAAGGTGTCATTTTATGAAATTGCAAACAGACTTTTTAAATGTATTTGTTGCTAATAATTGTATATACCCTGCTATTGTTGGAGGATCGATTTCAATGGATTGTTTTAGTAAGTGCTTCCTCAGGTACTTCTATTTGTTTATTTGACACAAAAAGAAATCTAAAACAATATGTGCTGTTTGTAAAATAGGTATGCCCCACTTGGTTCAAAGCAATCTATAAAATATCAAGTCGCATGAAGATCAGATGAAAACTGTTGGACATAGAAAGTAGAACTGCTAAAAAGTCCAATTTTACATAAATCAAGCGCCATAACTCAGCAGTTCCTGTGGCGATTTGGTTGAATATCGAACTTTTGGCTGAGATATTATGCCCTCAAACTTTTTAATGAAGTTTGGTGAAGCTGCGATGAACACTGTTGGACTTAAGAGAGCGGAAATGGCTAAAAAGGCCATTGTCAGATAATTCAAGGGCTTTAAATCCACAGTTCCTGGGTTGATTTTGCTGATTATCAAACTTGGGCGAGATACTGTGCCAACAAACATTTTCAGGAAGTTTGGTTTAATTAATTTAATTTAGGAAATGAACAGACCCCGCCATCATCGATGGGGGTGGGGCCACAATTATTAGATAATCCACATAATTAATGTCGATATGACTGGTATTTGTGGGTTACTTGTAGTATTATATTATTATAATTATTATCCAACTCCGGACACCCAAATCATAACGTGCATTGGCTTGAAAATTGTGCATAAATTTTCTCAAACTTGATCTTATTCAGCACAGGAATTTATTTCCTTTGAGGAAATGTACAACACAACCTGTGTTTTTCTAATAAGGCGTAAAAAAAAATTGTGTTTGTTCCAGGTTACCCGACCTAATCTAAAAAAATGCCCCGACCCTAGAACATTTCATTGAGTTTGTCACATATATTTTTGTTTTATTTACCTTTTGCCAATAATTAAATGCTTTTTTTGGATAAATAAGTGTTTTGTTTTGATAGCATCCACTTCAAAACAATGTTTAAGGATATTACTGATATGTTTTGAATATTCATTTAGTTTTAGAACCTTAAAGTCGACAATTAACCAAATAAAAAAATAAAAAATAAAAAAATAAATCCCTACCTACCTACCCTAATTTGTTTGGGCATGTAACCAGAAACAAACATATTTTTTTTAAGGCACAGTTGGATACCTTGTTTGGATAGTGAAAATGAATTTTTTTAGAAAAGGTGTTTTTTCTCCACTTCTTGATTATTTGTCACTAGTATTGATGCTTTCATAATTATTATCATAGCAACTCATCAAATGCCATGTGTTTCTGAGGTATTTTAGGTAATAAATTTTAATGACCTAATGAATACCTTGTACAGTTTGGTCACTGTAACTTTCATAATTCCTTTGTGGAAAAATATTCCACGTGCTACAAACTCATATTCCATTCTGTAAAACAAACAATAACATTTCTTAAAAGAATTACATATACAGTAACATTGTATTAACATTATAATTTGTTGCATTAAATGTGATGACAATTTATGCTTATACAATTAATCCATTCAAAGTTCAGAATTACATTGCGAACAAAAAGCTAACCCTAACCCTAATCCTCATAATACAGCTACCACTTCCATTCACATCGGACACACAAATGTGTTTAAGGAATTTAGGAATAAGTCCATTATTTTCACAATCATCAGTCTGTACAAAACTACAAGTAACATTTCTTCAAGAACTGCAACTAAGTTAAATGGGTCATAGGAATAAAACTTAATAGTTTAAGCACAAACCTAAATCCCATTTCATTTAGAAACTTTATGATTGTATCAGAGACTCCGATGTCCAGACAAGTTCGTACGAGTGTCTGTCTAGTTTTATCTCCCATTTCTGCAACACCAACATAACGCAAATGCCTGAAAAATAACACCAATATCATGAAAGTGCCTGCAAAATCACAAAAAATGAATGTCGATGCCTCCCAAACAACACAGAATTCTGAAAGAATGGGCCATTTTTAACCGATTTTGCTTTAATAAACAAATAAATTCATGCAATAAAATGCAATTTCTGTCAGCCAGCTACCTTTATTTCTTCTAAACATTGCAAACAAGGGAATAAAATCAGTTACAACTGGAACAGGCATATCTGAGCAACACTGAATTAATTAATGACCTTAATAAAGAGGTTGGGTTCTGGGAATCTTTTTTTTTTCATTGACAGAGTCTGAAATATATGTATGTTATGCTATTAAAGTGGTATTTCCATTCAATTTTACACTAATACTGTTAGTTTATTATTTGTATACAATTAAAGCAAGTTACCATATTTACCTTATATCTGAAATATATATGTGTATTATTTTGACTTTATATACGCAATACACAATCTTAATACATTTTACTACACTTGCTAATAATTATTTAATAATTAATTTAATTTGTAAATTTATAATATTAAGGGTTATATCTAATGTGTGAAGCATGAGTGATCTGATAAAGATTTAGCTCAATTTCAGATCGAGTACTATAAATAACAAACTATTCCATCTCAATTTCAGATCGAGTAATATAAATTCCAAATGTTATTTCAGATAGAGTAATATAAATAACAAACTATCCCAAATGTTATTTCAGATAGAGTAATATAAATAACAAACTATTCCAAATGTTATTTCAGATCGAGTAATATAAATAACAAACTATTCCATCTCAATTTCAGATCGAGTAATATAAATAACAAACTATTCCAAATGTTATTTCAGATCGAGTAATATAAATAACAAACTATTCCAAATGTTATTTTTAAATTATCTGTATTTGCAAAACAGCACAATAGCTGTCTCAAGACACCGCGCTCGACTATACAAACCGCTTTGTCAGAGTAAGGGGCCTTTGTCAGTACAAAAAAGGGGCATAATTCTGCTAAAATGCTGGTCACAGTTATGAGCCTTGGCCAGTCCCTGATATAATGACCTTATATAATGACCCTGAAGACATGTGTGAAGTTTTAATTGAATATCTGTAGTAGACACAAAGATATGAAGTTGTTGCACGCAAACTTTAACCTGAATTTCAAGTACAAAAAGGGGCCTAATTCTGCTAAATTGCAAGTCAGAGTTATGGGCCTTAGTCAGTGACCTTACATAATAACCCCTAAGACATGTGTGAAGTCACAATTGAATATCTGAAGTAATTACAGAGATATGTACTTGCACGCAAATCTTAACCTGAATTTTTTAAGTACAAAAAGGGGCATAATTCTGCTAAATTGCAGATCCGAGTTATGGGCCTTGGTCAGTGACCTTATATATTGACCCTGAAGACATGTGTAAAGTTTCAATTGAATATCTGTAGTAGTTACAGAGATACGCAATTGTTGCTCGCAAACCTTAACAAGAGCACTTTGCTGCCACCAACAAACAGGTGAGAAGTAGAGCTCGGACTATTCGGAAAATAGTCGAGCTAAAAGCTAATAAAATAAGAAATTAAAGCATTTTTAGTTTTAATATAATGTAGCAAAATTAATGAGACTTGTCTTAAGTCATTGAAATCTTTTCAAAGAGAAATTATATAAAGTAAGAAGTGTCATATGAGCCATTAAGCTGGCTTTAAATTACATGTATCACTTTTGAAATAATCTGCCTTTAATTCAGAATGCACACCTATATTCATAAATAATTTACAACATATTTCAACATAATTTGCTTCAAAGGTACATGTAGCTTCAGGAAAAAATACGCAATAATTTGGAGAATGTTGCTTCATTTTGTGTGTTGAAGGGGTAAGACTAAACAGCGGAAATCCACAACAGCCAACTTAACAAGAGGGAATCCCCCCCCAAAAATAACTTATCGTATGTTATAATTGAACTTAAAAATTAAATATTTAAATTCAAGGACGCTTTAAAAATAGTTTTACCTTCTACTGAACACCATATGATTTAGAAAAACAACACCTGTTGTGTTATCGTTAATGAGTTTGTTCTTTCTTTTTTACCCCGGGTTGTTCTTTTTCTCGTTCTTCTCTGTATTGTGATTGGCTTTTGAGGGTTACTACTGTAAAGTTCACATAAGATGTCCTGCATTAGTTCAGTTTTTGTTAAAGTATCTAGGTTTTTATGGTTTTTTGTTGGTTTCTGCATTTCAGGTCTGGTTTTGGGGGGGTTTTGTTTTATTTTAAGTAAGTTATTGCAATTGTCCGCTGTTTAGTTATACTGGGTTGAAGTCCCAGAAGTAAAACTTCAGCTAAACTGCTCTGATCAAGTACATACCAGCACTCTGGATACAGTAGCGAGTGCCGTTGATGGACCGTGAATGGAGACTGCTGTTGGCCTCCTTCTGTAACACACAGTATAGCAGTCGTAAGGTAACTGTTTGGTAGGACTTGGAAAACCATGGAATTTCAATTTGCCCGAATCTACTTTGAACTTGTCCGTATAGAAAACGTCTAGAAATTACTTGATAACATGATTTCTAAGACAACTTTGTATCTACTTATAATACAAAAACTATGTGAAGCCTGTACATGCCAAAGAAAGGTATTGCTCCTCAAATCAATGTGAAGCAATAAAGCAAATGACCTCAGTCAAGGCATCCCCAATGCATGATTCCAGAAGTTAAACAAATACAAATCATTCACAACTTTAAATAATTATCTTACACTTCCACTTACAATCAATGACCACATACTGAACATACCCATATAACAAACAGGCGGTGAGGGACCAAAGGACTCAACTGAGTAGTGGCAGAGATGAAGACCTTACTGTTGTGACAGGTTTAAACAAACAATACAAAGAATTATGCCATTATCTGTGCTCTGTTGAGCTAAAACAATCTGATTATAAGAAAACATACTGTCTGAAGGCAAAACTTACTCAACATGAACACCATTTCATGGTCATTGAACTGCTCTGGCTGGCTATCAGCGTTATCACACAGCCCCCTCAGTCGGTGGATCAGGTAGTCTTTGGAGGCGTCGACGATGCTCCCTTGCAGAAAGTATTCATGAAGTGGTGCAATTCCTGTCTTGAGGGCCTGATGCAGGGATGGATCCATAGCTTTAGGAAGCTGGTAAAAATCTCAAATTAAAGGGACCTGTTCACAGATTTATAAATTTACCAAAAATTTGTCATAGATCCCAAAAAGAACAAGAGGGCCATGGTGGCCCAAAGCACTCACCTGAGAACTGGTACAGATGAAGACCATACTGTTGTGACAGGTTTGAAAATTAAGGTATATGAACAATACGCAAAGCGGAATAGGATCAATTTGATTTAAAACATCGGTTAGAGCAATGGGCTAACTAAAGTACGAGTTGGGTAGTGGATGTGCAATGTTTTTGCTAGTGGTTCTCAAATCATTTTTCTCGATATTTTTACCTGACCCTTTTTCATAAAGTCAGTGACATTTCTGTAAAATGCAGAAACAGTAGATTTTTATGTCTTTTTGCATACAATTTTGGAGAACTAGTTGTAATGCAATAATTACAATGGCTGTGCTAAAAGGTCAAGTTTTGCTTTTTCTTTGATAATTTTCTGTCCAATGATGAAAAATGATGTTAATGCAGGCTTTGAAGCCATCAAGGTTGCATGTACAAATCACTTCATGCAAGGTTTGCAACAATTGGAAATCAAATTTTATCAATCAATTTTTATGGTCATGCACAAACTGTGTAAGTTTGGTCAACAATGAATCAAAAATCGTGTGTGCAAGCCAACTTGATGTTTTTTTCCAAACACAAGGGGCAATAACTCTGATGTTTCTGGTTTGATCATGCTTATATTCGACTACAACTGTAATCTCATGGTAATAGACAAACTGTGCAAAATTGGTGAAGATTGGATGAAAAACTGAAGTCTCTATCCTGAATAATGTTCATTTTTGTATATTTTTTTAATAAACAAAGGGCAATAACTCTGGTGTTTTAAATACTATCTGGCCCATTTTTGGCGTTTGCTGAAATCTGATGGTCATACACAAACTGTGAAAGTTTGGTTACAATTGGATGGAAAATAAAGTCTTAACGTTGAAAAAGGGCATTTTTGCACTTTTTTTCAATGAAAAAGGGGCAATAACTCTGGTGTTTCTGGTTTGATCTAACCCAATAACAATCTCATCCACAATCTCATCCAAGATTTTATGGTCATACACAAACTGTGCAAGTTAGGTCAAGATTGAATAAAAAATGTAGTCTTTATCGCGATAACGGTCCAAATTTGTTGACGGCATACGGACGCCAGACGACGCCGGAAAGGTCCCCTTTACCAATAGCTTCGTGCTCAGGTGAGCTAAAAAGTGAAGTCTCCAGCGTGAATACGAACCCAATTGTTGACGGCACACGGACGACGACCGATGGACGACGGACGACGCAGGAGAGGTCCCGTATGCCAATAGCTCACGGAGCACTACGTGCTCAGGTGAGCTAAAAATACATTATATATAAACAAGCAAAGTAACATTTTTGACAAAGATGTATATAGGAAATATAGTTTCATGTATGGATAATCATCAACTGAATTTGATAAAATTATAAAGTGTTCATAATGCTTTTCATCTGTGTTTTGGAAACCACGTATCACCTGCATAGCGTCAAAAATAAACCACATGCTAGTAAGTAAGAATGGCCGAGTGGTTAAAGCGTCCGATTTTTTATCCAGATGATTATAGGTTTGAGCCCCAGTCCAGATGCTTTACTTTTTACAATTAAAACATTTAAAGGCTTTTTTCAAAAATACGTCAAATATGTGAACAAGTCCCTTTAATGAACAATCACTTATTTGTTTCCTGCTTTAAAGCTGCTACTGCACAGACATAGATAACTGAGGCCAAAAAATTTGTTTGTAATGTAAATAATATGATACTCATCAAATTAGGTCAATGAAGTATCACTTAATACAGTGAATAGTATAATAAAAATGCAAATAATAGCGGACTAAACAACTTTTTTAGAAAAGCCCTTCTAGAATTACACTAGGACTATTCAGAGTGTGATATTGAGTTATTGTAATTTCGGGCAGTTTATGAACATGCCTAATGCCAGTCCAATAGCTTACTAAACCGAGAGATTATAAAGTATTTTTAATGATTTTATTAATTTAGGTTCATTGATAAGATTTCTATATTACCTGAAATATATTGAAATGAATAATTCTGAGGACATGCGGGGCATTGAACCTGGGTCCTCAGCTTGTGAGGCGAATACTCAATCCGCGCCACTAAAGTCTCTTACACTATGTGCTTACTTATAATTTACGACTTATGTTTTGTAAACAACTGGACTCCGGATGTGAAATTGGTTGGCTGTTTGGACCACGTGGTAATTTCACAACAACAACCTAAGGGTTATAAATAGTTGAAAAGCGTCTTGAGACGCTTTTGAAATCGGGTTGAAAGAATGCGTTGTATTGATTAAGCCAGGGTGTTTGAAACTTTTGTTAATGTGTCAACAATGTTATTTCAGTCAGTTTTATTTAATAATATCTTGTATTTGTAGATTTGAAACATTTTTTTTTTAATTTTCCTAATCTGTGATGTAGCAGCTTTACACTGCATTACAACAAGAGGCCAAGAAGGCCATTGGTTGTTTGCTTCAGCTTAATGAAGCATAATACCTTATACAAATTCAATATCGTGTTAAAAGATGTTTGAAGTAAAATGTTTACAATGGATGACAAAGCTGGACCACTTACAGCAATGATTTTTAATAAATCAAAATATTTGGAAGAAGCTAACCAGTAGATACTTTTCAATCAAGTAATGAGTTGACAAATTGTGGCTTTATATGTCAGTGGTAAACAATAGCAGATGGTTTAATTATCCAATTAATTTACTTCAAATCCTTGGACAAACAACCTTAGACAGCCAGTAAGGCGAAGCAATCTATGTCTTTGCTACTAGTTAATTTTGGAGTCATCTTACGAAGATGCTTCTGCTTTGTAAGATCCTGAAGAAAAACCCATTCCAAAGCAGAAAAAGTTGTATTTTTTCAAAATGGATTGCAAAAAGTCCCTACTCCCAAAACTGTAAAAAAATCAATCAGGTTGCTTACCTGATATGTTTGAAGTAAAATGTTGACAACAGATCACTGACAGCCCTGGTTTTTAATAAATAATTGGAAGGAATTTGCAAAGAGTCACCAAAGGAACATTTCTTTGAAATTAACCGGACTTCTATGCCAACATTAACAAAAACTGCCTTGACAACTGGCAGCCATGTTTTTATTTGAATCAGGGTCAACTTGGCCCTTTCTAATTTGGTCCACTACCAAATTCGGCCCGATCTAACTCTGCCCATTCAAAAAATATGTTAAATAATGGATTCACAAATGTAATTATTATTTAAAGAGTTGATGTTAAACAGGATTTAATTGAATTGCAATGAAAAAATATTGAGTCTTGTTTAAACCCTTAGGGGAAATACTTTAACATACAAACTACTAGTCTAACGTTTAACATTATTTATGTTGTTGAAACCGAACATTTTTTTCAGTGCAAAGTTGTGTCTAAAAGTACCAGAGAATATAATACAACAAAAAGAAAAATAGCATGATCATTGTTCAATGTACAAATATATGTAGTTACAATTAAAATATACAGTTAAAAAATTTCATTTTATTGTTACATGTAATGCACTTTTTTTCTTCAAAATTTGAGCGATCTATCATCATTAAACAACCACACAGAAATGACTGTAAAATAGGTACAATGTAATGCATGTGATGTTATACAAATGAATGATGCCAGTGAGTTCATGAAGACGATGTTAGGTTCTTTACCCTCTGGACTTCGGTTTAAAACCACTGTCCAAACACACTGATAAACATATCACAGCTTTTAAAAAATGTGTTATGAAATTTGAATCTTGATTTAAACATTGTGGTATTTTCCAATACATAATTATATTCATATACACAGGTAAAAGGTTTTTACCATAAAGGTATAAATAAAGATGAACAGTAGATTTGTTAATTCTTTACTCCTATGCAAAGCATTTTCATTTTGGTGGGTATGTATTTCAAACATTGTATTTTGTAAACCTCTTTTCACATACATATTTTTTTTCATTTGAAATATTATAAACGGAACTGAAAATGGATTGTTTCTATTTTGGATGCACACCTAAGAACCAATGCATTCCCAACTTTTCACACCCTTTGTGCAGTTTGTAACGCCTTTTTCAACATGTGAACAACACATTCCTTTTCATTTTGTATAGTGGGCCGAGTTGGACCGGACCGAATAGGACCGAGCTGAGTTAGTATTCGGGCCAAGATGACCCGATACTTTTCATTTGGATTTCAGAAGGCATTTAGTGGTGGGTCATCCAAGTGGTTTAATTCTTGGGGAAGATTGTTTTCAGCTGCAATTTTGAGGGCTCTAACATATAAGAACAAACAATTCATTTTAGACTCCAATATAATTAATTCATTAGCAAATAACCTTATTAAAAATAACTGATGAACTGATTGACTTACTGACAAAATACATAACAAACAGGTACAAGTAAGACATATTATGACTATAAGTGTACTGTGTTCATATGTATTCTCGCGGTAAATAACATTTAAACACATAATTTGAGCAAAAGCAACAAACCAAACATTTTCTTTCAATATTATCCAATTAATTGAACCTTTTCACAAAATTAACAACTAAACTTTTGTAAGAAAACACATTATTCGTTCTTAAATTATTGTCTTTTTGAATGCACCATGTGGCCATCTTGAAAAATTACATCATCGTCAGGGATCATCCTAGCCCAAAATTTTAGGGAGAAGTGACTTCTCCTTTTGCCGAATTCAGGCAGAAGTTTATCGATAACTGACACTCGGGCGTAAAACAGCTATTTAGCAAATAAATCAATTGAATTATGTATAATTAATTAATTACAAAGACTACAACCTGTAGTAATGAAAGATAAACACAAAATAGCATAATAAGTTTTATTGGCATTAGAAACAGTATTTAAAAAAAAACAAGCACTCATGTTTATGTTTATGACAATTTTTTTGAAACTTGCTCTTTATAAGGCAGTCATTGGTTTCCTTTAAAATAATGTCATGATATAAAGAGTAAATGTTACAATGTAAATTATTAACACCCTCTCCTACTAACACCTCATGTTATACATCGCTCAGGTAGACAAGTACCGGTATTGTACACCACTTCGTTGTCAGCAAGCTGCACGTGGAAATCGTGCAACATAATATTCCCGCCGTTAGTCGGCGTCAGAACAAAGAAACCACAGGAGAATGAAATAACGTTGTAATGGTGTCGCGTGTTGTTCAATGCTTTTGTTTGGATGACGTCATTTACTACAAAATGGGAATTGGATTATCTGTTACTTTTCACATGCGGTGTTTGTTATGATTGTGTTAATTGCGGAAATGGAAAATAATTGATCAGTGTATCTTTTTGTTTTAATTTTAAATTAATTGTCAGTTCTTAGGTCAAACATCGCAATTAAGCAAACAGCAAATATTCATAGCCTGAATATAAGTTCTTTTACAGTACGTAAAACAGTAATAATAACTCTGAATGAGTGTAAATTCTAGTGTAAACCGGTTGATCATATCGCCCAGTGTGCACTCGCTTTCTTGGTTCCCAACAGCCTTTGCTAATAACAGATTTACTTTGAAAGCAAGTAAGCGAATCAACCGCACTTGGAATAACCTTAGCCTATTGGTTGATTGATTGACACAATGTCAGGTCAGTGATGTGTAACAAACATTCTCACGCTGTCTAAAGATCGATTACGTCCACAATCAGATAAACCATGACAGTAGTGGGCATAAGATTAGAAGAATAAGCATTAGTATTGAAAATTTTCTGCGATTTTGATTTCGCTTTGATCAGATCACAGGGCGAAGTTAGATACCATAGGGCGACGATTTCGCCCATATCGCCCTCTGGGATAATCCCTGATCGGTAATCTCGCGGTAAAGCTTTTGTTTTGAAATAAGTTTGCTGTTTGTTTATAAACAAACACATATTAACTAAAAATTGTTTGATTGTAACCTTTTATAAATATTACGAAACAAAATTTTTTGAGTTTTTCTACAAAATTAACCTAAGCAGACGAAAGTGTATACATTGACAGTCTAATGTCTACTGATGGCTGCAAGATGATACGAAAGTTATTAAGATTTATGATTTAAAGTAATATAACTTGATTGTTTCCAAATAAAATCATTTATTATTTTCTTTAAGAAAACAAAAATAGGTTTGATTTTGACAATGAAGCATGACAATCAAAAGATAAACTATTACCGCGGGAATAGAGATACCGCGAGAATACAGATGCCGACTATAGACATTGTGGTCTGTAAAACATCAACGACAATAAACAAGATATGCAATAGACAACCGCAGCAGTGACAAAATGGCCTATAATGCACAGTGTTTTACAGAAAAAATGGGTTAATTATAGAAGAAAAATTATGCTTCGACTGAAAATGTCATGTCTATCTCATTGGAAGAGCAAAATTATCCGAATTGTTATAATATCCGAATTAATATACGTTTACAAAACAACGTGACATTTTTAAAAAACTAAAAGGATACTAAGGAAATATCATGATAATTGTACGTATGATTAAATTAGAAAGGTAAAATAGCCGTTTTACATGCAGAAAATGCTCGAAATTTGTTTTAAATCACACAAAAACTATTAGAGAATCGTCTGGATCTTCAGAAGCTTGTTCTCCAAAAATTATGTTAATACGTCTCAAAGTCAAAACGGTTTCACAAATAAAACGGTACCATTGATCAGAGCTTAAATGTTAGTCATTATATAATAATATGCAATATAAAATATACGGGTATATTGAATGTAGGCACGAGATTTACTATACATAAACATGTCAATGTATCATAAATATAATAACGCTTATATTTCGTGCACATGATTTGTATTAAAAATTGTTACTATGCCGAAACATGCTATTAATATACTGAAACATATTGCTGTATTAATATAATAACTGTAGTAAACACACATAATAGAATATCTGTAATACTAGTATATAGATAGTAAGCCAAATGTGTGCGATTGATGTTTAACATAGGAATATCCCAAGCTGCATGCAGATAGGCTTTAAAGATGGGTGGACGTCTAACGTTCGTCTGCAATCCCCGTCTTCGAGACGACATGCACACGTTGGAGGATAGCGCAGCGTCGGAGGGGAGCGGGGATATCGACATGCTATTGTCCAAAGATCGATTTCTATTCATCGAAAAACAACAACAACAACAACAACAGACGCTCTTAGTTTTTGTATGAAGTAGTTTAACCGTTGAACACATGATATCTGATATATGATATATATATATATATATATATATATATATATATATATATATATATATATATATATATATATATATATATATATATATGCCAGGATAATATTGCATGTTAATTTTAAGTTCATTATTAGAATAACTAACTAGTATTGTTATAAATACATGTATTCTATAGACGGATGTATAATGCTAAAATGCATATGATATAAATATAATGCTAAAATAAATATGATATAAATAATAAAATAATGCGATATATAAATAATATACATATTTGTATCTTATTTGTATGTGATGTGTGTTAAATATTGTCAGACTGGCGCCATCGTGTCAACGGCCAGGCCAGTGTTACAGGAATGACTTTCTATCGGATCGTCCCGCTCCTGAGGCGCGAGGCTGAACTGGTGAGGCTCTGCGTCGAGAATGGGGACTTGGAGAGGGCAGCGGTCTGCTCCAGGAAACAAAAGACCTTGCATACCTGCATGACTTAAATCTTGGGTATATGTATATATATGTATATATTTATGTGGCATGAAGATTATGTACTTCATATTTTATTGCTATTACATAAATATGTATATGTTGAACAAGTCAACTGTAAATACTGTTTAAATATGTATTGGTGTACTTTTTGGTGGTGTTTGTATATAAAGACTATGTATATGTATAAGATAACTTTTATGTTGGCAAAATTTAAATGGATACTTTGAATCAAAATTAAAATATTTTTACACATACCATTTGATTGAATAAACGCATAATGATCTACAATATCTTTTTTTTAATTTTACCATTTTTACCACAAACTTTACGATATTCTAACTATTTAACACACATTAAATAAAACTAGGCCGAGCAGGACCGGGACGAATACTTAAGTGGGCCGAGTCAGACCGGGCCGAGTTAGTATTCGGGCCGAGTTGACCCTGATAAAATTTCAAAACCAGTGACACTTTTATCTATAAATTAAAGGTCTCTCCTACTAAATAAAGGGTGGCGGATCCGTGGTCTAGTGGTAACGCACTGGTTTCACAACTCAGGGGTCGCAGGTTCGAGCCCCCTAACCTACTAACTCGTCTTTCGCATGAGACGTTAAACCGAGGTGCAGTGTGCTAGGTGCTTCACACCGGGCACTAAAAGACCCAAGGTCGTCTCTGGAACGGGGCGTCTCCTGTATCTTGCACTATCCCTCGTAACCCAACTAATAAGTCTTCTGGGGGCGATGGCCATATGGGAGAGAATCCCGGTGCACTCGATAAAATTGTACCACACACACTAAATAAAGGACAGATAATGTAGAGATCAGCCATTCATTTAGTTACTGGCCAATACTAGGAAGCAACCATGTATGTGTCAGATGTTTCCTATTATTTGGTTCAATCTTCATTTTGATAAGAAAACGCTCAAATTTTGTTACAACTTTGATATAATTAATCAAAAAGAAGCATTCTTTATTAGACTAACACACACTAGCATATTGTTTTAAAATGAATGTTTACATATATCTTGGCTTATGTAAAAAGTGTGTAGCAATTTTTAGGACTTTCTTTTACAAGTCTTAATTTTCTCAGACAATATCTAAAATTTGCAATTTTTAAAACCAAAAGCAATATTTATGTGATAGAATTGTCAAAATACAGATAACTAACACAAGTTTTATAAAAAATTAATAGTTATTTTCCATTATCTGGGGAAGGCCGAATCTATATGAATGGTTGAATCTATAGGAAAGAAGGATATATGTAATGGGAAAATAATGTTCTCATTCTGAGATTTTAAAAAATCAACATATGGGCCCGTTTTATTTACATTTTGACATCAGAATTGTGAGTATTTTGTAAAACAACAGTTTACACACGACTCTCAGAAAATAGACTGGTCGGATTGTAGATCCCGATAAAATTGACCCCCGGGCCATTTGATACCCTATAGCATCTCCCATTTAGACAAAAATGCTTGGTTCCAGGGCGAGGAATTAGACAAAAAAAACAACATAAAAGTAGTCAAATTCCCCTGGGTCAGCCAGCCGCTCCCTCCCCCTTTGGGAAAATATTGATAAATGCATAAAACCGTTTTTCTATTTTTAGTAACAGTTACCTTGACCTTGATCCCACCCACCCCATATGCAATCCCAAGCGAGGTCTCGATATAAGGCATCTACGTATTAAGTTTTATTAAAAATATGTCAATGCGTTCTCAAGTTATTGAGCGGAAACCGGTTTTTCTATTTTTAGTAACAGTGACCTTGACCTTGACCCCACCCACCCCATATGCAATTCTAAGCGAGGTCTCGCTATAAGGTATCTATGTATGAAGTTTCATTACAATAGCTCAATCCGTTCTCGAGTTAGATAGCGCAAACGAAAAGCTTTCTTTAAAAAAAACTTTCGTTAACTAGAGCTATCAAAATTGGCCTATGGGTTCATTTTAATATAGGGAATAAGTGTTTTAAGTTTGAATGAAATCCCTCACCCATTCCTGAGAAACTAGCTTACCGAAAAACTTCAACCTATACAAATAGCTTATATGTAAAGTTGCAAAATGGCCCATAATTTTGACAAATTTCAACCTGGATTTACCAAAGTTGGCCTTTAGGTGCATTTTAATATGGGGAATAACTGTTTTATGTTTGAATGAAATCCCTCAAGCCATTCCTGAGAAACTAGCTTTACCTAAAACTTTAACCTAGACCGGGCGCCGACGCCAATGCCGGGGCGAGTAGAATAGCTAGCTAGTCAAGCTAAAAAAGTAAACACAATCTCTGTGTAAAGGTTACTGTACTCATATGGACTCATGGTCCGTTCGCTCTACAACTTGTTCGCACGATGTTTCGTTCGGTCTTTACCCCTTTCACCCTGGGTCCGTTCACCCTATATTGTTATGTAAGGTCAGGATGTCGCATCGTAAATTGTATAGGGAAGAACTAATAATAATTATTTTAAAAAAATGTGACTTTTATTTCATTTGGCTTTGTAAAAGAAGTTGATTGAAATCATGAATATCAAATAAATAGCGACATAATTTACATAATAATATGCATAACACTTGGTCAGTTCCGTGGGATATCGAAGAAATGATCGGAATAATTACAAATAAAAAAAAAGCATTTACATATAAACATAATCAACACTTGTTCGAGTGGTACTACCACAGGCGATGTGATATTATTCACACCGTTCTGTGTGAGTGCTACACAGTACAGTAGACCGAGACAAGCAGGCTCATTCAGAAGCTTGCATTTAAAAAACACGAACATACCGAACCAGGCAAGAAAGTATCGTAAGATCTATGCATAATTGTAAATAATTGTGATTATTAACATGCAGTGTCAATGACTTGGCAACACACTGTCGTATTGTATGCACCATTGTTGACTTTGAATATTCTTGTGTGCGTTTGTTGAAAATTGTAAATATCATGTTATTATGCCTAATTACCATAATTTCGTGGGTTACCATAATTTCGTGGCTGTTTAAAACTAATAGAATGTTCGCTCGAGCGTCCGAAAACATTGTCCGAATTACTATAACTGTTAACTTAATTGTATATTTTTGCAGTATCTGAAAAGGAAATCATATTAAATGTCAACCAGAGAGTGTGATTTGGTCATTCAAATCACCAATTAATGACATTAAATACACAAATTATTCACTACCCAACAACTACTTTGGAATTAAATTCATGAAATTTTGTTCTATAAAAATCACAGGTACTTGACACAATTTTTTACCCTTATATCTATAATATATAATCTTTTATTATAGATATAAGGAAAAAAAAATTGTGTCAAGTACCTGTGATAAAAATTGTATATTTTGAACAGTTTTCCAAGAATAATTGCACAAGTATGATTATCTCCCATGTGTTTATTTCTCAATGGAATTTTGCTATTTTCGGTATTTTTATATATATATAAACAACCCCCCTTCCCTAAATTTGACTGACATTTTCAAACTTTTAAATTGAAGTTAGCATTCCTACCCACGAATCGCTGCGTGCAATTTTATCATTTATTTAATATTTAAGAACAATAACTAACACTACAGAATATTTATAGATTCATGAAACCTAAAGTTAAACCTGCACAAAGAAAATTGAACAAGTGTGTAGATTTCGTCTGGCCAATATTGTTACCTTTTAAAAAATATGATAAGGAGTGTGTATTTATAATGATAAAATTTTCAAAAACACTAGTTTTAACCAAGATTTTCGGTTGTTGATCAGCACAGGGTCCAGCACAAACAAAGTGAAACTAAAGTGATGCTGTACACACTCTTTCACAACCAAAGTAGGCCGACCAATCAGAACCCACGATATTATGAGAAGCTTCCAAACGATACAGATCAGTAGGGTCAGGTACAATAACATAATATATACATGAAATAGCAACACAAATCGGTCTTAATCACTGTTTGCAAAGAGGACATTGCAAATTGTGTTTTATCAAACTCATTGGTTAGATAACAGAATGTATTAACACGCATGCGTCACAAAGGTAAATAAGACCCACGAAATTTTAGGGTGACATGGCTTATTCATTATTGTTACATAGGATGAATAAAGAACAGTTTCAAGAATTTGCTAATGCTAGGACTAACTCAGCATTCTGTGATGATCTTGTTTCAACATTCAGTTTTCATAATGTTTTCAGGGAGTGTTGGACATTGACCGTAAACACTCTTATGAGTTTTGCAAATGAAATGTGTTTACAGTACATGCAAGAAGACAAACCAAATGCAGTCTTCGAAATAACCCACCAGTTTGCCCGAAACCCAGGACATGTAAATATCTTGTTGGGCAAGTTAAAATGTTGACCAGTCTGCCTGAAAAGGCAAGAACAGGAAGGATGCAAAGTTATGAAATGAAATGATTCATTTACCAAAAAATGCAATTGTGTGCCGATTGTTTTCTTAAATATACTATTGTTCTATGATTTTCTTTCCATTTGACAGACTACATAAAAAATATCTCTATCATTTAAACTGAATCGGTATTCTTTGAGTTTTAGTTCCAAATTTTGAACAAGTTATAGTTGATTCGGAGAAGTTGAAATTTGATGGCTTCTACAGCAAAGACTATTCGTTCCAATGATTTTCATTCATGAATATTTTGATAACAAATGTAAAGGGATAGTTCATCAACACCCAAGAAGGGGTCAGTGTTTAATATGTTTATTCGCTATCACTAACTAAAAGCAACTGGTAACAACATGTGGCAAACAAGATACAACAGAACACTCATTAATTCACCAAGCCCAGGGTGGGTAGGGGTCAGTATCAGCTTGTCGCTGACCACTACAACATCAGACCCAGAGAGGAATGAGGTCAGCATTGTTTATGCCAAACAATACCGTACTATACTGACAATTACTTTTTTTTGCATTGTATTACAAAGTGCAACTAAATCATACATGCCATAATTTTTTCAGGCCAAAACGGGACAGTGCCAAAAATCGCCGGGACATTTGACATTTGACCGGGACACATTAATATTGTCAGTTTGTCTGAAAAAAACAAACAAGTAATAATAATAGTTTATCGTATCTAACCTAGGTCCTATTCCGTTTCGTGGTCTATTCAGTTATAGTTCAAACAATAAACACCCAAAATGACTAACACAAACATACACACTCATATATTTTAATCATATTTATTCACTAATATAGATGATAACATGTATTTTTAATTATGACATCAAAGAAATTATACGAAACACACAAATATAAACACTGATTGTCAAATAAACAACTGCGTTTACAAGGGAGAATACTCCAATAGACTTATACCTGGGCTACGTTCCACTACACACTGTGTCATTAACTGCATCAAATTTTGCGATGATTGAACAATATGAATTTAAAGAAAGTAATGATTGTTTTTGCATCTTTAATTCTCAAAAGTTCTCAATTTATTTTCATACTTACTTTAAAACGTTACCAAACTAATTATGTGATAACATCTATTCCATTTAAAATCAGAATAACAACAAACACAGTTCCTTTTTTATTCCAAAACAATGCAACAATCAGCAGCAATTAGCGACCGCAGATATATGATCCCCATCCCGCAAATGTGTGACAAACGATCAATAAATCGCTAATGGGGTATCATTACTGCTGCTCTTCGACACGCGGCTAACGGGTATTGTTGTCATAGGGACCGATAAAGGGATTAACGATCTGAAGTTAATTGTTGGCCCAATGTAAGTTTTATGGTACACTAACATCAATTTTTGTGATTGCCGGGACAAAATGCATCTCACCTGGACGCCGGGACAGACCTCGCGAAACAGGGACAATCCTGGTGAGACCGGGAAGTATGGCATGTATGAACTAAATACTTTTGAGATAAAATAAGTTGGATTTAAAGCATGCCTCAAAAAAGGTAAATAACCTGTTGCATTATTGACACTGTAGTAAGGGTGATTTTGCTCATTATTTCTTTATGTCACCATCATGATCGAGGTCACTGGGGGATATCATATGGCCAACAAGTACATGTTTAAGTACTCATTCATTATTTGGAAAAGATCTAAAGCAAAATAGCAGGGTGCTGCACCCTGCTCCTTTTTGGTACCCCCCGTGCTGCCCCTCTGGGCTGGTCAACACAGAAATGTTCAATACCTTTTAAATTTAACATATTTTTGCAAATATTCATTAACAAATGAATATATTATGCTTAAAACCTGAATTACAAGCATTAGACTAATAAATAACATATGCGTATGCCGTATGAACTCGCATGCAAGAGGAGAAATACTTACATAACTCTACCACTAAAGCTAGATGGCTTTACCAGTAGCTGAAGTAGCCATTGGCTACTACAATTTCTAATTGGCTACTATAATTTCTGAAAATAGTTGAACATGAAGGTTTAATATGGATCTAATTGGCTAATAAAATTTATGAAAATAGTTGAACATGAAGGTTAAGTATCTAATTGCTACTAAAATATCTGAAAATAGTTTAACATGAAGGTTTAATATCTAATTGGCTACTAAAATATCTGAAAATAGTTGAACATGAAGGTTTAATATCTAATTGGCTACTAAAATATCTGAAAATAGTTGAACATGAAGGTTTAATATCTAATTGGCTACTAAAATATCTGAAAATAGTTGAACATGAAGGTTAAGTATCTAACTGGCTACTAAAATATCTGAAAATAGTTTAACATGAAGGTTTAATATCTAATTGGCTACTAAAATATCTGAAAATAGTTGAACATGAAGGTTTAATATCTAATTGGCTACTAAAATTTCTGAAAATAGTTGAACATGAAGGTTAAGTATCTAATTGGCTTCTAAAATATCTGAAAATAGTTGAACATGGAGATTTGATATCTAATTGGCTACTAAAATATCTGAAAATAGTTGAACATGAAGGTTTAATATCTAATTGGCTACTAAAATATCTAAAAATAGTTAAACAGGTTTAATATCTAATTGGCTACTAAAATATCTGAAAATAGTTGAACATGAAGGTGTAATATCTAATTGGCTACTAAAATATCTAAAAATAGTTAAACATGAAGGTTTAATATCTAATTGGCTACTAAAATATCTGAAAATAGTTGAACATGAAGGTTTAATATCTAATTGGCTACTAAAATATCTGAAAATAGTTGAACATGAAGGTTTAATATCTAATTGGCTACTAAAATATCTGAAAATAGTTGAACATGAAGGTTTAATATCTAATTGGCTACTAAAATATCTGAAAATAGTTGAACATGAAGGTTTAATATCTAATTGGCTATTAAAATATCTTTTAAATTTAACATATTTTTGCAAATATTCAATAACAAATGACTAGATTATGCTTAAAAACCTGAATTACAAGCATAAGACTAATAAATACACTGGATTTAGCAAATAACATATGCATATGCCGTACGAACTCGCATGCAAGAGGAGAAATACTTACATAACTTTACCACCAAAGCTAGATGGCTTTACCAGTAGCTGAAGTAGCCATTGGCTACTACAATTTCTAATTGGCTACTATAATTTCTGAAAATAGTTGAACATGAAGGTTTAATATGGATCTAATTGGCTAATAAAATATCTGAAAATAGTTGAACATGGAGATTTAATATCTAATTGGCTACTAAAATATCTGAAAATAATTGAACATGAAGGTTTAATATCTAATTGGCTATTAAAATATCTGAAAATAGTTGAACATGAAGGTTTAATATCTAATTGGCTACTAAAATATCTAAAAATAGTTAAACATGAAGGTTTATTATCTAATTGGCTACTAAAATATTTGAAAATAGTTGAACATGAAGGTTTAATATCTAATTGGCTACTAAAATATCTGAAAATAATTGAACATGAAGGTTTAATATCTAATTGGCTACTAAAATATCTGAAAATAGTTGAACATGAAGGTTTAATATCTAATTGGCTACTAAAATATCTGAAAATAGTTGAACATGACGGTTTAATATTTTTGTTTGTCTGTTTTTCCGAAATACCGTTAAAATTTATAATTTTATCCATTTAAATTCAGGGATACAGATTAACATTTTTTTCTTACTCTCCACCTGGGCCTTACTTTTGAAATCTAGGGGCCCAGCTGAAAATGTGGTAGCCCAACACTTAATTATCCGTTAAATAAAATAATACACTCCAGCTCTGTTATATCGCGATTCGCATAGTCGGTGGATCACTATCGCGATATAGACGAATCGTGGTATATAACTTGCGAGATGTCAGGCTAATCATATATCATTCTATAATTTATGAACAATTGAAGTGTGGCGACCCCAACAAGTAAACGTCATTTACTCACCCTTTTCATATTTGTTGACACCCATAATGTGTTTAATCCACAGATAAAAATAGTTAAACTAAATATAAAAAACATTATCCAGTCGTGTGTAAGTAATATCAACCTACGGTATGACAACGTGTATAATAAAATCGAAATCCGAAACGTCTGTTCGAATTTTACTTTTCGCAAGACATACACACAAATTCCATTTGCATTTAGTATGCATATGTATTTTTTTTTCATATTAAGCCCGTGTCTTTTGCTAGAAAAGCGCGCGAAAATCATGCTGAAATTCACAACGTCACATCAACCGCATGGAAATCGTGGGTGTACTGACCACGATATGAAAACGTTGTAGCGCAAAGGACTGTGAAATCTTTACTTTTTTATAAAGGTTTCGTAGTGCAAACAAAGTAAGGTATCTGTAACGCGAACGATGTGCAGTTGCACTTATATCGCATATTGTTGCTCAGTTGTGTTGACACAATTAACAGTTTCTCTAAACCACAAAAGCAGAATTTTACGTCGTATTGATAACGTTATTGTCGTTCAGATAGGTTAAACTGTTTACACCCTCTGCGTGGACGGCGTGTAGCACGTTTTTCACGACCCTTAGCGTAAAAGTAATTTGGGTGCTAATTAAAGCATTCAAAGGTGGCACGTGCGATATAAGCTGATCAAACTAGTACACCTTGATGTTGAGCGAGTTGAGTCATTGTTTGTCGACAACACAGGTGTCAATAACAGTAGCGATATTGGCGCGGATAACCGGCCCAAACTGGATTATTATTATGAAAGTCTGGGATTTTTTTTGGCCGATAGAGCATTTTTCTATTGCCAGCTGGGCGAATCACTTGAAAATTTCAGTAGCCCAGCGATTTTTTAGTAGCTTTGGGCGACCGGGCGCCTGTTAATCTGTATCCTTGAAATTGAAGATTTTTTGTAAACGACAGTATATTTCCAATTTATTTGATGCTTTCCAATAATTCATAGGGAAATATCAATGAAACAAAATTGGTGATTCTCTGTTTAAAACAGTGTAATGTATATTTTTACGAGTGGCATAGCCACGTGTGAAAATATAAATTTCTATGATCACTCGTGAAGTAAAATCGATATTCTACCAAAACCAACAATATCCTCTACATATTTCTTTGTCAGTAGTGTTTTTTTGCTTGTTTACATCATTATGCAGTGTTCTGCCGTGACTTTGAACTATTGTGGTCAAGGGCCCTATAGGCCTGAAAAAGTGGGACAAATTACAAAAATGTAGGGACACAGACAATAAAAGTTGTACACCTCATGAATATTCCCAAAGCAGATTTGTGTTTTGAAAAGTACGTACTAGGTGTTTTAATTCATGTTTGTTTTTCTTTTCTGTTCAAAAAAGGACTAATACATATTATTGTAATCTTAATTAATTCATGACGTTCTGTTGATCAATGTTAAACTGCATTCTAAATATCTTATTAGCATGCATTATTAATTCCAATTTGAACAGACAATAAAACCCGTTATAAACACAAGGCATTATCGATGAAACCTGTTAAAACTACAAAGTGAACAGTGTGACATCATCAATTAGCGGGGCATCCAGAACTGCAAGCCGTTAGCAACACCCATAGCAACGGTGTCGGTTAATTCAACTTCAAAAGGCTTTGATGTGACTTATGAAATGCGGCTGTCGTCTAGCAGTTTGTAGCTGAAAAGCGATATATACGCTTAGCTGTGGACCGCATGTAAAATTATCGATTGATACTGCTGTATTTGAACTGGTCATGCCCCACCGGTAGATTGTTAATGAATTAGTGTTCTATGGAAAAAAAGTGTGCCCGCCCGTGGACCCGTTACAGAAATTTGGTGGGGACAAATAATTTATTTTTGCGCGCAAGGCAGCATCCACGGCAGAACACTGCTTATGTATTTTCATTTTGGGATCTATTACAAAAAATTTGAAAATTGTCAGTTTGCCGTTCTATGAACAGGTCCCTTTATCTTTTTATATGGCCAATATATTTGTCTGAAAGGCCTTACAGAAAAAACCATTTGATGAAAAGTTTCTGTACATAACATGTATTGTATCAATCAAATTTGAGTTCCTACGTTAAACTTCTGAACTAGCATTGTTATCGCTTCAGCAAATGTAGCCATGTATAAAAAGTAACATTTGTTACACGGCTCTTAAATAAGACTAAGAGAATATTTGATTTGTGTAAGTGATTGTGTTGATGTCAGTGTTGTCATATGTAAAGAAAATGAGGTGAATTTGATATATTGGGAGCAAAATTTTTGGACATTGTGTAATTTTGGTAAATGTATTTTTATGCCCCCAGTATCTTGATGCAGGAGGCATATACCGGTAGTGATCGTCCTGTCCGTCCTTCCGTCCGTGACAAGGTTAACTAGATTTTACCGTTTCGTCTAGCACCAACACCGCTTACTACAACACTTTCATACTTACACAGTTGTTGCATGACCATTCCCTATCCACCCATATCTCCCAACCTTACTTTCACCTTGATGTAATTTGGACTTAAAATATTTCAAAATTGCCATTTCTGGGGTAACTAGATTTTACCATTTCATCTAGCACCAACACCGCTTACTACAATACTTAGATATTTACACATTTGTTACTTATGACTGTTCCCAATCCGCCCATATCACCCAACCTTTCTTTGACCTTGACCTAATTTTCCCTTAGAATAATTTAAAAGGGCTGTTTCTTGGTTAACCTGATTTTACCATTTCATATAGCACCAACACCGATTGCTACAACAATTGGATACTTACACAGATGTTGCTTATGACCACCCCCAATCCACCCATATCACCCAACTTTCCTTTGACATTGACCTTGAAATAATTTGGACTTACTATAATTCAAAAGTGCCATTTCTTGGTGAACTAGATTTTACCTTTTCGTCTAGCACCAACACCGCTTATTACAACAATTGGATATTTACACAGTTGTTACTTGACCGTTCCCAATCCAACCATATCACCCAACCTCACTTTGACCTTGACATTGACCTCATTTGGACTAAGAAATGGGCTACCCAGCACCAACCGGGGGCATGTGTGTTTATCAAACACAGAATCTTGTTTAAATTCCTAATTTGCATCCTCCTTGAACTTGCCTTTTTGTGCAGTCAAATGTTCAACTTGCCTTGATAGATTTTTCTGTGCAGTCAAATGTTCAGCTTGCCTTGATAGATCTTTCTGTGCAGTCAAATGTTCAACTTGCCTTGATAGATCTTTCTATGCAGTCAAATGTTCAACTTGCCTTGATAGATCTTTCTATGCAGTCAAATGATCAACTTGCCTTGATAGATCTTTCTGGGCAGTCAAATGTTCAACTTGCCTTGATAGATCTTTCTTGCCCCAGACTGGTCTAGTGGGTTATTTTGTAGACAGCAAGACAGTGTAGTAGCAGATTGCTGAAAGAGTAAAAACCTGACCATTACCCTAAATACCATTTAAATCATCTGCATTTATCTTCAAACCCCTCCCCACTCCCTCTGCTAAGGCCCCTGTCAAAGAATCAGAAGAGAAAATACGTGTCATGGGAAAACCGGGCTTAATGCTTGTGCATTAAGGGGATCGCCATGTGCAGCCTGCACAGGCTGGTCCGGAACGACACTTTCAGCTTTTATTGTATTTTCTGTTTCAAGTAAGTCTATTCTAAACATAAATCCACTGTAGGCGAAAAGTGAAGTCCTGGATTAGCCTGTGCGGACTGCACAGACTGATCCGGGACGACACTTTAGGCACAAGCATTGAGCATGGTTTTCCCACTACATGCCTTATTTTGTTTAATAGTTCTAATTGACTAGAATTTCATTAATGATTCATACTGGTATATGCACTTTTTTGTTATTGATAGGCTGCGAGATAGCAACTCCATCCCTATTACCAGGTAACCCACCATGGAGCATCAACAAGGTGAGGAATGAACTGCTTTTCTTACGAGTTCCTGGCCAAACAGTTCTTAGACTTATATGTTGGTTGTACCAGCAGCCAACACAGCCATTGGCTAGTAAAGTTTCTAATTGGCTACTAACAATTCTGAAAATATTTGAAAATGATGCATATTTGCACACTTTCTGAGGAAAGAAGTTATTTTTGCAAAATCAAAATTTTGGGCTACAAATTCAGTTTTGTTAACGCCAACTTAGGATTTGAGCCATAACAAGAAAAAAAATTATTATATGCTTTTCAGTGAAATATCGAAATTTTATTGGTGAATTTTTTTAATTTTTTTTTTCACTATTGGAGCATTGAACATATCAGATTTTACATTTCCACTGCAGTAAAAACATATCATAAAATGGACTATTTTTCCATAAATAGCATCGATCTACAAGTAGTGGTTTACAACCCTTGGCAAATTTATATACATGTACAGTACGTACATGCATGTGTTTACATAAAATCAATTATAAAATTCAACAAAATTATAATTTAGCGACAACGACTTACAAAATATGGCTCTTTTTTCCACCATACTAACGATTGATAGTTTGAATTATTTTGGAATACACAAACTTGTGACGTTTAAAATTTTATCTTGCACAATTTTATTAATTTATTGTCCAATAGCATAAAATAAAAAGAAAATTTGTTGATTTCGGTGTAAGATCGTATTTTATTTCTTTCGTGATCTTAGAAAATAGGTATGTTCACTCTGGCTGTGCCACTTGTGAAAATATCAATTTCTATGAACACTCGTGACATAAAATAAGATCTTACACCAAAATCAACAAATATCCTCTATTTCTAAACTGTGTTTTTCTAAGAATGCTGTTCATTTGAATCTTAATTGTCATTTAACAAGTCTAACAGCATTCCTTTTTAAAAACAATTTGTTAATGACATAAGTGACCGTGGTGCCTAGTATATCAAACGAACAAGGGTTTTTTCTTGAGTCTAAGTCAGTCTTTATTCTTACGTCAAAGAATGGATTGGTGAATATTGGCCCCAACAATAAACAGTATATACACGTGTGAAATTCAGTGCCAGGTCCCCGGATAGTAAATTGCAACTCGTCTCAGCCCTATTACTGGCATAATTTGTATGCCCCCAATGGACGGCATATTAAAATAGAGCCATGAGTCCGTCCATCAATCCGTTAATCCATCCTGACAAGGTTTAAGTTTTTTATAAAGTACAGTATCTTGAATACTGTCTAAGGTATTTACTTGAAACTTAAAATACTTTTTTTCTATCAATGTCTCCACCAGGGAAAGCAACCGCCTTAACTGTTTTGTATTTTGACAGATTTATGCCCCTTTTTAGCTCACCTAGCTGAGCTTTTAGTATCGCCTTTTGTCCGTCGTGCATCGTGTGTCAACATTTTCATTCAAAGAACATCTCCTCCTAAACCGCTGGGCAGATTTTCACCAAACTTCACAGGTATGGTCCTTGGGTAACCCTCTTTCAAAATTTTTAAAATTGTTCCGGTCCACTGCATATGTAGGTTACCAGAGCTAAAAATATATTAAAAAACTGAAAACTTTAAAAATCTCTGAAACCACTAGGCTTGGAGCTTTTAAATTTGATATGTGACATCCTTTAGTGGTCCTCAACAATGTTTGTTCAAATTATTCCCCTGTGGTGAAAATTGGCCACACCCTGGGGGTCATATGGTTTATATAGACTTAAATAGCAAAATGACTTAAAAAATCTTATTCTCTGATATCACAAGGCCCAGGGGTTTCATATTTGGTATGTAACATTGCATAGTGGTCCTCTACAAAGATTGTTCAAATGATGCCCCTGGGGTTAAAACTGGCAACACCCTGGTGGTCACATGGTTTATATGGACTTAAATAGCTATATGACTTTGAAAATCTTCTTCTCCGAAATCGCAAGGCCCAGAGGTTTGGTATTTGGTTGGTAACATTTTATAGCGGTCCTCTACAAGGAGTGTTCAAATGATACCCCTGGGGTCAAAACTGGCCACGCCCCGGGGGTCACATTGTTTATATGGACTTAAATAGCAAAATTACTGCAAAAATCTTCTCATCTGAAACCGCAAAGCCTAGTGGTTTAATATTTGGTATGTGGCATCCTCTAGTGGTCCTCTACAAGGAGTGTTCAAATGATGCCCTGGGGTCAAAACTGGCCACGCCCCTGCGAACACATGGTTTATATAGACTTAAATAGCAAAATGACTTTAAAAATCTTCTCCTCTGAAACCGCAAGTCCCAGAGGTTTCATATTTGGTATGTAATATTGCATAGTGGTCGTCTACAAAGATTGTTCAAATGATGCCCTTGGGCTAAAAACTGTCCCCCCACCCACCCTCGGTCACATGGTTTATATAGACTTAAATAGCTAAATGAATTTGACAATTTTCTTCTCTGAAACCGCAAGGCCCAGAGATTTTTATTTGGTTGGTAACATTGTATAGGGGTCCTCTACAAAGATTGTTCAAATGACCATGCCCCGGGGGTCACATTGTTTGTATAGACTTAAATAGCAAAATTACTTCAAGAACCTTCAACTGTGAAACTGCAAGGCCCAGTGGTTTCATATTTGGTATGTAACATTGCATACTGGTCTTCTACAAAGATTGTTCAAATGATGCCCCTGGGGTCAAAACTGGGATTCCTTAAACTCAGGTGAGTGACCTAGGGCCATCGTGGCCCTCTTGTTAAACATAGACATTGTGGTTATATTTTTTCATTAAATCCAATATCTTGAATACTGTCAAAGGTATTTACTTGAAACTTAAAATACTGTCTTAGTATCAAGTCTCCACCAGGGAAAGCAACCCACATAACTCTGTTTTGTATTTTGACAGATTTATGCTACTTGTTAACTTATACATGTTGGTTAAATGTTTTCATTAACTCCAATATGTTAAATACTGAAAAAGGTATTTACTTGAAACTTAAAATACTTCTTTACTATCAACATCTCTACCAGGAAAAGCAAACCCTGTAACTTTGTATCGTATTTTGAAGTATTGATGCCCCTTTTTCAACTTAGAAATTTGGTTCAAGTTTTTCATTTTGACTGAAGTAATAAAGTTCACTTTTTTATTCACTTTCGTTTACAAACACTGATTTTGGTGTCAATGTGGCACTTACTGAAAGCGTGTATGTGGGCATATGTCATATTGACAGCACTTGTTTAGAAGTGTTTTCTGTGCTGTGACCTTGCAGGTGATCTAGTGTGGGCAAAGCTGGAAGGTCACCCTTGGTGGCCCGCCCTTGTTTGCCCCGGACCTCAGGGAACCATCAGCAAGTCTATGATGAAGAACACGCATATACACGTTCAGTTCTTCTCTGAACCACCCACTACTGGGTGGGTTAAGGAAAAGTAAGTACCCCTGTTGACTGGTTAACAATTATTTAAAAATTAATGTGGTAAATTTTTTTTAGCTCACCTGAGCACAACATGCTCATGGTGAGCTTTTGTGATCATCTTTTGTCCGTTGTCTATTGTTCATCGTCAACATTTACCTTGTTAACACACTTTAGACCACGTTTATTGCCCAATCTTCTTGAAACTTGAGCAAAACATTTGATGTTATGATATTTCGGTCGGGTTAAAGTATGGTTGCCCTCCACTGATAAACATGGCCGCCAGGGGGCGGGGCAGTTTTCCTTATATTGCAATATTGAAAACTTAATAAAGCTGATTAACAATCTAGAGGCCATATTGTTTGCCAAATCAACATGAAACTTGCTCAGAACATTTGTCCCAACGATATCTCCTAGGTCAAATTGAAGAAAAAGCTTGTTAACACTCTAGAAGTCACATTTTTTGCCCAATCTTCATGAAACTTGCTCAAAACATTTGTTGTTATAATATCTTGGCTGAGTTTGAAAATGGTAGCCCTCCGTTGAAAAACACGGCCGCCAGGGGGCGTGGTGTTCCTTGTATGGCTATATTGAAAACATTATAAAGCTTGTTAACACTTTAGAAGCCACATTTTTTGCCATATCAACATGAAACTTGCTCAGAACATTTGTCTCAATGATATCTCGGCTGAGTTCGAAACTGGGTCACGTGGGGTCAAAAGCTTGGACACTAGTCAAATTGAAGAAAAGGCTTGTTAACACTCTAGAAAGTCAAATTTGTTTGCCCAATCTTCTTGAAATTTGCTCAAAACATTGTTCTTATGATATCTCGGCTGAGATTGAAAATGGATTCCCTCCGTTGAAAAACATGGCCTCCAGGTGGCGGGGCAGTTTTCCTTATATGGCTATATTGAAAACTTTATGAAGTTTGTTAGCACTCTAGAAGCCACATTTTTGGCCAAATCAACATGAAACTTACTCAGAACATTTGTCCCAATGATATCTTGAGCGAGTTCATGTGGGGTCAAAAACTAGGTCACTAGGGCAAATTGAAGAAAAAAGCTTGTTAACACTCTAAGTCACATTTTCGGCCCAATATTCTTGAAACTTGATCAGAACATTTGTTTTGAATCTATGTTACATCGAGTAAAAAACTAGGTCAACAGGCCAAATTGAAGAAAACACTTAAGATGCCACATTTATAGCCCAATAATCATAAAACTTGCTCAGAACATTTGCTCCTATGATATCTAGGACAAGTTCAATACCGGGTCACTTGGGTTCAAAAACTAGGTCACCAGGTCAAATTGAAGAAAAAGCTTGTGAACACTCTAGAGGCCACATTCTTAGCCGAATCTTCATGAAACTTGCTCAGAACAGTTCAGTTCCTAATCCCCTCAGGTGAGTGACCTAGGGCCTTATGGCAGTCTTGTAGATATTTTGTAGAGCAATTGAATTTAATCACACATGTTTTTAGCTCGACTATTTGAAGAATAGGTGAGCTTTCCTTCTACTCCTAGCATTGGCATCCACGTCTGAATTTAGTTAAAGTTTTTATTCAAAAGTCTTGTAACTTCAAAATTACACAAGTTATTCACTTGAAAATTGGAATATACCTTATTTTTCATCAACTCCAGTATCAGGGGCAACATTCCCCATAACTATGTCTTGTATTATGACAGAGTTATGTCCCCTTTTTACATAAATTTTCTGGTTAAAGTTTATATTCAAACGTTTTGGAACTTCAAAACTACAGAAGTTATTCACTTGAAACTTGGCATTTACCTTTGTCATCAACTCCAGTGTCAGAAGGAACAGTCCCTTTTACTCTGTTTTGTATTTTGTGAGAGTTATGCCCCTTTTTCACATAGATTTTATGGCTAAAGTTTATATTCAAAACTTCTGTTACTTCAGAACTACTTAAGTTATTTACTTTAAAATAGGAACATACATATGTACTTTGTCATCAACTCCAGTATCAGGGGCAACCTTCCTATAACACTGTTTTGCATTTTGACAATGTTATGCCTCTTTTTCACATTGATTTTCTGGTTAAAGTTTATATTCAAAACTCTTATAACTTCAAAACTACACAATTTATTAACAACATATGGTTTAAACTTGGAATAATTTGATGAAATAATTGCCATTACTCAATTTTGTATTTAAACAATTGTATGCTCCTTCCACTTTCTAAAATATGTACCAACTGAAAAACTTCGAGCGCGATGTCCTCTGACAGCTCTTGTTTATTTCATTGTCGATAAGTTTTCTTTCTTAAATCATTAAATTTAAAACTAATGTTGAAATAAACAGACAGATAACCCTAAAGTTTTGGATTTTTCTCAACATCGGTGGTCACTGGTGTTATAGTAGTGAAATATAGTTCCAAAAATAGTAAAAAAACTTACTTTGAAACAGAATGTTTTTCATCAAGTCAGCCTGTAAATATATTATGCAATTAGTTGTTAACTTTTTATATGAGGTTATTTGTTGTTATTATATTTGCTGTTATATCTAAATTTTAAATCCACAGATTTTACATTTTAGCTCACCTGAACACAAAGTGCTCATGGTGAGCTTTTATTATCGCCTGTTGTCCGTCGTCCGTGTGTTTGTCGTCAACTTTTCTTTCAAACAACATCTCCTAAACCACTTGGCAGATTTTCACCAAACTTCACAGGAATGATCATAGGGTGACCCTCTTTCAAAGTTGTTCAAATCATTACGGTCTGCTGCATATGTAGGTCACCAGAGCTAAAAAATGATTTTAAAAGTGTAAACTTGAAAAATCTCTGAAACCGAAGGGCCCAGAGGTTTCATATTTGGTATGTAACATCCTAAGTGGTCCTCTACAAAGATTGTTCCAATTATGCCCTTGGGGTCAAAACGGGCCATGCCCCGGCGGTAATATGTTTTATATAGAATATATAGCAAAATGACTTTAAAAATCTTTTCCTCTGAAACCACATGGCTCAGAGGTTTCAGATTTGGAATGTAACATCGTATAGTGGTCCTCTACAAAGATTTTTCAAATCATGCCCCTGGGGTCGGAACTGGCCCCGCCCCCGGGGGTAACATGGTTAATATAGAATATATAGCAAAATGACTTAAAAAGTTTTCTCTGAAACTGCATTTCCCAGAGGTTTCATATTTGGTATGTAACATCCTTCAGTGGTCCTTTACAAAGTTGTTAAAATTATGCCCCTGGGGTCAAAACGGGCCACGCCCCAGGGATCACATGGTTTATATAGAATATATAGCACAATGACTTTAAAAATCTTCTCCTCTGAAACCACTAGTCCCAGAGGTTTCATATTTGGTATGTAACATCTTATAGTGGTCCTCTACAAAGATTGTTCAAATTATGCCCCTGGGGTCAAAACTGGCCACGCCCTGGGGGTCACATAGTTTATAAAAACTTAAATAGCAAAATGAAATGTCTTTAAAAATCTTCTCCTCAGAAACCGCAAAGCCCAGCGGTTTCTTATTTGGTATGTAACATTGTATAGTGGTCCTCTATAAAAAATGTTAAAATTATGCCCCTTGGGTCAAAACTGGCCATGGGGGGGTCACAATTTTTATATAAACTTAAATAGCAAAACTTCTTCTCTGAAACCGCAAGGCCCAGAGGTTTCGTATTTAGTATGTAACATCCTATTGTGGTCCTCTACAAGATTTTTAAGTTATGCCCCATCGGTCAAAAATGACCACAATCCAGGGGTCACGTGCTTTATATAGACTTAAATAGCAAAATGACTTTAAAATTCTTCTCCTCTGAAACCTCAAGGCCTAGAGGTTTCATATTTGCAGTGTTCTGCCGTGGATGCGGCCTTGCGCCATTGGCGCAAAAATTAATGATTTGTCCCCACCAAATTTTCGTAAGCGGGTCCGCGGGCGCACACAATTTACAAATCATTCGGCGTATTTAGTAAAATTTATATCATCGATCGTGACGTCAATTTATAACCAATTTTTTCACTAGAACACTAATTCATTAACGCTTTATCGGCAGCGCTTGAACAGTTCAGATACAGTAGTATCAATCGATAATTGCACACGCGGTCCACATGCTAAGCGTGAAACACGCTTTTCAGCGATAAACTGCTGGACGACAGCCGCATTTCGGCAGAAACATCAAAGACTTTTGAAGTCGAATTACCGACACCGTTGCTATGTGTGTTACTAACTGCTTACAGTTTTGGAAGCCCAGCTAATTGATGATGTAACACTGTTACACTTTGTAGTTTAAACAGGTTTCATTATTAACGCCTTGTGTTAACAGATTTTATTGTTTGTTCAAATTAAAATTATTAAAATTAATAATAATTAATAAAGGTTATAAAGGTTATACGGTATTTAAGAATGCAGTGTAACATTGATCGACAGAACGTTATGAATTAATTAAGAACACAGTATAATGTATTAATCATTTTTTGAACAGAAAATAAAAAAAACAAACATGAATGAAAACAGCTTTTACGTATTTTTCAAAACGAAAACCTGCTTTGGGAATATTCATGAGGTGAACAACTTTTTGTCTGTGTCCCTACATTTTTGTAATTTGTCCCCACTTTTTAAAGCCAAGAGGGCCCTTGTCCCCAATAGTCCAAATTCACGACAGAACACTGTATTTGGTATGTAACATCATATAGTGGTCCTCTATAAATATTGTTCAAATTATGCCCCTGGGGTCAAAACTGGTCACGCCCAGGGGGTCACATGGTTTATATAGACTTAAATAGCAAAATGACTTTAAAAACCGTCTCCTGTGAAACGGCAAGGCCCACAACTTTCCTGTATTTGGTACGTAACATTGCATAGTGGTCCTCTCCAAGGATTGTTCAAATTATGCCCCTGGGGTCAAATCTGGCCACACCCTGAGGGGTCACATTGTTTATATAGACTTAATAGCAAAATGACTTTAAAAATCTTTACCTGAAACTTCAAGGCCAGAGGTTTGTTCAAGATTGTTCAAATTATGCCCCTGGGATAAAAATAACCCACACCTCTGGGGATGCAAATTCCTATTGGGCTAGAAGGTCTCAGGTGAGTGTCCTAGGGACCTCAGGGCCCTCTTGTTAAGGAAATGTTTAAAATGTCTGCCCATCGATTAGTAAAACATCTGGACTAACAAATCTATGTATCCTATGTAAAAAAAAATCATTAAGAAGAGAAACAAAAATATGCCAGCATCATTGCTTGAACCTACAGTCTCCGGATATAAAGTCAGACATGCTAACCACTAGGCGAAAGGGGCTTGTTTACTTGCAAGAGAACTATTAGCAATATATAAACCATACATGTGTTTTGATAAATATCAACAAAAAGCTTTACAATTTTGGACATTTGACTTTATGAATATTGACAAACTACACATTATTTTGAGTACATTTCTATATCAGGAATGTTTTAGTTTGCTCCCTTATATACTGTGTAGTTCTCTTTTTGGAATTGGTGATACAATTTTTGGAAATTGCAAATCTGTGAATATGTCCGTTTATGTTCTTCGGGAATGAATTTGAAAGAAGCTATACTTCGTGAATGCCTTGTCCAAAGGTTAACGCAGGTCAGTGTTGGGACCATGTGACCGGTGTGTAAACAACAATTCAGGGAGTCATGATGGAACAAAAATCACTGGGGAAATTGCACATTTTGCAGGTCGGTCAGCAAGTTTGAAGGGAAATATTCATTGTCGTGCCAGCCAGGCGGGAAATACCACAGCACTAGGAAGACGTTTGTTTCAGCGCTCGACAGCGCACACAAGGCCCTGTTAATGACAATCAAAGTGAGAGGTTTCTGTGTGAGCCGTTTAAGTGTGTATGGAATAAAAGAAGAACTCTTAGACTAGATGTTAATCACATTGCTAGTCACACAATAGTTTTTTGCCTGTACAGCTGTAAACTCCAGTACATGTATTCGTTCAGGTTACAAAACACAAATAAACAATGCAAAAGGCTACACATGTTTCTATATTTATTTAATATTATAGTGTTTACTTTGTTATTTTTATCTGACAAGTATAAATATTGAGACTTCTCTGCCTATTTTGAAAAAAAAATTCAATAATTTTACATACCCGGTACACACTTTAATTCTGTAGTTTTCCATTTTATTGATAATTTAGATGACTAAAAAAGTTGTGTTTTACGCAGCTTTTGATTTGATTTGATTTTTAGATGTGGTATTCAAACAGTGTTCAAGTTGTATAGTTTGGTTATGATAACCACACATTTGTCAACAGTTTATTGTCAAAAGTACATAACATGAGGCATGTCGTGAGCAAACCAGGCTTAATGCAAGTGCATGAAGTGTTGTCCGGATTGTTGATATGGGATGGCACTTTCCGCCTTCGGTGGATTAATGTTTAGGAGAGACTTCTTTGAAACAGAAAATACCATAAAAGCGGAAAGAGCCATCCCGGATCATTCTGTGCGGACTGCACAGGCTGATCTGGGACGACACTGTACGCACTTGCATTAAGTATGGTTTTCTCACTACATGTCTCACATGCTCTATTTGTTGTTCCTGCTCATTTTTACAGGAGAGTTTGTCTCTGGTTGTGTCACAAGAGAAAAGCAAGAAAGGCAGCGTCAAACGTAAAAAAGCGAAGGGTAACAAAACTTGTTTGTACCTAAACTTATTGCCTATCTGGCTGATAAAACTTAAGCAGACATGGTATCATTATAAATTTTATTACAAATACAGATGGTGCATTTTTAACTCTTATTTATTGTCATATGATTAATGTATTATGTAATGGATCATTATGGAATTAAAAACCACGTTTGTTTTCATGATTACATGTACATTAAAACTTCTGACGTATGCTGCACCTGTGGAGCAGATTTGATTATTCCTAAGCTGCAATGTATGCACTATTCGAGGTTGATAACATGTTTTTTTAGCTCACCTGAGCACAACATGCTGATGGTGAGCTTATAGGATCGCCTTTTCTCCATCTTCCGTCGTGTGTCAACATTTATATTCAAAGAACATCTCCTCATAAACGGCTGGACAGATTTTCACCAAACTTCACAGGAATGATCCTTGGGTGACCCTCTTTCAAAATTGTTCAAATCTTTCCGGTCCGCTGCATATGTAGGTCACAAGAGCTAAAAATAGATTAAAAAACTAAAAACTTTATAAATCTTCTTCTCTGAAACCACAAGGCTTGGAGATTTTATATTTGATATCTGACATCCTCTAGCGGTCCTCTACAAAGATTGTTCAAATTAAGCCCCGGGGGTCAAAACTGGCCACGCCCCGGGGGTCACATGATTTATATAGACTTATATAGCAAAATGACTTTAAAAATCTTCTTCTCTGAAACCGCAAGGCCCAGAGGTTTCATATTTGGTTTGTAACATTGTATAGTGGTCCTCTACCAAGATTGTTGTTATGGGATGGGTGGGGTCAAGGTCATGGTCACTGTTGCTAAAAATAGAAAAACAGTTTCCGCTTAATAACTTTAGAACGCATTGAGATATTTAAATGGAACTCAATACATAGATACCTTATATTGACATCTCGCCTGGGATTGCATATGGTGTGGGAGGGGTCAAGGTCACTGTTAGTAAAAATTGAAAACCGGTTACCGCTTCATATCTTGAGAACGCATTGAGATATTGTAATGAAACTTAATACATAAATACATTATATTGAGACCTCGATTGGAATTGCATATGGGGTGGATGGGGTCAAGGTCAATATCACAGTTATTAAATATAGAAAAATGGTTTCCGCTAAATATTTTGAAAACGCATTGAGCTATTTTAATGAAACTTAATACATAACTACCTTGTATCAACAAATTGCTTGGAATTGCATATGGGGTGGTTGGGGTCAAGGTCACTTTACTGAAAATAGAAAGACAGTTTCCGCTCAATAAACTTAAGAAAGCATAGCGATATTTTAATGAAACTTAACACACATATCTTATATCGAGACCTCACTTGGGTTTTCTTATGGGGTGGGTGGGGTCAAGGTCACTGTTATTAAAAGTAGAAAAACGGTTTAAGCTCAATAACTTAAGAACGCATTGAGATATTTTAATGAAACTTCATATGAAGATACCGTAAATTGCCATGTATTACGCGCATCTTTTTACCCTAAAAGTCGGCTATGAAAATTGGGTGCGGGTTCTACACGGTAACAGTCATTTTCAGCCATGTTTTTTTTTTAAATTATGTTAATTTTTCGTTATTTTTATTTCATATTTAATTCATAATATTTTTATTAACAAAACATTCCATTCTAATTACCTTGTAATTATATTTCCAAATTAAATAAACAACAAACTCCGTTATAAACACAGTCATTGATAATAACACCTGTTGCAACTGAAAAGAGTGAAAGCTTGACATCATCAATTAGCCCGTCCTCTAAATCTGCAAGCCGTTAGCAACAGCATAGCAACGGTGTCAGTCAAACTTTAAAAAGTCTTTGATGTGACAGCCAAACTGGGGCCAGCTTCTAGCAGTTTGTAGCAGTTAAGCGTGTAATCCGATTTGCACGTGGTCAATGCAAAAAGCATTAATCAATACTATTGTACCTGAACAATGTAAGCACTGTCGATAGAGCATTTATGAATTAGCTTTCTAAGGGAAATTTTAAGGGCGTCTTTAAAATCCGACGGTTGTTTTGTTAATGCAAAGGATAGTTTGGAGATTTAGATGTGAGTGAAGAAAATACATGTATTGGATTTAAAATGGAGATTGTGTTACGGCATAAAACTTATTAAATATTAAGTTTTATTGAACATTGACATGAATATTTATATTCAATTTGGATTTATAGGTGTTTCATGCAAAGGTAATTATGAAAGCTTTTGTGAAATTTATCATGATTACGTTTTATATGAAAGTAAATTGAGGAAACTATTCCAGAAAAACAACAACAAAAGCATGGACAAAAGTGGTAAAATAACAGCAGCGGACATCAACAAACAACAGCTGCAAATTGTTTTCTTTTTTTTCCCTCCAAAATGTTGCTTCAAAAATCGGGTACGCATTATACATGGGTGCGCGTAATACATGGTAATGTATGGTACCATATATCTAGACCTTGCTTTACGTATGTGGTGGGTGGGGTCAACGTCAAGGTCACTGTTACTAAAAATAGAAAAACAGTTTTCGCTCAATAATTTGAAAACCTATTGAGATTTTTTTTATGAAACTTCATACATAGATATCAGGTGAGCCACCTAGGGCCATAATGGCCCTCTTGTTTATAATAACTGTGTATTGTGCTTTAGGGCATAATAAATTTAATCATTTTTAGCTCGACTATTCGAAGAATAGGTGAGCTATCCTACTACCCCCGGCGGCGGCGGCTGCGTCTGAATTGGTTAAAGTTTTTATTCAAAAGTCTTGTAACTTCAAAACTACATGAGTTATTCACTTTTAACTTGGAATATAACTTTGTCATCAACTCCAGTATCAGGGGCAACTTTCCCCATAACTCTGTTTTATATTTTGTTTTATAACTTTTATACTTAGATTTTCTGGTTAAAGTTTATATTCAAAAGTCTTGTAACTTCAAAACTACATGAGTTATTCACTTTTAACTTGGAATATAACTTTGTCATCAACTCCAGTATCAGGGGCAACTTTCCCCATAACTCTGTTTTATATTTTGACATTGTTATGCCCCTTTTTTACTTAGATTTTCTGGTTAAAGTTTATATTCAAAAGTTTAGTAACTTCAAAACTACATTAGTTATTCACTTGAAACTTCGAACTAACCTTTGTCATCAACTCCAGTATCAGGGACATTATTCCCCATAACCCATTTTGTATTTTGACAGGGTTATGCCCCTTTTTCACATAGATTTTCTGGTTAAAGTTTATATTCAAAAGTTTTGTAACTTCAAAACTACATAAGCTTTTGACTTGAACTTGGAACCAACCTTTATCATCAACTCTAGTATCAGGAGCAACATTACCCATAACTCTGTTTTGTATTTTGACAGGGTTATGCCCCCTTTTCACTTAGATTTTCTGTTTAAAGTTTATATTCAAAAGTTTGGTAACTTCAAAACTACGTAAGTCATTCACCTGAAACTTGGAAATAACCTTTTTTATCAACTCTAGTATCAGGGGCACCATTACCCATAACTCTGTTTTGTATTTTGACAGAGTAATGCCCCTTGTTGACATAGATTTGCTGGCTAACGTTTATATTCAAAAGTTCTGTAACTTCAAAACTACATACGTTATCACTTGAAACTTGGAACTAACCTTTGTCATCAGCTCTAGTATCAGGGGCAACATTACCCATAACTCTGTTTTGTATATTGACAGAGTTATGCACACTTTTTAAAAAATTTTGTGGTTAAAGTTTCTGTTCCTAAAATGTATAAATTATACAAGGCTTCACTTAAAAGTTTTGTATTTTAACAAATGTATGCCCCTTCCACTGTCCAAAATATGTACCAACTGAAACATTTCGAATAGTTGAGTGCGCTGTCCTCTTGCAGCTCTTGTTTGCAGTTGTTGTAGTAGTTCATTCTGTATTTACACCAAGCCATTGTTTTATTATCCAGTCCCAATGTGAATACAATTATATGCTTTTATTTTGATTCATAATCATAAACCTTGACATGAACATTTTCAGAAGCTGTGGGAGGTTCAGCAAAGAAGCAGAAGACACTTCCGAAACCAAGCACAGCCCCTGCCTCTAAACCAAGCACAGCCCCTGCCTCTAAACCAAGCACAGCCTCCGCCTCTAAACCAAGCACAACCTCCGCCTGTAAACCAAGCACAGCCTCCGCCTCTAAACCAAGCACAGCCCCTGCCTCTAAACCAAGCACAGCCTCTGCCTCTAAACCAAGCACAGCCTCCGCCTGTAAACCAAGCACAGCCTCTGCCTCTAAACCAAGCACAGCCTCTGCCTCTAAACCAAGCACAGCCACTGTCTCTAAACCAATCACAGCCTCTGCCTCTAAACCAAGCACAGCCTCCGCCTGTAAACCAAGCACAGCCTCTGTCTCTAAACCAAGCACAGCCTCTGCCTGTAAACCAATCACAGCATCTGCCTGTAAACCAATCACAGCCACTGTCTCTAAACCAAGCACAGCCTCTGCCTGTAAACCAATCACCTTCCCTTTTCGAAAACTGGGACCACTTTCCTTTGTTTCTAGAGGTGAGCAAAGGTTACAAATGAGACTTTGTTGTTGATTATGTTGATTGATTTTGTACATCCTGGTTGTCAATTGAAAGCAATTTCGTAATTAGTCTCTGCTTATTAGCACATTTCTGAAGACTTAATTTACTAACGTTAGATGAGCGGTTTTATTAATGTATGCTTCAAATGACAGGTTACACTAACACATCAGATTTTGCCATATTGAGGTACTCACTACTCTTTCAAAGATCAGAGAAAAGGGTCTAGATTAGTAATCATAAAGATAACAAGCTATGGGCTTTATGGATATCAGCTCTAGCGTGGGCCCATATTTATCAATATTTAGATGAATTCTAAACTGAAGTTGAAAATACTTAGAACATGTCCCTAGTAGATTTTAAATAGTAATAACCTTGGAATTGTTTTACAGATTCTTTGTCAAATCTTCGAACAAAGCATTTCTTTGTCAGAAAATGCAATTATAAAATTTAAGAATTCTAAGATATTTCTTAATTATCAACTCAGATTCTTTATTAATAATCCTGTAGATTAAAAAAGAACCATGAAGTCCAATATAGTAACAAAATCTATTGTATTATAATTGGTACAAGTCTAAGCTTTACTAGATCAGCATCAAGCCCTTCAGCATTAAGTACACGTTGTTATTTGAAACATCCTATTCTGTGAAAAACATGTATAAACAAAACCAAGTATGAATGAGGCGTGTTGTGGGAAACCCAGGCTTAATGCGTCTGCATAGTGCGTAAAGTGTCGGTCCACACAGGCTAATCCGGGATGACACTTTCTGCCTACATTGGAATTGTTGTTAGATAAGACTTCCTTGAAACAGGAAATGCCATACATGCGGAAAATGTCATCCTGGATTAGCCTGTGCGGACTGCACAGACTGATCCAGGATGGCACTTTTACGCAGATGCATAAAGCTCGGTTTTCCCACAACAAGCCTCAAATAAAGGAAATAATTGAACTCTGAAATCATGCTAATATTGCTCATAAGTGTCGGGTCGGTTTGTTTGAAACCATTGTATAAATAGCAGTCGTGTCAGACACACATTCTATAAATAACAGTCATGTGAGACACAGATTCTATAAATAGCAGTCATGTCAGACACACCTATAAATAACAGTCATGTCAGACACACATATAAATAGCAGTCATGTCAGACACGCATTCTATAAATAGCAATCATGTCAGACACACATTCTATAAATAGCAGTCCCGTCAGACACAGATTCTGTAAATAGCAGTCATGTCAGTCACAGATTCTTGTTCCACACATTTGCCACAATAAAAATAATATGAGGCATGACGTGGGAAACCAGGCTTAATGCATGTGCGTAAAGTGTCTGCACAGGCTAATCGGGGACGACACTGTCCGCCTACAGTGGATTTATGTTTAGAAAAGACTTCCTTGAAACAGAAAATACCATAAAAGCGGAAAGTGCCGTCCTGGATTAGCCTGTGCTGACTACAGACGAATCCGAGATGACACTTTACGCACATGCATTAAGCCCAGTTTTCCCACGACACCCCTCATATTATTCTGTTTGTTTACAGGTACTACAGGTACTCTGAGGATCAAAAGCAGTTATAATATAAAGGTGGACCGCGTTCCGCAGCGCTGGCGAAACTCATATGTGCTCATGAACCTGAACGACATACCAGAAGGTCTGCAGCCGCACCAAGTGTTCTGTGCGAACTCTGGTAAATCTCGTAGCCTATGGAGATTTTATTGTATATTGGGTATGCATTCTGTTCACTTTTACATATTGGGAAACTGTGTCAAGGATGTTTTTCATATGTTAAAGGACACTCAGTCTGGTCATATAAGACTTGGGGACTTTATTGTATTCTGATAGTAAAAATGTTAATGCAAAATCAGGGGTTACAATGAAGTTAAATACTGGATTATAAAATTAATTTATGTGAATATGGTGGACAACTGGAAATGTTATACCAGTTTTTTGTAAATCCTTGGTTGCTGTCAAAAATCATTACATTTACTGTTAGAATAGCTTGTCCAAGGAATTTTTTCATGGCTTTAGAATTGGGTCCAAAACTAAACGGAGCTTTCACAATCTTACTTATTGGGATAAAATGGTAAAGAAAATTTAGTTCATTAATTAGGCTAAAAAAAGTTAATGATTTGTTTCTCAGGCAGCACGCAAGGAATGATTTGTTTCTCAGGCATCACGCAAGGAATGATTTGTTTCTCAGGCAGCACGCAAGGAATGATTTGTTTCTCAGGCAGCACGCAAGGAATGATTTGTTTCTCAGACAGCACCGCCAAGTTTTTTTATGGCCCGCCACGAATTTGATTTAATGCCCCCCAAAAAAATTATTTACTATTTTTTGACGATCACACCCGGGTTTTAAAGGAGCAGTCCAGAAATATGTTAATAACAATAAAACTTTGCAGAAAGTGTTTCTGATGGGCATGTAACCGAACAAAATACAAAAACTATGCATTGAAATCTGTGTACCATTAACATTTTGGAAACATGCTATTGTCTTTTTTCTGTATGCGATAACTGGTGATGACTCTGGAGTAAACCAGCATGTACATTATAGTATATTCCATTCGTACCAAGCGTTTTTGAACAATGCCTTTCGTAAATAGGAAAACAGATTTTGGATGAATAATCACCATAAACGTTCATAAGAACTATTACTAAAATTACGATGTATTGAATTAGATCCCATGGCAGAAGAAGCGTAACCCGGTAGAAATTTCGGTATTTCTAATAACTTTCTTCCTGTCTGATTTAATTATGTAAATTCGATATACACAATGTGTGAAATACTGTGTAAATTTTGAAAAATAAAGTAATATTCGATTAGGAACCTTTAAAAATATCGTCTGTTGATTTAAACTTTGATTTCGTAAATGCTTTTGCATGTGTACTTGCATTCCATATTTTTTGAAAAAAATCTGTGTCAATGTAAGTCCTATGGAAACAATGAAAATGCCAGCTGCATTGACAAGTGTTGATTTTCCTTTCCAAATATTATTGGTGATTTATTGCAAAAATAATTCCTATTTTTGACAGTAATAAAAAATATGAATTACGAAAAGTTAAATTTTATAAATAGAAGTACTTTAATGCTAATGGTATATCAATTTTAAGGCACTTATGTAAATGATGAACATTCAAATTGATGGCCTTTTTACGTCAACTGGCATAAGTGACCATTTGTGATAAATAAATCTGTATTTATAATTTTATAAAAAGGGATGCTTATGTTGTTATTAAAACTTTAACTTGTGTTTAGCCTGTATTTATTTGCTTGTTTTAAGTGGCCATTACATAGTGCCAATAGAAAAGAGTAGGAGAAAAAAATATACTTAAATAAAAAAAATTGCCCTCCCTCCTGATTTTTTGGGAAAAAGTGCCTGAGAAACAATTCATTAATTTTTTAGCTCACCTGAGCACAAAGTGCTCGGTGAGCTATTGTTCAAGAAGACCTATCCGGCGGCGGCCGTCATCTATCGTCCGTCGTCAAGGTGCCGTCAACAATTTGGACCGTTGTCGCGATAAAGACTACATTTTTTATTAAATCTTTACCAAACTTTCACAGTTTGTGTATGACCATCAGATCTCAGCAGACGTAAAAAATGGGCCAGATCGTGTTTCAAACGCCAGAGTTATTGCCCTTTGTTTATTAAAAAAAATATACAAAAAAAATCAGGATAGAGAGAGACATTTTTCATCCAATCTTCACCAATCTTGCACAGTTTGTCTATTACCATGAGATTACAGTTGAAATCGAATATAAGCAAGATCAGACCAGAAACACCAGAGTTATCGCCCTTTGTTTGTGAAAAAAATATGCAAAAATTAACATTATTCAGGATAGAGACTTCATTTTTCATCCCATTTTTACCAATCTTGCACAGTTTGTCTATGACCATAAGTTTAAAGGTGAAGTCAAATATAAGCAAAATTGGACCAGAAACACCAGAGTTATTGCCCTTTGTTTGTGAAAAAAATATGCACAAATGGACATTACTCAGGATAGAGACTTCATTTTTCATCCAATCTTCACCAATCATGTACAGTTTTTCGATGAACGTAAGGGTGCAGTAAAATATAAGCAAGAACGGGCCAGAAACACCAGAGTTATTGCCCTTATGTTTGGAAAAACACATCAATAAGTTATCAATGATTGGCTTGCACACACGATTTTTGATTCAATGGTGACCAAACTTACACAGTTTGCGCATGACCATAAAAATTGATTGATAAAATTTGATTTCCAACAGCTGCAAGACTTACATGCAGTTATTTGTACATGCAACTTTGATGTCTTCAGGAGCCTGCATTAACATCATTTATCATCATTGGAAAGAAAATTATCAAAGAAAAAGCAAAACTTTACCTTATAGCACCATCGCAATTATCGCATTGCAACTAGTTTTCCAAAACTGTTTGCGAAAAGACATCAAAATCTACTGTTTGTGCTTTTTCCAGAATTGTCAATGATTTAATGCAAAAGGGTCAGGTAAGAATATCGAGAAAAATTATTTGAGAACCATTAGCAAAAAAAACGCACATCCACTACCCAACTCATACTTTAGATTGCCCATTGCACTTTCCGATATTCAAAATCAAAACTGATCCTACCCCCACTGTGTATTGTTCAGATACCTTAATTTTCAAACCTGTTACACCAGTATGGTCTTCATCCATACCAGTTCTCAGGTAAGCGCTTTGGGCCATCATGGCCCTCTTGTTTAGCCTTTGTGAAACTAGAGGCCTACTGGTCAAACTGTTGTACTTATCTGGTTTTTATACATGAACATGGAAGACATGCCATGAATCACAACTTATATTTAACACGTGTCATGGGGAAACCGGGCTTAATGCATCTGCGTAGTGTATTGCTGCAGTCCGCACAGGCTAATCCAGGACGACACTTTATGGTATTTTCTGTTTCAAGGAAGTCTCTTCTAAACATAAATCCACTGTAGGTGGAAAGTGTTGTCCTGGATTAGCCTATGCGAACTGCACAGGTTGATCCGGGATGAGACTTTGCACACCTGCATTAACTCAGTTCTTCCACGACACGCCTCATTTACTTTTCTTGTGTCTTCAGGACTTCACTACAGATTTAGGGATTCTTTCATTACATTTTGACAAATTCTGGGCTCACCCTGGCTTTAGATGTTTTTAGCCAGTTTTACCTTTAATTGTTGATATGAATATTTTGTAAGGTTATTATGAAGAGAAAGTTATAGCCAAGTGGACATTGCATTAGCCAAATGTTAAGAATTTCAGCCTTTGGATTATTTAATGTGGCAAATGGCAGAAATACACTTTCTGGAAATGGAAACTGGTTTGATTACAGAACCCACCGAAAGCAGGTGTTCCATATACATGTATGTTTGAACTTTCCAGCGAGCGGTCAATCCGAGTCGCCCGAGGTGACCATTGAGATGCCAGATGACCTGGTGGAGGAGGAAGAGGTCAATGATTTTGACTCGGAGGATGAGTATGTGGACTCCGATAATGACCCCGCATGGAACCCAGGTTTGTCTGAAAAATATCAGTAACATTTAGGGACATTTTGCAGACAAATACAAAAAAACTACATGAAAGAGATCTGAAGAAGATAATATATGATTACCTTTTTCAAAAAGCAAATATTCAAAATATCAAAAACCCTAGTAGTTATGTTACATGTTCACCATGTTCAATTTATTTATTTACATTTCATTGTGCATATCATAACCACTCAATCTATGAACTACTTACTACTATGATTGTCACTGATTTTTCAATGTAGTAGATCTATTTTTTTTTTATAATATAGTATAAAAAAGCGACCAGATATACTGTGTGTTGTCTGTCTGAACCAACATACACAACCAGTTACACACTGCTCTTTTCCAAACAGAGAAAGAACTAGCTGACAGTAAAGGCGTGACCTTTGATCAGGAAGATGAAGAAGACAACGTTCTATTGGCCGATGACTCCGACGAGGATCCAGGATGGGTGCCGGGCAAGGTCAGAAATAGCACTCTGTGAATGTCATATTCCATATCAGGGTGGGTGCCAGGCAGGTCAGAACAACACACTGTGAATGTCATATTCTGTATCTGGGTGGCTGCCAGGAAGGTCAGAACAACACACTGTGAAGGTCATATTCTGTATCTGGGTGGCTGCCAGGCAGGTCAGAAACAATACACTATGAAGGTCATATTCTGTATCTGGGTGGGTGCCAGGCAGGTCAGAACAATACACTGTGAAGGTCATATTCTGTATCTGGGTGGGTGCCAGGCAGGTACAATACACTATGAAGGTCATATTCTGTATCTGGGTGGGTGCCAGGCAGATCAGAAACAGCACACTGTGAAGGTCATATTCTGTATCTGGGTGGGTGCCAGGCAGGTCAGAAACAATACACTATGAAGGTCATATTCTGTATCTGGGTGGGTGCCAGGCAGGTCAGAACAAAACACTGTGAAGGTCATATTCTGTATCTGGGTGGGTGCCAGGCAGGTCAGAAACAATACACTATGAAGGTCATATTCTGTATCTGGGTGGGTGCCAGGCAGATCAGAAACAGCACACTATGAGGTCATATTCTGTATCTGGGTGGGTGCCAGGCAAGTCAGAAACAATACACTATGAAGGTCATATTCTGTATCTGGGCGGGTGCCAGGCAGATCAGAAACAGCACACTGTGAAGGTCATATTCTGTATCTGGGTGGGTGCCAGGCAGATCAGAAACAGCACACTGTGAAGGTCATATTCTGTATCTGGGTGGGTGCCAGGCAGGTCAGAAACAATACACTATGAAGGTCATATTCTGTATCTGGGCGGGTGCCAGGCAGATCAGAAGCAATACACTGTGAAGGTCATATTCTGTATCTGGGCGGGTGCCAGGCAGATCAGAAACAGCACACTGTGAAGGTCATATTCTATATCTGGGTGGGTGCCAGGCAGATCAGAAACAATGCACTGTGAAGGTCATATTCTGTATCTGGGTGGGTGCCAGGCAGATCAGAAACAGCACACTGTGCAAGTCATATTCTGTATCTGGGCGTGTGCCAGGCAGATCAGAAACAGCACACTGTGAAGGTCATATTCTGTATCTGGGTGGGTGCCAGGCAGATCAGAAACAGCACACTGTGAAGGTCATATTCTGTATCTGGGTGGGTGCCAGGCAGATCAGAAACAGCACACTGTGAAGGTCATATTCTGTATCTGGGTGGGTTCTAGGCAGATCAGAAACAATACATGAAGGTTGTGTTCTGTATCTGGATGGGTGTCCGGCAAAGTCAAAAACAACACAATATGAAGGCCATGTATGTCAGTAATCGTTCGTAAATATATGCAAATAGGCCTATATGTTACAATGCGAATGTTATTAATGAACGTTTTGAATGTTTTCTTCATCAGCATCATTCTGATTAATGAATGCATCTTCTGTTTCTTTTAAATTGTAGGCATTTTTGTACATTTAATGCGGTCGTACTCTGCAGATCCGCTATATCGCGATTCGTGGGGTCCATATATATATATATATATACATGTATACACTATAACCTATTTTCGTCACCTCAAAACGTAAACACAGGGTTCTACATTAAGGCACGTCCGAACGACAATGACTAGTAACAGCTTGGTCCGGGCTAGTAAAGCTAATTTCTGTCTAGCCCGAACGGTCTAGTGAAAAAAATCTCGAGTTTTTCAGTTAAAACATACCTAAATAAGACAGAGTTATTTAAAATTATAAAATCGCCCCAATGGTTTCACTGGAAAATCCAAAATCTATTTTTAGAAACAAGCATTGACATGACGCCTGGACGTGATTGTTCTGCAAGATTGGTTTACGGGAATTTCGCCAGGTGCGCGTATTGTCGTAAAATAAAGCAACAGCAAACGGTCAATTTTAAATTGATTTTAGCACAATTGTAATGTCAAACTCCTCGCAGCGGTTACCTCCCCTATAGGTAAACGGTAACCACTGCCATCAAAAGTAAAATCCTTCCAGATGTGGAAGGATTGCGTGTTTGTAACTTTTACTTATTTAATGCAACTCAGTGCAATTTTCTACAAAATTGGACTTTTTATATATATCGTTTGCAGTCAATAATGAAAACAGAAAAAGAAAATAACTGATTAAAACCATAAATAATTTCTAGAAGATTTATATCGATCATCATCACGTGGTTTGTTTTGACGGCAGGGATTTTATTAGAACTATGTTAAGAACCAGTCAAATTTCTGCGCGGAGGTTGATTTAACGTATGAAACTATTCAAACTATAAACAATTGCTTTTACAATATTAACTCAAAACGCTGACATATTTATTTCTTGATTACTATTTTTTTCGCGTGTCTGAGTTTCCAAAAGTTTACGACAATCGCAACTCGTAGTTAGCCATTTTCTGTTGTTTTAACTTTAAATGTGAATCGTAGCAGCCAACTATGGTGGCATGGTGGCCAATGGTCCAGAAGACCAGAGTTTCATGAGGATGTTGTGCAGTAGACAATAAGCAGATCTATAGCTATTTTAACATTATAATTAATGAAGCAGTTTTTTTTTAGAAGCTGATAATTTTTAAATATAGTGAGAACAGACTGACATTACCGTTAACTTTTGCAATGTTTTTATATTTACTGGCTGAATTGTTTTGACGATGGACAAGTATATACATATTCCTGTTGGGTGTTAGTAAGTAATTGATATATATTAGACCGTTGGGTGTTTCTTAAGTAGTTTATATGCTTTCCATGCCACTTCATAAAATTTAAGGTTCTTGAAATTAATCTGGATTTAGTAATCTACATCTAAGGATTATACTTTGTGTATCAAGTAAGAGAAATAATACATTTTTATCATTTTGTTCTGTTTTATTATTTAATACTATTGGTCTAGTTGATCTTTGGTCAGGTCTAGCTAATTTTACGAGTTACTAGTCCAGTGGTCTAGTGGTACAAAAAGTTAACGTCGAACCCTGGAACATAATTAACTTGGTTTGTTAACACCCTCCATACGTAAAATATTCCATATGTATTTTTTTTTTTTAATATGGAGATCTAATAGTATTCCTTTAATTAATTTCAAATTGCATATAATCAATTCGAAATCTGAAACTCCTTTCCGAAAATTACTGTTCACATGATGTAAACACAAATTCTATTTTACAATTAAACTGCACCTATATTTCATGATAATCCTTTGTTGTGCTAAAAAAGGGCGAAAATTATGCCGACCTGTACAACATCACATCATCCGCATGGAAAGCGTGGGTGCATTGATTGTCATAAAAACACTTTGTACCGCAGAGTACATTGAGATCTTTACTTTTGTATAAAAATTTCTTAACGCATAACAGAAAAATTGTATTTCTATAGCATAGTTACGCAAAGGCATGATTTTGAACACTCGTAATACGATAAGTAGAAGGAACATGACGATGTTACTTTTCACAAGTTGATCTTTTGAGTGAAGAATTAGCAATCGCGATGTGGAGCCGAAAAGAGAATTTAAATTTCATTGGCCTATAATTAACAACAAGGTGTCAGTTTGACATAACGTGATGCATTGTATTTATTGTCTCGCCTAAATCTGCAATCACTGTTGTCAATAAAGAGCCTAATCCGGCACTATTATAAGTGTTTATTGCAATAAACAAGCTGTCACAATTGGACCCTTCATTGGCGTTCAGTCTGGTTGGTCGTTTTATTGCATAATTGACACATATTTTGTGTAAACACCAATTATCGTTTGTTTGTTACTTTTTAAAAACCGTAGTTACGCGAATTTAAGACCGCACAAATATGTCCGCGATCGCAAGTGCGCAAAATTTGTACTCCGCGAATTCAAGTGATTCCACAGTAAGAAATCAACATTTGTGGATGAACTGACTAAGTCAAAAAATCATGTTGTTGTTAACACCAAACAATTTGCAAAGTAAAATGCACAGGCTGATCCGGGATGACACTATCCAGTTTTATGGTAGTTTTTGTTACAAGGAAGTCTCTTCAAAGCATAAATCCACTGTAGGCGGAAAGTGCCATTCAAGATCATGCAGTCCGCACAGGCTGGTCCGGGGAGACACTTTACGCACATGCATTAAGCCCGGTTTTCCCAATACACGCTTCATATTTAGTTGAATAAACGTTGTTGTTTTTGGAAAGTCTTGCTTTTGTGAAAGTTTTGCAAAATATCTGTATGTTTTTATTTTTCAGAAAGAAGGTTTTTCTTACACAAAGAGGAAAAAGGGTTCACCAGTCTTACAGAATACTACATCAGGGTAAGAGACTATGGTAACTATGATATCAATGCAAAGAAAAAAGGTTTTGTGAATTTCTTTTTAAAAAATCTGAAATATGGGTATGGACATCTTGAATGTTGGGTAATATAAAATGATTTTATACACTGTTAAATATTTGACATGTTGTCTATAATGTTTATTTTTTTGCATATTATCCAACATAAATGTGCGGTCTAGTACATGTATATCATTTATATTTTACTCAAAGATGTCTTACTTAATGCAAAACTAATATATGTTTTATAATGGTATCTCACTGTAAAGATATTTCAGTGCTGTAAATTGCATAGTTTGTGTGAAATTTCAGCCCAAAGAGCAAGCAAAACGTGACCAAAGACAAAATGACGATAGTAGTAGACGACACATCAACTGGACCTCAGGTTTGTAGAAGTTAACAATTAGGGCTGTTTTTTGGCCAAGTTTATAACCGTTATTGGGTCATAGTGCCAATGGCAAAAAGTATCCTTTTTTCCCAAATACAGTCCCAAAATTTTCCCTATGGATGGTTTGACTTTCAGATGTTTGGAAATAAGAGATGTTCAGGGTAGAAATAATGTCTGTTGAAGTTGTAATAACAAATTTTTTTTCAGAACATTCTATTTTTATCTCACCTGAGCACAAAGTGCTCATGGTGAGCTTTTGTGATCGCCCATTGTCCGTCGTCAACTTTTCATTCAAATGACATCTCCTAAACCGCTTGGCAGATTTTTACCAAACTTCACAGGAATGATCATTGGGTGACTCTCTTTCAAAGTTGTTCAAATCGTTACGGTCCGCTGCATATATAGGTCACCAGAGCTAAAAATAGATTTAAAAAGTTTAAACTTTAAAAATCTTCTCTCAAACCGCAATGCCCAGAGGTTTCATATTTGGTATGTAACATCCTATACTGGTCCTCTACAAAGAATGTTCAAATTATGCCCCTGGGGTCAAAACTGGCCACGCCCTGAGGGTCACATGGTTTATATAGCATATATAGCAAAATGACTTTAAAAATCTTCTCCTCTGAAACCACAAGGCCCAGAGGTTTCATATTTGGTATGTAACATTCTATAGTGGTCTTCTACAAAGATTGTTCAAATTATGCCCCTGGGGTCAAAACTGGCCATGCCCCGGGGTCACATGGTTTTTATAGAATATATAACAAAATGACTGTAAAAATCTTCTCGTCTGAACCACAAGGACCAGAGGTTTCATATTTGGTATGTAACATCCTATAGTGGTCCTCTACAAAGTGTGTTCAAATTATGCCCCTGGGGTCAAAACGGGCCACACCCCGGGGGTCACATGGTTTATATTGAATATATAGCAAAATGACTTTAAAAATCTTCTTCTCTGAAACTGCAAGGCCCAGAGGTTTCGTATTTGGTTTGTAACCTTTAGTGGTCCTTTACAAAGTTTGTTCAAATTATGCCCCTGGGGTCAAAACTGGCCACGCCCGTGGGTCACATGGTATATATAGAATATATAGCAATATGACCTTAAAAATCTTTTCCTCTGAAACCACAAGACCCAGAGGTTTCATATTTGGTATGTAACATCCTATACTGGTCCTCTACAAAGATTGTTCAAATTATGCCCCTGGGGTCAAAACTGGCCACGCCCCGGGGGTCACATGGTTTATATAGAATATATAGCAAAATGACTTTAAAAATCTCCTCTGAAACCACAAGGACCAGAAATTTCATATTTGGTATGTAACATCCTATAGTGGTCCTCTACAAAGATTGTTCAAATTATGCCCCTGGGGTCAAAACGGGCAAGCCTAGGGGGTCACATGGTTTATATAGATATATAGCAAAATGACTTTAAAAATCTTAATCTCTGAAACTGCAAGGCCCAGAGGTTTCATGTTTGGTTTGTAACATCCTTTAGTGCACCTTTACAAAGATTGTTCAAATTATCCCCCTGGGGTCAAAACGGGCCACGCCCGGGGGTCACATGCTATATATAGAATATATAGCAATATGACCTTAAAGATCTTCTCCTCTGAAACCACAAGGCCTAGAGGTTTCATATTTGGCATGTAACATCCTATAGTGGTCCTCTACAAAGATTGTTCAAATTATGCCCCTGGGGTCAAAACTGGCCCCACCCTGGGGTCACATGGTTTGTATAGAATATATGGCAAAATGACTTTAAAAATCTTCTCCTGAAACTGCAAGGCCCAGAGGTTTCGAATTTGGTATGTAACATCCTATAGTGGTCCTCTACAAAGATGGTTCAAATTATGCTCCATGGGTCAAAACTGACCACACCCCAGGGGTCACATGGTTTATATAAACTTATATAGCAAAATGACATTAAAATTCTAATCCTCTGAAACCGCAAGGCCTAGAGGTTAAATATTTGGTGTGTGTATGTAGTCCTCTACAAATATTGTTCAAATTGTGCCCCTGGGGTCAAATCTGGTCGCGCCCGGGGGTCTTATGGTTTATATAGACTAAAATAGCAAAATGTATTAAAAAAATTTCTCCTCTGAAACGGCAAGGCCAACAGCTTTCCTATATTTAGTATGTAGCATTGCATAGTGGTCCTCTTCAAAGATTGTTCAAATTATGCCCCTGGGGTCAAATCTGGCCACACCCTAATGGGTCACATCGTTTATATAGACTTAAATAGCAGAATGACTTTATAAAAGCTTTACCTGAAACGGCAAGGCCCAGAGGTTTGTTAAGATTGTTCAAATTAGGCACCTGGGATAAAAATAAGCCGCACCTCAGAGATGCAAATTCTGGGGTCAAAACTTGCCACGCCCCGGTGGTCCAATGGTTTATATAGACTTAAATACCAAATGACTTTGAAAATCTTCTTCTCCGAAACCGCAAAGCCGAGAGGTTGGTATTTGGTTGGTAACATTGTATAGGGGTCCTCTACTAAGATTGGTCAAATGATGCCCCCGGGGTCAAAACTGGCCACGCCCCAGAGGTCACATTGTTTATATAGACTTAAATAGCAAAATTACTGCAAAAATCTTCTCTGAAACCACAAAGCCTAGTGGTTTCATATTTGGTATGTGGCATCCTCTAGTGGTCCTCTACAAAGATTGTTCAAATGATGCCCCTGGGGTCAAAACTGGTCACGCCCCAGGGGTCATATGGATTATATATACTTAAATAGCAAAATGACTTTAAAAATCTTCTCCTCTGACTCCGCAAGTCCCAGAGGTTTCATATTTGGTATGTAACATTGCATAGTGGTCCTCTACAAAGATTGTTCAAATGATGCCCCTGGGGTAAAAACAAGCCACGCGGGGGGGTCCAATGGTTTATATAGACTTAAATAGCTAAATGACTTTGAAAATTTTCTTCTTTGAAACCGCAAGGCCCAGAGGTTTGCTATTTGGTTGGTAACATTGTATAGGGGTCCTCTACAAAGACTGTGCAAATGATGCCCTGGGGTCAAAACTGGCAACGCCCCGGGGGTCACATTGTTTGTATAGACTTATATAGCAAAATTACTTCAAGAATCTTCTCCTCTGAAACCGCAAGGCCCAGTGTTTCATATTTAGTATGTAACATTGCATACCAGTCTTCTACAAAGATTGTTGCAAATGATGCCCCTGGGGTCAAAACTGGGATGCCTTAAACTCAGGTGAGCGACCTAGGGCCATCGTGGCCCTCTTGTTAGCTCACCTGAAGAAAAAGCTGGTGAACACTCTAGAAGTCACTTTTTTGCCCAAACAACATAAAATTTGCGCAGAACATTTGTTCTTAAAATATCTCGGCTGAGTTCGAAAATGGTTCCATTCCGTAGAAAAACATGGCCGCCGGGGGGCGGGCAGTTTTCCTTATCTGGCTATAGAAAAAGCTTGTGAACACTCTAGAAGTCACATTTTTTGCCCAATCAACATGAAACTTGCTATGAACATTTATTTGTATGATATCTCAGCCGAGTTTGAAAATGGTTCCGATCCGTTGAAAAACATGGCCGCCAGGGGGCGGGGCAGTTTTCCTCATATGGCTATAGAAAAAGCTTTTGAATACTCTAGGAGTCACATTTTTTGCCCAATCAACTTGAAACTTGCTCAGAACATTTGTTCTTATGATATCTCGGCTGAGTTCGAAAAGGGGGCGGGGCAGTTTTCCTTATATGTCTATGTTGAAAACTTTAAAAAGCTTGTGAACACTCTAGAGGCCACATTTATTGCTCACTCTTCATGAAACTTGCCCAGAACATTTGTTATTAAAGTATCGCGGACGAGTTCAAAACTGGGTCATGTGGGGTCAAAAACTACGTCATTAGGTCAAAGATTTATAGTCCAATCATCAAGAAACTTGCTCAGAACATTTGTCCCAATGATGTCTCAGACGATTTCAAAACTGGTTCATGTGGGATCAAAAATTAGGTCACTAGGGCAAATTGAAGAAAAAGCTTGTGAACACTCACATTTTTTGCCCAATATTCTTGAAACTTGCTTTGAACATTTGTTTCTTGACAAATTTGAAACTAGCTCATGTCGGGTCAAAACTAGGTCACCAGGACATATTGAAAAAAACGCTTGTGAATACTCTAGATGCCACATTTATTGCTCAGTCATCATGAAACTTGCTCAGAACATTTGTCCAAATGATATCTGGGACACGTTTGAAACCAGGTCACATGGGGTCAAAAAATAAGTCACCAGGCCAAATAGAAAAAAAGCAGCTTGTGAACACTCTAGAGGGCACATTTTTAGCCGAATCTTCATGAAACTTGCTCAGAACAGTAGTTCCTTAGCCCCTCAGGCGAGCGACCTAGGGCCTTATGGCCCTCTTGTATGAAGTTTATCAATAATTATTCAAATTTTATTAATCAAACAATTATTATTTTTCCCAGGTTTAGGTGAATTGACGTTAAAATTCCCAATTTCATGGGCAAAGGTAATATTCCCAAAATGGTGAAAAAAGCCCTGACCATGTAGCCATACCAAGATTAATGATTTTGTTTACAGTATAGACTGTACTAACTAAATGTTTCAGCCCCCGTTACACCCTAACATACTAACTCATCTTAACCACGAGACCTTCTAGGAGATGCAGAGTACTAGGTGCTTCACACTGGGCACTAAAAGACCCAGAGTTTCCTCTCGAACGGGCGCCTTCTGTATCTTGGACTACCCCCCGTTACCATTTTAAATCAAGCATAAAATTGTTGTACATTTTGTGTATGGTTCAGTAGCCTTGTAATACACAATAAAAGTTAAATTGATTCCACCGTAACCCAACTTGAAGTCTTCAGGGTTAATGGCCATATGGTAAAACTATAAAACATTCAAAGCATACACACTGAAAATGAACCTTGTCAGACTGTTTGCATGTCTGAACTAGATTATTATAAATACAAGCAACAGAAATAAAGGTTGCATATGTATTTATTAGCTCACAACAGTGTTAGTTGGAAGGATGGTCATGCCTTTTATTTTAATATTTATCAGTTATAATTGGATTCCTTTTTAGTCTCCTACCGGTGTTTCACCGGAGGGGACTATAGGTTTGCCCTCCGTCCGTCCGTCACGCTGTCTGTCCGCAAAATATTGTTCCTGCGATAACTCAAAAAGTACCGAAGATACTTTGATGAAACTTAGTATACATATAAATGGAAATGTGAGTATTATGCCCGACCTTTTATTTTTCTCCAGAGGTCAAGGGTCACGTGACTGTTACTAAAAATATAAAAAAACTAAAACAAACTGGATCCTGCGATAACTCAAAAAGGACTGAAGATATTTTTATGAAACTTGGTATACCTATAAACGGCAATGTGAGGACTATGCAGGACCTTTTATTTTTCACCAGAGGTCAAAGGTCACGTGACTGTTACTAAAAATAGAAATTAACTAAATATTGTTATAATTTGAAAAGTACATATTATAAGATATGACCATGAAACGTGGTACAAAGATTGACCTATATGTTTGCAATCCGTCTGTGTGTCTCTCTATCCGTTCGTCCATATGTTTGTCCGTCCATCTGTCTGTCCATCCCTGAAACCTGGTTCCTGCAATGACTCACAAAGGACTGAACTTATTTGAATGAAACTGGGTATACATATGAACGACAATATGGCAATGCGAGGATTATGCACGACCTTTTTTTTTCACCAGAGATGAAAGGTCACGTGACTATAACTAAAAATAGAAATAAGCTAAATACTGTAGTAATTCGAAATCGACATAAGATATGACCATGAAACTTGGTACAGAGAATGAACAATAAGTTTGCCATCTGTCTGTGTCTCGTTCTGTCTGTTCGTCCGTATGTCTGTCCGTCCGTCCCCAAAACCTGGATCCTGTGATAACTCGGAAAGTACCGAACACACTTTGATGAATCTTTGTATACATATCAACAGCAATGTGAGAATTATGCACGACCTTTTATTTTTGAACAGAGGTCAAAGGTCACGTGATTGTTACTTAAAATAGAAATAAACTTAATACTGTAATAATTCGAAAAGAAGATAACATATGATCATGAAACTTGGTACACAGAATGGACTATATGATTGCCCTTTGTCAGTTTAGTATTGCAATAACTCAAAAAGTAACTGGAATGTCTGGTCAGTGTTACTAAAATAGAAAAAAAACAACTTAATACTGCAGTGACAAATGGGATTTGAATATGAAACTTTGTACATCTACAGATAAAGGGTGATTTGACAGTATTGCACAATGTTTAATTAGTAGGGGTTTTCACCTGTAGGGGACTCCTGTATTGCTTGCAATACTTTCAAAGCCTTGTTGATTTATAATTTGATGTCGCTTTTTTGTTGGCATATTTACTTGTACCAGCTTTATGTTGGTATTTCACGGTGAATATGGTCACCGCACACTGCTGAAATAATATTGGAATGCATGGTCACCGCACACTGCTGAAATAATATTGGAATGCATGGTACCCACACACTGCTGAAATAATATTGGAATGCATGGTCACCGCACACTGCTGAAATAATATTGGAATGCATGGTCACCGCACACTGCTGAAATAATATTAGAATGCATGGTCACCGTACACTGCTGAAATAATATTGGAATTTAAGCCACACATGAACGTGTAATTTTCGTAAAATAGTGCTAACATGGTGTAGATCTCGGTCAAAAACACGAACCTGTATTGAATGATATGCATAATTCGCATTTAAACCTTAAGTTTCAATACAAAGTTTATAATTCCAAACGTATTTTTTCAACTAAAACACAGTGACAAGATCACAGAAACTTAAATGAGCTTCTATCACACGATTTATAGTCCAAATGGAAGAGAAATCTGAATATGTATCTGAAAATTCTCTTATCTGAAAATGTACACTTTTTCACTTCGTCTATGACGAGGGACGAATTTCAGGAAAATATATTATAATAATATTTAGTAGCGATATCTACTGTGGTCCGTAGAACTAAAATTATTGTCAAAATAATGATGAAAACCCAGAGAAATTAACATTTTTGTGCACTGCACTCTGTTGTTTTTTTCCATACGTATGCGGTGCCCATCCATTCATTATAAAAGTAACGTAGTTGTATTACATCAGTATACGGTGACCATATACACCGTGTATTTGCCCCGAAGGAAATTCATTTAATGCTTATTTTTTTACATTCATACTGTATTTTCCTTACATATCCAAGATCTAATCGTTGCGATTTATACCTAGAATACTGGTCTGTTGACAGTAGAAAATCTTAGTAGAATACAAAGACCTTTGGGTTGCCAAATGAATGAATCTTCACTTATGCTTTTCAGCCTAAGATTGGAGATTTCCTGATAGAGAAAGCGGAATGTAAGGATGGAAATATCCCGTTTCTATGGAGATTTAAGAGAGATGGACTGGTCCAGAAGTATGAGAAAAAGGAGGAAGGCGGCAAAGTTTTCTATCAGAATACTTACAATGTAAGTTTGTATTTAATATGGTAGATGTAAAAGTGGTAATGAAGCAGGACATGTATGTGGATGGTCTTGTTATGATTTTGTTTGTTTTCTTGTTTACTCTAATATCTTTGTGAATTGTTAACTGTTGTTAAAATGTTTCGGGGTTTGGGTTAAATTAGTACATATCATAATGGAACAGTTAAATCAAGGCTTACACTACTATTCGCCAAAGAACAGTTAAATCAAGGCCTTCACTACTATTCACCAAAGAACAGTTAAATCAAGGCCTACACTACTATTCACCAAAGAACAGTTAAATCAAGGCTTACACTACTATTCACCAAAGAACAGTTAAATCAAGGCCTACACTACTATTCACCAAAGAACAGTTAAATGAAGGCTTACACTACTATTCACCAAAGAACAGTTAAATCAAGGCTTACACTATTATTCACCAAAGAACAGTTAAATCAAGGCCTACACTACTATTCACCAAAGAACAGTTAAATCAAGGCTTACACTACTATTCACCAAAAAACAGTTAAATCAAGGCCTACACTACTATTCACCAAAGAACAGTTAAATCAAGGCCTACACTACTATTCACCAAAACAGTTAAATCAAGGCCTACACTACTATTCACCAAAGAACAGTTAAATCAAGGCCTACACTACTATTCGCCAAAGAACAGTTAAATCAAGGCCTACACTACTATTCACCAAAGAACAGTGAAATCAAGGCTTACACTATTATTCACCAAATTAGCCACAGTTAAATCAAGGCTTACACTACTCTTCACCAAATTAGCCACAGTTAAATCAAGGCTTACACTACTATTCATCAAATTAGCTACAGTTAAATCAAGGCTTACACTACTATTCACCAAATTAGCCACAGTTAAATCAAGGCTTACACTACTATTCATCAAATTAGCCACAAGTTTGACTATTTGGCTATTTGACTCAAGGAAATTGTGTATAACTGCGTTTGGGCTAAACAAACATCTTTTCAGCTACAACATTTTCTTTAAAAAGCCTACAAATTTGTCCAAAACAGGTTTCCAACAAAGTAAGGTAAGTTTCCAGTCATCGGAGTGGAGCCCTGAAAACACTTGCATTGTGCCATACATGTTACATTATTGGAACATAAGCATTTTCTGAAGGATTCAGTTTCCCATTTCAGTACTCTGACTGGTGGTCATGCTACGCCGACAAGTACGAGAAAGTGGCCGCTAGTGTCTTCTACAAGATGCGCAATGTGGAGAAAGTGCTGCTGACTGGGTCTGTAACCACGGGCAACAAGGAGAACATAAAGTAGGTGGCTTCTTTCTTACCACGTTAATTGCAAAAACAGATTTCAGTGGATTTTGACAACCAGGTCCTTGTGTCAAATGACCCCTGGCATGGAATTTTGAGGGGGTCAAAATACTGAAGTCACAGAAATAGAGAATACACGGTTAGTGTTGAATACAGATAAGTTTATTTAGCGCGGCTTAGAAAACCTAAACCACGAGCGTTGGCGAGTGGTTTAGGTTTTCGTGCCATGCAAATAAACGTATCTGTATTCAACGCTTACCTGGTATTATATTTATCCCATCATTTTCTGTCTTTATTTAAAAAATAAACAAAAGAAAATCGCTGAATAACACAAAAAACATCAAATTTCGTCACGACAATAAACCATATGACGTCATTATAATGTGCGTGTTTGCTGCATTCAAAAAGGTGGAATACAGCTAAGTTTATCCCACGGTGTTATTTCGTTAATGCAGGCATGATGATGGGATAAAGGTTTGTTTCTTCATATTTGCCAAATAATTGGGAAATGATCATTAGTGATAATAAAGGTTGGGAACACAAAACAACTCAATATGTATTACACAAATATTATTTTCTGGTGCTTTTGATGTTGGCAAATGGAAAACAATTGCATCACATGCAAGGCAGATTATTTGCCCAAGTCAGATGTGTGTACATTTCTATTTACATGCGTCAAAAATCAGGATTCTGCATCAATTGATTTCCCTTGCAAAATGAACTGTATTAAAGGAACTAATATAGCAATTAAACATTAAAGACGTTTGCAACAAAAAGAAAATAATTGGGTTAATTTCTCCTTTTGCTTCATTATTTCTTTATTGTTTATAGGTTACAATATGCTAATTTCAATCAATAAATATAAATCTGTGTAAGTCATTAAGTTCCAGTCAATGGTTAAAAGTTCATAAAGCATTATAATTATCAAAACCACGTATACAATGTATTGTCAAACAAATTAGTAAAAAAAAGATCCATTAAATATCTTCATTCTATTTTGGCAATTGATACGTTGTTTTCGTAAACACAAAACATGAAAAAGCTACACAGGTACCCTATTTAAAGTCCAATATTTCCCAAACAAGTTCGGTGACCCATTCTTTTTATTAATGTTTTGATGTAAGTATACATTGTTGCATGTATGTGCGTAATTTAAGAAAATCTGTCGTTCGGAACTAAATATATTGATGCATAATAAATGACGGTTCAAAGGGTATTATAAGTACCCTACTTAATTGTCCAGCCAAATTCATTATTTTAACAGTAATATATAGGTAAAGCGTTTTTTATTATCAAAATACACTTGTATATTGCCAAATAAGACATGTGAAGACATACATATATCAGTTGAAAGAACCATAACTAAAACATTGATAAAAATCCAAACTGAAAAAGTTGCATCGACAGGTACCGTATTCAAAACCCAATATTTCCGGACAAAGGCAGGTGACCCCTATTTTTCAACACTGTTTTAGTTTCAGTATACAATGACACATGAATATGGAATTTTTTAACAAAATCTGTCGTTTGGAACAAAAGGTATTCGAATATTAATTGAAGTTTTCAAAGGCATATTAAATGCATAATTAACCTCATTAAGTGTCCTATAAAAGTCATTTTTTAAATGGTAACAATAGATAATGTGCGTTTTATCATTAAACTGCACTTGTATATTGCCAAACGAAATATTAAAACAAAGATGCATTTAAATTTTTTTCCTTGTTTGAATATGAACGCACTATATAATTGAACAGTGCTAGTCACAAAAACTGAAAAAAGGGCTTCGACAGGTAGCGTATTTAAACCCCAATATTTCCGGAACAAGGCCAGTGACCCCAATTTTTTAAGACTGTTTTAGTTTTAGGATACATTGAATGTTTTAGTTTTAGGATACATTGACACAAGTTTGTGCAAATTTTTAAGAAAATCTGTCGTTGGAAAAAAATTTAAACCCCAATATTTCCGGAACAAGGCCGGTGACCCCAATTTTTTAAGACTGTTTTAGTTTTAGGATACATTGACACAAGTTTGTGCAAATTTTTAAGAAAATCTGTCGTTGGAAAAAAATTGGAATAATTGTTGCGAACGTCTTTAATCAAAAAGAAATTCCAAGAAAACAGTGTCTTTGGATATGAATGATGCTGCATTAAGTAAGTAAAATGTTTTAAATAAGTTCTCTAATTTACAGTATATATATATATATATGTTAACAGTTTTACATCATGTGTCAAGTGAAGTTACGAAATAGTTGATTTGTTCATTGAAAATATTCCCTTAAGATGTATTCAACATGCATATCATTAGTAGACGTTTATGTTGTAATAATTAAATGGTCTAATATTATGATACAGTAAATATAAATATAAGATATAAATACATAAATGTAAATGTACTGGGAGAAAACTCAAATTATTGAAAAGGCCCATAATCTTGATCTGTTTGTGAGATTCCAGTAAAAGATTCTGCAGTGACTAGTTTCTTAGGATATAAAAATATTCCTAGTTCTGTAGTGACATTTTTTAATACATATGAGGCATGTCGTGGGAAACCTGGGCTTAATGCATGTGCCTAAAGTGTCATCCCGGATTAGCCTGTGCAGTCTGCAGTAAGCTGGCATGACACTTTCCACCTACAGTGTATTTATGTTTAGAAGAGACTTCCTTGAAACAGAAAATACCATAAAAGCAAAAAGTGTCGTCTGTGAGTCTGCATAGGCTGATCCGGGACGACACTTTAATGCATAAGCCTGAGTTTCCCACGACACGCCTCATAAACCTCATATAAAATTACGTTGTAATCTTGTCATGGCTAAAAAATGCATTGCCCTTAAAAATCATAGTAAAATACACATCAAAAATATTATTTTTTTTTAGATTTAACTAGTATGATTCAATAAACAAAGTCAAATGTATTAGATATTACTTAGATACAGTAAAAACAAAATTATACGCAGCACACGCCCAACAGTGTTCTCTTTTGGGTTGCTACAGTGTTATCAATAACATGTTGCATGGGGAAATCATAGAAGTTTCACAAAATGTTCAGAAACATTATAAGAATGGCTGCTTTTTTGACGTTTTGTTTTAAATTTTGTATACAAAAAATGTGCATTGTTTTCACTACACTAAGTTAATTGTTATGTTATATTTTTACTAGTGTATAAATACAATATAACAATTTTAAATAGTATTGGATTATTATTATCTGTACATTTTGTAAGTGTATGCCAGTATTTGAAGGGCTATATGTTTTTAATAACAAATAAAATGACATGACAATGCAGAATTGAACCAATAAGCGGCAATGTTCTATTTTCAGAAGCGCCAGCAGTTCTGGGAGCGATGACAAGCAGCAGGATCAGGAGATCTCCTCCACCACCCCAGAGTTGTGTCCCCTTGCAAGCGACAACATTCAACGCGATTTTGAGGTCTGCTGGCAGTAAATTGTACTTGTTTGTTACCAATATTATATATCAATAATGTTATGAGATGGTGAATTAGACAGGTCTCAAATTTAACTGTTTTTCATCACTCTACAAAAAATATGTATCTTGCTTAAATGTCATACGGTTACATATAACTTATGCATTAATTATAATACAGGATTTATATGGAAATAAAATTTGTTTTTAATTTATCTTCAAAAAAAGATCAACAAATATTTTTGGACCTAGAAAGACTCAATGCATAAACATATTTTCTCTCGCATTTTGTAAGCAACACGAAAATGGACTTGCAAAACGAATTTTTAGCTCGACTTTTGGAAGAAAAGGCAAATTATTCTACTCGCCCCGGCGTCTGCGTCGGTGTTCGAGCTAGGTTAAAGGTTTTTCGGTAAGCTAGTTTCTCAGGAATGACTTGAGGGATTTCATTCAAACTTAAAACAGTTATTCCCCACATTAAAATGAACATATAGGCCAAGTTTGATAACTCTAGTTTGAAATTTGTCAAAATTATGGGCCTTTTTACACTTAGAAATTTTACATATGCTATATGGACAGGTTAAAGTTTTTTGGTAAGCTAGTTTCTCAACTTATCGTTTCCACTCTCTAACTTGAGAATGGATTAAGCTATTGTTATGAAACTGCAAACATAGACGCCTTATAGCGAGACCTCGCTAGGGATTGCATATGGGCTGGGTGGGGTTAAGGTCTTTGTTACTAAAAATAGAAAAATGGTTTCCGCTCAATAACTTGAGAACAAATTGAGGTATTTTAATAAAACTGAATACATAGATACCTTATATCAAGACCTCACTTGGGATTGCATATGGGGTGGGTGGAGTCATGGTCAAGGTCACTGTTACTATAAGTAAAAAAACGGTTTCGGCTCAATAACTTTGAACGCATTGAGATATTATAATTAAACTTTATACATACATATCTTATATCGAGACCTCGCTTGAGATTGCATATGGGGTGGGTGGGGGTCAAGGTCACTGTTACTAATAATAGAAAAACTGTTTTCGCTCAATAGCTTGAGAATGCATTTAGATATTTTAATGAAACTTAATACATACATACCTTATATCGAGACATCTCTTGGGATTGCATATAGGGTCAAGGTCACTGTTACTAAAATAGAAAAACGGTTTCTGCTGAATAACTTGAGAATGCATTGAGATATTTTAATGAAACTTTATACATAGATGCCTTATAACAAGACCTTGCTTGGGATTGCGTATGGGGTGGATGGGGTCAAGGTCACTGTTACTAAAGATAGAAAAACGGTTTCCGATCAATAACTTGAAAATGCATTGAGATATTTTAACAAAACTCATACATAGATACTGTATATAGAGACCTTGCTTGGGATTGCATATGGGGTGGGTGGGGTCAAGGTTAAGGTCACTTCAACTAACAAGTTTACTGATGTGCTGACTTAAATGCATTTCATTGGAAAAATTTGGTTTTCGTGGAATTTCCATATTTCTTGTTTTAGAAAAAAAATGCCAGTAACTCTGACAAGCACATGAAAAGTCGAGTGCGCTGTCTTCCGACAGCTCTTGTTTAATTTCATTTTGCAAATTTGCGAGTTTGCGATTGCTAACTTTGCGCCAAGGAGTTAGAGCTGTACAGAAAGGGCAAAAACGGGCAACAAACTAGATTAAGTGTTATGCTTCTTTGTTTATTGATTTAAGCATTCTTTCTTAAAAGAAGATCTAAAAAACGATCTGAACCAAATAAACATAGATTGTATTTGTTGGATCACTATTCGATTTATTACCACGCCTTTAAGTAAAAGAAATGATGTGCCTTGTGGGAAAACCCAGCTTAATGCATGTCCGTAAAGTGTCGTTTGGGATAAGGCGCCTCAAATGATGTCCTGGATTTCTAAATGGCTTAACGCATTTGTCAAGTAAATCTTGTTGATTGGTAAATTTTGCTGGTAAATACATTGTGTAGTTTGACTTGTGACTAAATGCACATTGCTATTGTAATTTATTATACCTCACTTTGTATACAATGATAAATTCCTATTACCCGAGAAAGAGATATTTTGACTGTAAAAAATATTTTAACTTTCTTGACACGCGACCAAGTGCAAGTGACTGTCATTTTAAACGTCATATAAGGGTAAGTAACTGCATCAGTGTTTTTAGCCACATCATGAAAAGATTGCCACCCTTGTCGTAACGTTACTATTCCATGTGTAAACAAGCCATTCTCTTCAAAGTTAACTGTAAGAAAAAAGTTTGCAAGTATTTCTGAAGTTGAAAGAAGATTTAGGAATTCTTCAATCTTGATGGGCAAAATTAAGCATGTGTTTAACCTGTTTTTACTCGATTTTGTTCGGTATAATAAAATTAATATCATATGGGAGCGTGTGTGACATTGCTATTGTCAACCCTCGACACAGAATGTCACCACTCAACATTCGCCTCGGGTGACATTCTGCCCTCGGGGTGACAATATCAATATCGCACACACTGCCATACGATATTTATATAATGTCATCTTATCTCAGGGTTACCAGCAGACTTGAAAAGTCAGGGAAATTTGATTTTTTTTTCAAGGTCAGTGAATTGTCAGGGAAAATAGGCCTGAAGGTAAAACATAATTGATACACATTTGAAGGTTATGGCTATGGCAGTCTTCAGATGTTTTGAATTACTAAAATGTATGTATACATACATAATATGCATATTTTTAGTCAGATATATAGATAATAATAATAAGAAGAAATATGACAGTTATCAGTTATTAAAATTGCTTACCCTTGTTGTATGTAACATAAGATAACAAAATGGCTATGGGAGGATTTGGACGGCTAAAAGGGGAGGAGGAGGCCGTTGAAAATGGATGCTTTTGGTCAGTGAAAAACTGGATTTAGTCAGGGAAAAGTCAGGAAAGGGGAGGAGGAGGCCGTTGAAAATGGATGCTTTTGGTCAGTGAAAAACTGGATTTAGTCAGGGAAAAGTCAGGAAAGGGGAGGAAGAGGCCGTTGAAAATGGATGCTTTTGGTCAGTGAAAAACTGGATTTAGTCAGGGAAAAGTCAGGAAAGGGGAGGAGGAGGCCGTTGAAAATGGATGCTTTTGGTCAGTGAAAAACTGGATTTAGTCAGGGAAAAGTCAGGGAATTTTGTTGCCAATTACAGATTGGCTCGTTTGTGTTGGACATGAAGGACAGGAGGAACGTGGACAACTTCCACATCTGGAAGATCGAGTCCTCGATGCTCATTAAGAAGTACGAACCCTGCTGCCACCAGGGGAAACTCCTGCATAAACCCGTGAAAATTGTAAGTGATTACAACATAGCGTGCCACTTTGTAAGTTATGATTGTATTAGAATCAGTATAGAATCTTCAGGAAATGTTATCATCATAATTTATTTGAATAGAAAGCAAGATAATTTTTTCCTGCCGTATATCTTGGAAAAAGCATATTAAATAAAAATTTATAAAGAAATTCCTTACATGTTCAGGAGAGGTAAATCTTTATAATTTGTTGGAGAAACTAATTGTAACAATGACATTTTTGTGATTTTAATGCTGGTTGTCATATAAGATGAACCACATACAGTAAAACTTTTTTATCTTGAGCTTCTTTAACTCATATACCTACAATAACTGGAGCAATTCTCACAGGCACTTTAACTTGAGCTTCATTAACTCATATACCTACAATAACTGGAGCAATTCTCACAGGCACTTTAACTTGAGCTTCTTTAACTCATATACCTACAATAACTGGAGCAATTCTCACAGGCAAAGTCATTTATACCTTTAACTTGAGCTTCTTTAACTCATATACCTACAATAACTGGAGCAATTCTCACAGGCAAAGTCATTTATACCTTTAACTTGAGCTTCTTTAACTCATATACCTACAATAACTGGAGCAATTCTCACAGGCAAAGTCATTTATACCTTTAACTTGAGCTTCTTAACTCCTATACCTACAATAACTGGAGCAATTCTCACAGGCAAAGTCATTTATACCTTTAACTTGAGCTTCTTTAACTCATATACCTACAATAACTGGAGCAATTCTCACAGGCAAAATCATTTATACCTTTTTAAGAAGTTTCCACCTTTAACTTCAGCTACGATAACTCGAACACAGATGTTAGTCCTTAAAACTATGTTATATTGATTTTTTCCCTGGGTAACTCTCGTATAGTGATCCTCTGGCAGGCGCAAACTTTGCACTTCTTGCGAGCTGCTAACGGATTAAGGGGGATTTACATCGGAAAATTTAACAAATGTCAATTAGGAGGATTAAACTAGCCTATAGGACAATATTGATCCGTTCTTTAGGTTTAATGTATTGTCTGATTGGTGTGTACTGTAAAACATATGATAGAATAATTATTGACAAATTAGTTTTTTATTACATATGTACATTGTACTTTGGTTTTATTAACAAAGTTAATAATAAATATTGTAAATATTAATGTTTCCAACATATAATTAGTACTCTTGACGATCAAGCGTCTTAGTAAATGTTTCACACTTCACAGTATGATGGCAACATTGATAGCAAAAGAATTTTAATAACTTGAGTATTTTAATCATCCTAATCAGA
>CM051027.1:35700117-35720117 GCA_027627225.1 Congeria kusceri | reverse complement strand
CGACCTGATTGTTTTTGTTATTTAAATTTTTTTCTAGATGAAAACAAAAATGCAGTAACAAAACCAAAATTTTAAAAAAAGACAATAAGTTAAAGCGTGTCAAACACCGTCGAGAGTGTACGACTGTTTTTACAAGATAGGTCCGTCAAACAATCAAGTCCGAGCTTTCTGAATGGCTAAACCGTTGTCAATCAAATCTCGTTGTAGGTCAATTCAACCTAAATCATGTTGACTTTATGTTAATGTTTATATAATAAACAATACAATGTATCATTATTGTAATTGCCATGTTTATTGCAAAAATGTGTTTACAATCGAATTTATTTTTTATTTTTTTTTATTTTATTTTCCAACTGAACATTGGTTTCAAAACACGTCCGAGAAGCTTAAGATAAAAAAGCTGTGGCCTAAACTTCGGTCACCTTACCAATGTCATGTTCACGTGTGCATTGGCCTGATCCAAGTACGCCTACCACATCATCAACGAGTGGGTAATGTATAATTGCCTTCAAAACGTCGGGGATCAGGTTCGGGTGTATAATTGCCGTCTAGACTTCGGGATCAAAATCATTTATGATTCTAAATGTGGTGTTAACACTCGTTTGATAATCAGCCAATAAAGTTAATGAGTCGGAGCATATAATAAATAAATAAATATCTTAGTTGTTATGAAACCGTTTAGGCGTTAAAAAAATATGTTTGTTTGGGGGGGGGGGGCGGGGGAGGGGGGGGGGGGGGACGTACCCGACCTAACCTAAAAAAATGACCCGACCCTAGAACATTTTATTGGGTTTGTCAGATTTTTGTTTTATTTACGTTTTTCAATAATAAAATGTGTTTTGGATAAATAAGTGTTTTGTTTTTATAGTATCCACTTATAAACAGTCTTTAAGGATATTACTGATATGTTTTGAATATTTGTTCAGTTTTAGAATCTTCAAGTTGACCATTTACCCCCCCACCCCCCCCCAAAAAAAAAAAAAATTCCGACCTACCTACCCTAATTTTGTGGGGCATGTTACCTTTTTTTACGCCTTAATAAATTTCAAGGCCGGTATGTATGCAACAGATCTCATCGGCGATGTTTTTAAGTTTAAGCATACGATGGAATGTGTTGTTGTTTTAGGCTGAAACAACCGTGACAACGATGTACAGTTTATGTTCATTTGCCATGATCCGTCAGTCAATTCAGTATCCAGGGTCCTTATTCCAGAAACATCTTAAGTTTATCTTAAAATATTATCACTTAAGTTCAAATTTTTTTAAGGTAATATTTTTAAAACTACACGTAAATTAATTAATCAAATCAAAGTTAAGTAAATATTACTTAATAATAAGTTGACAATTAGTGAACATTTAGCAGAATTTTATGTTTACTTGGAATAAACTGCTTACAAAAAATGTCAATTTTAAGGCTAAGGATAGGACTTTACTTAAGATGTTTCCGGAATACGACCCCAGGACTACGAGTGCTCTCTGTCGCAGGATAAGTTTCAACTGAAAATTTTTGTACAATAAAAACACTTGCTGAACATGCTAATCCTTACTTTAATAGGCGAATATTTAATACTAAATCAGTTATTCGGTTTAAGAATGTTCGAATTCACGTAATCAGCTTGACTGAAACGTTATTGTGTCTCATGTTGGTCGTTTTGTCTTAAAGCAAATCCACGGTTTCAATTTTATGATCTTCGTTGATGGCTAACTTTCTGAGTGACTAATATCCCCACATAACATTATCATTTACTTAAATGTAATGAATCGTTCGCATTATACGGACTGTTATTAGATTAATTATAATCAATTTTGGCTGAGGTGGCTGCTCAAAGAAAAAGTTTATGTAATTATGACAAATGTATAGTCTCATGCATGACTTGATTTGATATATAAATGAAATCAGAAAGCGTCGAGTTTTACTTCACGAATCTACTCGTTACATACTGACAAATTTACCATCGCTATGCTATTAAATCAACCAAGTGCAATCAATAAGTAACAATATTTGTACTTTTGAAAATGAATACCTGCAATCGGATTCTGTTGTAAAATTGCACGTGCCTGTTGTATCAGTGACCTGTATGTTATGATTGACAAAACAAAGCTAATCAAAACGGTCTGGTCTGGATTGTCTCCGCATAAACGATTGTGTTATTTTCCTTTACCCATAGTAGCAGTCGTACAAACTTCAAGTACAGGGTTTTGTGATATTTTATAAAACGAATTTTATAAGATTAATAAATTGCTTGAACGGTTTGAAAACAACAACAACAGTTCTTTAAGTCGTGCATTATACTTGTAGCTCGGACGTCCTGACAAATGATGAGAAAATATAGCATTAGATGACAACATATACTATCCTAATGCGAGAAAGCTTTCAGCGCTGAAAGGTCCATCCTTCCCTGAAAGCAGCTGTCCAGAAATATGTTAATGAAAATAAAACTTCGCAGAACTTGTATCTTATGGATATCTTACCGATCAAAATACAAAAACCGCATTAAAATCGGTAAAATAATAACGTTTGGAAACTTTATATCGATGTAGTTATCCGTATGCGATAGGCTGGTGATGCCTCTGGAGTAAATCAGCATATACAATAGTGTATATTCCGTTCGTACCAAGCGTTTTCGAACGTAGACATTATAAAATGCCTTTCGTAAATAAGAAACAGTTTTCAGTCGAATAAGCGTCATCAACGTCCGTTAAAACTAATGCCAATATAAGATGCATTAAATTATGATCTGTAGACTGTGGCTTTAATTAACAAGAACAAACTTCACTGAGGTGTATAAAACAGGTATACAACTGACGCACGTATGATTACCTTTATATCGTAGGCGGCAGCGGCGTACGCTCCCCATCTGAAATTGATCAGCATTCGATTTTTCAAACCTCGCAATAACTTAAACCTATGCGTTTCACTGCCAATGAAGCGTTATTCAATCAACATTTGGTAACCAAACCCGTTATGTTGTATTTTAATTAAAGTGTTCCTTTTTGTCGATATTGCACCTAACCCTATCATATAAGACAGATCAAAAGCATTTTGTAAGCAGTTACTGAATATATCCGCCCTCTCAAACACAAAACCCTGTAACCGCGCCTGTATATGCTTTTTGATTCACTAACATAATTATCAAGTTTAAATCAATAACACTCTGCCAAGCGAAACGTTTTAGGTAAGTCATTAATTTTACCAAAAATAATGACCGGTAATTTTCTCTAATTTTTTCAAGTAATCTTACGAAACAAAATCTCCACCTATACCTGAGTCTATCTGGGGAATATAAAAATAAATGAATACGCAGGGTAAATGATCTGGACTGTATTCTAGAAACAGCCCAATGTTACCTGTAAATACTTTCCCTAAAACTACAATATTTGCAATGTAATATTTCCAAAATTGCATATTAACCTCTTTACAGTTAAGTTAACAAAAGTAAATGATGTAGAGTTAAATGATGTAGAGTTAAATGATGTAGAGTTAAATGATGTAGAGTTAAATGATGCAGATTTAAATGATATAGAGTTAAATGATGTAGAGTTAAATGATGTAGAGTTAAATGATATAGAGTTAAATGATGTTAAACACAATGTCATATGTACACGTGCATAAACTAGTTTCCAAAATTATGGGTATTAAATGATAAGGCGTAAAAAAATTTGTTTGTTTCAGGTCACATGCCCAAAAAAATTAGTGTAGGTAGGTAGGGAATTTTTATTATTATTTTTATTTTTTTATTTATTAAACGGTCAACTTGAAGATTCTAAAACTGAATTAATATTCAAAACATTCATCTTATATCATTGAACATTGTATTGAAGTGAATGCTATCAAAACAAAACACATATTTATCCCAAAACATTTAATTATTGGAAAAAAAGTAAAATAAAAAATATCCGACCCACTCAATTAAATGTTCTACGGTCGGGGCTTTTTTTTAAGGTAGGTCGGGTAACCTGAAACAAACATAATATTTTTTTACGCCATATGATGATCAGATTTTACTTAAGGTAAACACTAGTATACAGTTCAGATCTTTTACTTAACGTGGTGCCAATAATAATCCGTTAAAATGTATTTGCCCTTTGTTTTCATGTTCAACAGTGTTGTCTATGGGGTACCATTAGGTCCTTAATTAGTAAGACCCTGTCCGACTTGAGGTAGGGGTAGGTCCTACGTCCTAATGAATTTCGACCCTTTAGTGCGCAGTGTTAGAACGTGTGGTATTATTAGGTCCTAAATTGGTAGGACCTGGTCCGACCTGGAAGAAGCAGGTCCGACCAGGTCGGATCTGAGGTAGAGGCTGGTACGACCTCATTTAAACAGTTACTACCTTGTAGGACCAGCCCCTACTTCAGGTCCGACCTGGTCGGACCTCGTTTGCTGAAATAATGACACTCCAGTACGTCAACGCCTAAATTGGTAGGACCGTATTTGTCATGTTGTATTTATATTGGCCAATGAATAGGGATGTTACAAATTCTTAGCAAAAAGTTAACGAAATAACAAACGTGCGAAAACAGGCTCTATACGTTTCCTACTAATGCGTACAGAAGGGTCGAAATTCATTTAGAGGTAGGAACTGCCCCTAACTCAGGTACAACTTGGTTGGACCTGCTTCTACCAGGTACGACCAGGTCCGGCCAGGTCCTACCAATGTAGGACCATATATTGCTTCAGAACCTGTAAACAGTAGCGGCGTACTAGAGGGTGTTAAATGTCACAAACGAGGTCCGACCAGGTCCGACCAGGTAGTAGCTGCTTTGAATAGGCTCTACCAGCCCCTACCTCAGGTACGACCTGGTCGGACCAGGTCCTATCAATTTAGGACCTATTGGTACGCCACGTTTATTTGCTGACTCCTTCCACTACAAAACCCATATCGTTTACTACTTGTGTAAAACTCTAATGGGGCGTATCGACGGTAGGCCGTCAATTCCATTTTCAAAAACAACAATTAATTTACAGAGAATTCATATCGAAGCATTATCAAATACGATAGTCTTGTTCAAATAAGCAACTAGTTGTCATTGATGACACTTTCGTGGGCGCGGGAAAATTCTTATTATTATTAGTAGTAAAATCGATATGAATGAAAGTTTCAGAATGTACTGTGCATGAGCAACATTGAATGTCTTGTATAGTGGTGGGATGCTTTCATTCAAGTGCACGAATAAATTGTAGAATGAGTTCGAATCGTTTTGGAACCTGTTATCCCATTTTTGTCTTTGTAAAATATTCTCAAACAATATATGAGGCGTGTCGTGCCGGGCATTAAGCATGTGCGTAAAGTGTCGTCCCGGATTAGCCTGTGCAGTCCGCACAGGGTAATCCGGGACGGCACTTTCCGCCTACAGTGGATTTAAGTTTAGAAGAGACTTTCTTGAAACAGAAAATACCATAAAAGCGGAAAGTGCCGTCCCGTATTAGCCTGTGCGGACGCACATTAAGACCGGTTCTCCCACGACGCGTCTCATATGTGTTATTAAGAAAGTATTAATATATTTCCCGCGTATTTTTGCGAAGAAATACCGTTGATATGCACCTTTAAGGCAACAAATATCCCTTGTATTTAATAGTTGTTCTTGTGTGTATGCAGTGATTTTTTAATGCGTGGGAGTGTTAACTAGTTTACCAAGCCACGCATCGCGCTTTTTACACCTACGGTGTTCTCTAGTAAACCGTCGACTAAGTGCCGATTTGTGCTCAGGGGCCCAACGTACACTACAACTAGTTTGCATGTTTCGAAACTATTTTTAGCAACGATATTGTTGATAATTTGTCAGATAAAGACACACTCGCATAGCTAAAGAAAAATAAATTAGTCAAGTTAGTGATCGGAATCAGTCCTAAAAATATTCGCTGATTAATCAGAGCCCAAAGTGAGTGATTAATCAAATAATCATGACTAAATATGTGGATTTTTATTGTTCAAGAGAAATGTTTCACCCAATCATGTTTTCACCAATTTAAATGTTTGTCAATTTATTTTGTTTATACTTGATTTTAGTTTAAACAACAATGGATTGAATTTGCAGATTTGCTGTTGATAAAACCAAAAAGTAATAATGGTATTTTAACTGCTTAACTTAATTAGACTACGAAGTTAATCATTTATTAATATTGACATATATCTACAAAGGCACTTTATAGAGAATATATAGTGTACAATGCCAAGCTCACGTCCACCTTGAAATTGAAGTGATTTGTCGGTTATTCATGTAATGTAAAAGGCATAACATCTAACTAAACTAAGTACAAGCTCTTTATAAGAAAGTACATGTACATATGAGTAGAATACATATTTACGATTTAAAAACCACAGGCAAGCATTTACTTGCACAATGTGTATTACACAAATGATCAATAATAAGGTATTTACCAATCCGTGCTAAAATAGATATAAATTTGTGAAAATCCTTTAATGGACACACTGACAACCTATAAAGAAATGTTTAATAGCATTGTACATGTATATTGCATTGGATGTACAATGTATGCTATTAAAATACCGGTATATTAGTAGTTTAGAACTACAAAACACTATTTTCTGACAACATAATACATAACAAATAGTACCAGTGACATGTACTCATTTCCTTAATTAATTTTTCCCATCGTCATCGTCACGTCATGGCTCTGTTCGTCATGATTATTTGACGAAATGATTACCCGGTAATCAGCCCATCACTAAGTCAAGTATTTTGTAAAATCATGCACTATGCGAGCGGAATATTGTTTTCCTAGCGTCCCATGTTAAAGCTCAAAACGTGTATGCATACGCGAATACTAGTTATATTTTGCCATTAGCTATTTAATCATTAGTGTTTTAATGGCTGATAAAGTCAACTCACATCTTTACTGTGTCATGCAAATAAATATGTTTACATCACATTTGCCGACTTAAATAAATATTTATATTAAGGTGATAGGCTTAATAGGCCGGATGTTATGCCATATTTATGTTTAACCGTTACACTTTTATATTGTCTATAAAATGATATGCACATGTCACTGTGATTAACAATTTACTTACTTAAATATATATGTACTGACTTGTTTGTTTTGTTTTCAGGTAATGTTGGAGCTTGGCAACAACAGTCGAAAATCTCCGCTTGAAAACTCGCTGTTCTTTGTTTGAACAAATATTTAAAGGCCTAGTTTAATCCTTCTTTATTTGCCCCCCCACCCCCCCCAAAAAAAAATAAATAAAAAATAAAATAAAAAAATAAATAATAATCTGGGGTATCATACCCCTGTGTATTGGCACCCTACTGTGGTCACAGTATGGTGACCCTTATCAGCTGAGATAATACACTGAGATATATTGAAACAGTGCACAAAGCCATCGCTTAGTTAGTCAGCTGAGAGAAACGATTGCAGATAATGATAAGACATTTTATGGTGGACCAATACACTGAGTGGAATACTCCATGGAGTGGACAGACATTCCTTAAACTAGACCTTTAAGATAGGATTTATTTAAGAAGTCACATCGTCTGTAACCTATATTTACAGAGTATATGTACAAAGAACATTGTTTCATATTTGAAAAATAATTTGTTGCATATTTATTATGGTTATTAATTACATTTTGAACTACATTATAATTTTGACCCGAAACCATTTATTCAAAGGTTTTCGACTGTAAATTATTATTTTTAACAAAGTAATAATATATTATTCATTAATGGACTTGAATTTTATAAACATACAGTTTTTTGCAGAAATTTTGAAACAAATGACTAATTGCATATACAACATAGCTTAACACACAAAACATGCGCGTTATAGGTCATGTGACTGGCTACTGCCCAGTTTAGTTAAATGCATTCGTTCCTCCACATGTCGTCCCTCGTCCAGACACTTGTGAGTTCATTAATGGTCATAATACCACACATGTAATCTATAGGCAATTCGAGAGAATGAGTCGCGTGACCTACTTTTTACTTTGCAGGCTACGAAGCACGAACAATCGATATCCGCTTCCTCCTATATGGCGTACCTTTTGGGTCAAATGTACATATACGCCAGCTAGCTAAATATAGATGTAACTGTTGTTATAAAATTGTAACCGCAGTTACAATTTTATGACTGCAGTTATAAATTCATAAGGCAGTTACATTTACAAATAGAACTGCAGTAAAAATTTATACCAACAGTCATAAAATATGGCAATGACATAAAATTATAACCGCGGTTACATCCTACGGCTATTTTGTCCCGTTGCTGATTAGTGGACATGTTGAGTGGCATGCATTCATCTATTCAAAGGCAAATCGGGTTACTATATTTTAAATAATTCAAGGCCCATAACTCCACAGTTCCTGGTGGAAATTTGGCTGATTATCGAACTTGGCCAAGATATTATGCCTACACAAACATTTTGATTAAATTCGATGAAGATAATGGTTGGGCGAAAACTTTTGGAAGTTATCAGCGGAAAAGAATGTGGTCTACCAACCGACAAACAAACCAACGGACCGACCGACACACCGACCGACATTTGCAAAGCAATACAACCTGCCAAGGGGGAATAATTATGATTTAATAAATAATAATATTAATACATTGTGATAAAACGTAAGTTCGTTTATGTTCATGGGATACAAATTAATTCAGTATTGATAGTATAGTATTCAAATATGTTATAGTATAATATTTCGGAGTGCGATTTCGTACATACGATTTTTAGAAATGAAATATACAACTGTTCGTGCACATGGTTTGTACAATGAAATATACAACTGTTCGTGCACATGGTTTGTATATGTGCACACAACTGTTGTCACAAAGATAACCAATTTTGACAGCCCACGGTCGTTTGAAAATAAAATCATTTCATCATTCATTATATGTTTGTCGATGGAGTAATAAACCCGTCCAACCAAATGTGAAGATTAAAGATGAAATAAAACATTATGTTTCCTGAATCCGACGATTACTCTAACCAAATCGCTTCGCAAATTACGGAAATTTATTTATCTGTTTCTGTCTGATTATGTTCAAAACATCCATTAATAACCATTCACAGTGAAGAATTTGCCACATAAACCATAAGCGTGTAAATTATTTCAACTTCGTTTTGTTTTGTTGCTCCGTAAACAATCAATTATGCTTGTTCAATTGCGCTTTACTAGTGACTTACTTTGTGCTGTTTATCGGGCCCGGCTAGCTCAGTTGGTACAGCGCTGGATTGTCAGTCCGGGGTTCGTGAGTTCGAGCCCAGGCCCTGCGACATTACTTGTGTGGGGATTGGTCATGAAATTATTTCTACTGCCATTGCCCCCCCTACCCCTGATCAAGTAGGACAGTTGACAGTTACTGGCATAAGTATGTGCACTTGGTACTGGTAAACCGCTTACATCGGCAACGCTTGCCAAGGGAAAGTGTGAGTAGGTTAACTTACCGCCGAGATATGACTGAATTACTGTTAAAAACGGCGACAAATCCAAATAAACAAACAAACAAACTCTGTGCTGTTTCTTAATTTACGTACGTCGTTTCATGGTAATTGCTAATTTGCTGTCAATTTGTGATATGCATGTCGAGGAAAAGATTAGTTTCTTCGTGTTATTAGTTATATTTAGCAACGTACAATATATCACGATCAAACCGTTGGTTTTATATGCAATTGCATATGCATATTTGGTGGTATAGTTTCAAAATATGATTCCAAAGAGTAAATAATGTAAATTTGAAATAACTGTTTTCAGTGTCCGACAAATTTTAAAATTACTGGTAGTCAAGAGACTACCATTGTTTTATTGGTTGCCCAATACTTTTTACACGTATCCATAGATAGATAGATTTATTCAGGTTAAAACACACACGTTTACAACACATGACAAATTCAGTCTTAGAAACAATGGTATAACTATCGAGTGATTCTTAAAACTATCAAAAGGAACAGCACTTGAATTTACTCAACTACATTTGAATAGGCTAAAGGAACAGCTATTACGAGGCAAGATAACATTTGTTGGAATCAATTAATTCGAGTAAATAGATGGAAGTTAATCATAAACCAATCAGAAAGAGCAAAATATTTATCAAAGTCATTTAATTGTTTCAAAAGTGCATTAAACGGTAAGAATAGTAATATTTATGGTACATTATTATATTGTCATAAATAAATAAATATAAATATAATTACTTAACAATAAATTAATGTGATACATTAATGTAAATTTAATACAGATAATTAAAACAATTTAGGTAAAATTGTCCAGTAGGCTTATGCTTTGAAATTATAGTAGCCCAATGGACAAATCTCGAAGCCCCCGGACTCCGGGCATTGGATTTTTCAGACACTGCTTGCTTCATAAACGAGCGTGACATGGAGCTAACGTGTTCATTCAATGCTGTTTTACTCTTTTTACAAGGGCATACAATACATTTCTACGTTTGCCATTTTCTCTTGCATTTGTCAGCAAATCAATGAGTTAACGTGTTCATTCAATGCTGTTTTACTCTTTTTTTCAAGGGCATACAATACATTTCTACGTTTGCCATTTTCTCTTGCATTTGTCAGCAAATCAATGAGAAACGTGTAGTTTAATTCCCACAATGTTTAGAGCGAATGTTCATAATTTTAATGTTAGATATTATCACATGGCCGGTATGTTTGCGTAGATAGTAAATGTAACTCAAGATTGAACTTTCAAAGGTGTTTAAAAAGCGCCGTTTAGCACATGTATGGTATTTATAAATTTTTAGAATTATTATATTTCCATTCTTGAAAATATGATACAACATAGGTACCCATTGTGAAATGCAATATGAGGAAATTACTATATAACAAATCAGACAAGTTATGAATAATATAACATTAGTGTGTTTGGACAGAAACGAGTGATACTATGAATAAGCAATATATTAATCAAATATTTTATGTTGTATTGACATGATGCTCAGGCGTTTCATACGGTGCATACACAATTTTCAAAAATTAAATATTATAATATAATCACACTGTGCGTATGTATCCAAATACACATAATTTGTGCATGCATAAAATGATATCACTGTGATACCCAGCATTATTAACCCACGTAAGGCCATACACTTTATTTGAAAACAATCGCGGTTCTTTGCATCCATTATTTTTGTCTCTTGAAAAAGTGACCCGCCATACATAATGTATTTAGTTAAGATGAAATAAAATTGAGGCGTGTGCGAAAACAGGGCTTAATGCATGGGTGTAAAGTGTCGACACGGATTAGCCTGTGCGTCACTTTTCGCTTTTAATGTATTTTCTGTTTCAAGGAGTCTCTTCTAAAAATAAATCCATCGTAGGCGGAAAGTGCCGTCCTGGATTAGCCTGTGTTGACCGCACAGACTGATCCGGGACGACACTACGCACATGCATTTAGCCCGATTTTCCCACGAAATGGCCTCAAATATTTGTTGACGTTATCTAAACCAATCGAGTACTCCAAGCAATTCGCTTTTGCAAAAAATACATCACAGGAAGTTATCAATTGTTTTTCTTTCAGTTGAAAAATGTCCGTCGTGGTGAATAATTAACCACGCATACCGGATATTTAAATAATTATATTTTAACAATCTTTCAATGTTGTTTGGTTTTGCTTCTTCACAGTCAGATATGCGTGTCTGATTGCACATTATTGATTTACTTTGTACTGTTTGATATTTATATACACCGTGCGATGGTTATGTAATGTTAGCATGATGATAAGAACCAGTACCGTTTTATATTATGTAAGAAATACGGATATTTGTTAGTTTCGATTTTCTATCCACTTTTCCTGGCCGATAATTATAAAATGGTTATTTTACTATCTGTCAGACTTCATATATTAAAAATATTTAGACAAAAACACAAACAAAGAAACACAAAAAGATAAATATGTTTGATATTTTTTTATTCCCAAGCATTATAATTATATCCGAAATAGTTTATACATTTAACCATACATTTCTTGTAATCCTCTATGAATACAGTTCTGCATATGGTTACCATAAGTCTATATTTGAATAGTATGTCCATATATTTGTTACAAGAACAAATGTTTCTTGTTGGTTTATTTAATATTTATAATTCTAACATGACAAGCGCAGAGCTTTCTGTAGACAAAGAACAAAATTCATGGTGTTAAACTAACAATAAACAACCAGGCAAATGGTCCGAAACGCTAAAATATAGTTTGCATTGTAATTGCAGAAAATGTTGTCAGGTCATGTAAGAATCGAAATAATGTTCGCATGTTTGTTGTTTATCGGCTTGTTGTTGTTTATCGGCAAGTATCTGATAACATTTTTAATATATCAGAAACATATCCATATTATTGTGCAACTGTACATACATATACTATCTGTTACATACACACATTGTATAGTATTATGGTACTTTTTTCACATTATCTATTAAATGGTTTACATTGTTTAAATTGATTAAAACTTATTAACATTTTTAATATATCAGAAACATATCCATATTAAAGTTTTCATTCAATCAATTAATAATGTAATACTAACATTTTCAGATTTCACACTATTAATACCATAGTAATAGAGACACTTAAAATGAAAACACTAACATTTCACAGTATTTATAGACATTCGCACGATTAATATATTGCTTCCTCCTTAATTTGCTAACAATTACAGCAATCTTAACCAGCGGTATATAACATTTGTATATTCATTATTGTAGGCTAGAAGCTTTTTTGTAAGCTTTATTGCTGAAATAAATGTTGTTGTTGTTGTTGTTGTTGTTTATCGGCTTATAAACACCAATTTGGTTTAATCCATGCGCATCAGAACCCCAAATCGTTGTTTATTAGCCGAAAAACAACTCTATATCGAAAATGATTTCTTAAGTTATGTACGCCTATTTGCAAGGAAACAACATAAAATGTACATTATTAATATGTAAATCCATAAAGATTACAATGAATGAATAATTTATTGGAGCATTTGAATTATTGAATTATTCATTCGACCAAAGCCTGTTTGCATTTTCATATATGTTTTTTAAACTATCATATAAATGTATAGACATACAATACGAGCCTTTATAAAAACATGCATTACAATTTTTATTTTATTTTAAATATGTGATTCTATCCGAGACAGCAATTTGTTTACTTAAATAACAATATAATTTATTTCTAAAAAAAAATAAAATATACCGTTTTCAATATTATTATTAAAATGTCCAAAAGTTTGTATGCTAAAATATACTTATTTAGCACCACTATATTATTAACGTACTATTTTTAAGGTTTACTAGATATGAAATTACGTTAATCTGTTTGATTTTCACACTTGTATAAATTTAACTTGAGCTGACTATAGTCATGATGCAATGGCTGTTTCTTTAATAGTACATGTATATAAAACATGTAACAATTTATTTTACACAGTTTATTTAATTAGTTTAAACCTATTTATTTTAGCTCGATTGCATCGAAAGCCTAAGGCTTATTGAGACACTTTCGAGTCCGTTTCCTGGGTAGAACCAGTACTTGGTGTCTTTGGGGGAGATCTTGAGTACGCTCCCAGAGTGGGGATCGAACCAGGGACCTCCCGATCGCTAGGCGGACACCATATCCACTTCGCCACCGCGACCTTAAAAGCGTTTAATACACAGCTTACACTGTGTCATATGCACATCCACTAGGTTTTAACTATTAATGTATAACCTACTCCAAATTAGGGCCCATATTCACCAACCCATTCTTAGGATTAAGAATAAAAAACAGACTTAGGCTCAAGAAAAAATAACTGTTCGTTTGGAAAATATGCTTGGTACCAATATTGCTAATGTCATAATAAATCGTTCTAAGTAAAGAAAGCTGTTATTTAACCAGTAGACAGAAATTTATCGCTCCGCCTTTCTGTTTGACGAGGTTGTTTGTCCAACGGTTTTAGGTTAATTGATTAGATTATTCAACAATGTGCTATTGTTTACCACTGAAATATAAACCTGTAATTGGTCAGCTCAATCCTTGATTGACAGGTATCTACCGGTGAATACCATGTAAGATTCACATTTACAGCATTCTTAGAGCAAAACAGTTTCAAGAATAGTCTTTATTCTTAGTCTTAAGTCTAAGAATTGGTCGGTGAATACGGGCTCAGATTACAATCTGAATCTGTAGACATCTTGCAGTTGGTTGGTTGTTTGACCGTTGCTTTACCGCAATCATTATTACATACGCAACTATTCTATACTTATGAATACAGGTACATGGCATAAACTTATGAATATTATTCAGCACATTTCTAGCATGAATACAGGTTGTAAAAGCAGTCCAGATATTGATACGTACAAAAATGATGAATATAAATAATTGAAAAATTTCAACCAGAACAGAAAAGCAATGATTGCCATAATTATGTTTCAAGCAAATACATATGCGATATAAACAATATTTACGTATGTCACACCATTCACTTTTATCACATTGTGTGCTTAATTGAGCCATTAAAACAAGCATACCGCTTTAAAGACATTAAACAAAATATCGACCAATGTGTTACAAGTCAATTATCATGTAAAAAATCAATGTCAATGTCACACATCAATTATGTAATGCTATTGATTCATGGGTTTCCATTATAACGATGATACCTTTTGCTTATATATAAGAAAACCCCAATGATTTAAATAAAAACACAGTTTTTATACCTAAGATTTTCGGTGATCATAGTTTAAATGGTATAAATAAGACAATACAAACTAGTTTGTGCATTGAACAATAGTCTTCACTAAAATAGTCAAGATAAACGTATTAAATCACAATAAATAAATCACTCTACAAGCCTGATATTCAAACTGACAGCAACGCATTCCATGACAGAAAAATATCCAGTGACATAAAAAAACAACAACTGTGGTATATCAAATACTAGTAACGTTGTCATTATATGTTACATAATATAAATAAGACTAGTAAATCAGTCAATTTGACAAACAATACAAAAGATACAAAATATAAATAAGGTACTAATAGCAAGTTTGTATACAGAAAGCCCAATAACCCAGAGAATATCTTGTATGAAAATAATATATTTTTTGTAGAATTGCATTTTTATGTATAGTGCATCATGGTATATACTTGTTATAGTATAAATGAAGTTTGAATGAGTTATTGTCCGAAAATGCCAATCGTCTTCAAACTGACAAATTTTTAAATTAATTAAGTCAATAGTTTTACCCCATTACTTTAAAGAGGAATAATCTGATTTGTGGAGATTTATTTCGGGTCTCATTCGTTACCCATTAACAAACCGGTTTTATATAACATAATAACGTCAACCATACTATGGCGTGACAAACGTTGCAATATTCTACGCCAACTATATTTAATCACTAACAATATATGTGTGATCTAAACTCAAAGTATGTGTTCAATAAACATTAAATCAATAATTTCCAATATTTGTTCAATAAAAAATATTAATCATTCAATCCCGGATAAATATTTGGTAAAAAAAGCATTCTTAAAAATAATTGTAATACTAAATGGCCCATTTGTACGTCGGCATGGAGGGGACATGAGAAATATGTTATTTATCATGCGCGCAAGTGATACCGTACGTGATAATTAATACGCACACACGTGATAGTTAACACTGCGCATATAAACGTTAACACGTGCGCACGTGATAGCTAACGCGTGCGCACGTTATAGCTTACACGTACACACGTGATAGTTAACACGCACGTGATAGTTAACAAGTTATAGTTAACACATGCGTACATAAGAAAATATTTCTTAGGTCCCCTCTATGCCGCCATACATTTTGTATCTAGATCTACGGCATAAAAATATACTGCATAAATAAAGTTTTTCCTAAAAATTATATATATTTAGGACATAATTATATTTTAAGATCATTGTTTTAAGAATATTGAAACTATTATTATACCGCTTAAATATATTTATATAAGAATAAATTTTAGAAGTTTATTTTTTTTTAGAATAAATATTTTTTCTGGGATTTAATGAATATATTTGGCATGCACTATTGCAACGCTTGTCACGCCATAAACATCAGCAAAACCTATTTTGTTTATCTAAAATGCAAATATGTATTTTCTGCCGAAACAGACCCGTTTGTCCTACAGCAACGGCTACAATCGGTTTTGAATTACAAAAAAGAAAAGCGCATGCGCCAACAATCAATCTGACTCGTCGAAACGCTGTATATACATATATAAATATAATAGTTCGATGCACAGCAAAGTATTATATTAGTTTTAAATTTCTCTCTAAATAAGCATTTCCGACAATAATTTATTCTCAACATGTGTGTTAAATATTATTTAAAAAATCACTGGCATCATATAAATGGATGGTTTTACGATATAATTTTCGTACAAAATCGTTAAGTCCCTCTTTAAGTGGACAACTGTAAACCTAATTTACAAAAAGAACACGTGGAAATGTTTTGTGATTTACTTGCCTAATAAAATAATGGAAACTGATCCTCCAACAAACTTCAATTACGAGTCGCAAAATAGGCATGACTATTATTAGAATAATTATATCCGTGTGTGTGAGCCTTATATAACCTATTGTAAAGTACATTCAGTTTATAAATTCTAATTAGGATGAAATGTTTTAGTCAATACAAAAATATATCATTATTTATATATATAAAGGTAGCATAATCCTGAAAAGAACTGCATCCGTTTATCTGTTGTTTATGATTCCAAATACATTATTTGTTTCCAAAGGCGAGCTGCATATATTTGTTTGTACAAGGATTGTTCAGCGGTAGCTAGAATAACACAGAACTCTCAACCTGGTTGCTTATTTCAATTTCCTCGTCATACTCATTTTCAGTTCCTATTCCGACTTCATAACTAGCCGTCGACACTGGGCCCAAAGCTGCGTCAACTTGAACGGGATCGACTTCGTCGTCACCAAAGTCCAAAGCGGCAGCATTCTCATCAATGGCTGAGGATTCAGTCTCTTCCGGCAATGGTAACTTTGCAGAAGTTTCAGGTATCGACTGAATAGGTGATTCTGACGATATTATGACCACGTCTTGTTCTTGGGAGTATGCTTTTAGAGCTTCATAGTCTAAAACATACTCTTCGTCGTCGTTTTTAGACGAATCTCTATCATCACTCTCTGCACGTTCTTTAGTTTCCGTATCCGCGCCACGTCTTATATACATGTTCAATGAATGGGATTTATTTGTTTGATCTGGATGCCTGTTACTGTCGTCATCGTCGTCATCTTCTGATATTTCAGCTCTTGCGTCGTACTGTTCCTCATGAATGTCTATTGGTTTTGATTCTTCGGTTTCATCATCAATTGCTTTAATAGCATGCATTTCTTCTTTATCAACTAGTGAATTCTGCTCACGGTCATTTTCATCGCTTTGGCCAACAGTGTTATCACTATCATCGTGATAACGAACTGCCTTTTCCTTTTCTATTTCGTGTACACCCTCTTCCTCTTCTGGATATTTTGTATATGCACTGAATAAACCGTCGTTCTGTGAATAATATTCCTCTGTCGTTGTTTTGTGCACTTCATCATCCCTTTCTGTTACGATAACTACTCTCTTCTGACTCTTTTTATATTCATTCAACCTTTCTGCTCGAACGTTATGCATGGTAACATCGTTTTTGCGTATGTCACTCGATTCGTGTATCGAATCATCTAATATATTCGATGGATTCTCTGGGTTTTCTGTTTCGTTTGTGTCTTCCTCTGTCACATCATCATTGTTCCGGTCATTACTGTCTACGTTCACTCTACGTTGTACATGTACAGTACTACTGCCATCACTTGAATATTTATCATCTTTCATAAGAACATTGTCATCAATATCTATATCGTCCATTGTGGATACATTCACAACCGTGCTTACATTAACATCATGTTCGACAACGGCATCAACTGTGTCATAATCTGTGTTGCCATATGTTAGAGAAGGCATTGGTTTGTACTGGACATGTATAAAATTAGGATTCACTTGCTGTTCTCTTGGATTTGGCGGATTTATGTTGGTACTGTTAACAAATAGAGCTGTATTAGGATTTGCAAGATGCGGTGGAACGACAACTCTCCTCAACGAGCGACCCTTATACACATCTTCTATGTTTCTCGTTAATAAGTCTCCACCAAATGAAACTGTTTTACGGGCTTGATTAGGTTGAGGAAACGGTCGTCTTCGATTTGATACCAGCAATTTAAGTGGTGCATGATGCTGTGTATGCATGGTTTGTTCGATGGCGGGATTCTTTGAACTATAGACACGTTTAGTGTATGCCCTCTCTGGAAGGCGCATAACACTGGAAACATGCTGTGGATGATCAGGTTTTAAACGTATGTGTGTGCTCTGCAAACCTTTTTCAACGCGAAGGATTTCTACGGGAGGATTGCTATTACTTTTAGCCAATGGCACTCTGTCAGATGGTTGACGGCCTCCATTAACAACTACGGTGTGTAGGTATTGAGGTTGACTACTTTGATATGTGGCTATTGCCCTGTCTTCCTGTCCAGCGGCTCCAACATTTCTTGGTTCAGACAACCCCATCCTATAATCGTAGTGTTTTTCAAATTGTTCCCGTCCCAGGGATTGTCTTATCAGAAGACGTTTGATATCTCGAACCTCGTCGGCAAGGTGCTGGAGCTCCTCCTGGACTCCAGCCGATTGTATCGACTCACGTGACACACTGTCGACCCTTTTCTTATCACTAAGCAAAATCGCTTGTGGCGCGCTATCGCCGGGCTGAGCGTCTTCATTTCGGTCACTGACACTATCCTGCGTTTCAGCTTTTGTAATCAACGTCCAGTTTTTCCCGTTTGGTGTTAGTCCAACGTTATAACCTTCTCCGGCTAATTTCAATTTAGACTTTTTGAACGAACTGATTAAGCCGGCGGCATCTTTGTCCGACCTGCATATGAACACATAAACTGAGTAATATCTCTGTTGTTTGTCCCGCACAATTGCCAGCGTACACGTTGTGTTGTATTTGTTATCAATGAAATCTACAATGTTTTCCAAAGCTATCTTCTCCTGTCGTGCCACCTTCCCTTTATGATCCAACATGGACATTTCCAATCCCTCGGGTCCGAATTCCAAGTTCGTAACGAGCGACTTTTTGTGTGATAACTGGCTGCCAATTTGTCGGAACAGCTGGTCGGAAACTGATTGTGTCCGCCAGGAACCAATAAACAACACCTTTTTCACCTTTTTTGTATCCATTGTTTTCCAAATAAGTTTTTTTTCAAATTTGCATTAAGTATATACACATTGTAACAAAATACTTTAATATTCGCCCTATAAACTCGAATTCACGTCAAACAGTCGAACGATGTTTCACTAACTGATGATAATGAATTGAACAAACATGCCCCACCAAGCTATCGTTCGATTTTAATGGCTGGCTTACGCTTTAGATCCTACAACTGATCCTCCTATCTGTTCAAAATCCACGACAAACTCACTTTATTTGTGGCTGTATATACGAGTATATTCACGTTTTTAAATTTAATATTTCTTCAACAGTTTCTTTAAGGTTGTAATATGTGATTTCCGCAATTTATTGTGATCATGTAAGCGTGAATAACGTAATGGGTAATCCCACTGAAAGTGAATATGGTAATGACGCCTCGTTGCGGTTAAAGTCATTTGAAATGTTAATAAGTCTTATTCATCATCTCGTTTGCACAGTGGGTTATAAAGTGGTAACACGAATGTATGCGCTCGTACTTTATTAGAAATTAATAAACGCATTGTTAGACCGTATACAGCTCACGCCGTATACATCTTACGTGTGAGATGTATACGTTGACTTTAAAACCGTATACAGCTTTCACCGAATACAGCTCACCGTAAGCTATGTACGTCAGGATGCCGCATATCGCCGTATATAGCTTATGTCTAAAAGATGACGATGATCATCATCATTATCATCATTGTTGTCAACGTCGTCAGCAACAGCATAATCATCATCATCATCAGCAGCAGCGTCGTCATGAATACAGTTTTGCAAATGCAT